>CM060990.1:427255197-427812697 GCA_030765065.1 Deroplatys truncata
ATTTGACCTTGCACTGCTTAAACTAGTTTCTTTACAATAGCATAGAATTGCCTGTAATTGCGGCACGTTGGCTGCCTGCTCTGAGTGATCATTTGGTGTCTGGCCAGAAGCCCTTAACTGAAATAATTTTAACCCTGTATTCTATATACATTATATTACTGAAGATAAAACACTTACATAGTACAATTACATGACTCATCAACCCCGCGCAACAAGCAATCGTAAAATCATACAGGTGCAAATGTTAACCTATGTCTTGAAAGGTTTCAGCAATTGTTTGTGATATTTGCCCCAGTTCTGGTTAGTAGTAACTTCCCTAACCTCAAAAGTGTGTGCCCCAAATTGAGCTACAATTACTGCCGGACCTTTATATAATAAGCACATTCTGTGATAGGTGTTGCTCCACCGGTCTGATTTATTCTTATTCTTCACGAGAACGAGGTCACCCATCATGGGTGTCCATTTTGCCTTATGCCGTTTTGCCTTTTTCTTCCTTGCTTCCGCTTTCTGTCTTATACGCAGCAGCGCTTTCCTGCATTTTTGGCCGTAGTGTCTTGATTGCCTTGATCTATCGTGGTGGATATGTTCGGCAATATCAGTTCCGGCTGCTTGCCCAAGTGCATTAATATCGGCGCATAACCTTTGGATGCATTCACTGAATTGTTTATGACAAATTCAATCTTAGCACAATGTTGGTACCACCCCGTATGGTTTTTGTGGGTTAAAATTCGAAAATAGCCCGAAATATCTCGGAGCACTCTCTCTGTCATATTTCCCTGTGGATAATAGTTAGAGCTGTGGTAATATTTCACTCCATTGTCTGCGAGTGTCTTTTGAAAAATTCCGCTCCTGTGCATAGAGGCGTTGTCACACAGCAAGGATAACATCTTGCCATGTTTAGGTACATCATCTTTAAATATTTTCCTCAGGCATGTCCTAGCTGTTATATCTTTCACTGGGTAAATCTTTGTGAATTTTGTGAAGACATCAAGTAACACAATTATAAACTTAGTCCCAAAAGTGCTCTGGGGTAACGGGCCGTGCATATTAGAGCGTTGGGAGCATCTGTAATAACACTACATGTCAATATCGTAAGCTACATTCAGTGGTTTGGCTAATTGACACAACTTACATCTTGCTATAAATTTTCTAACCTTCTGATGGAGCTTCTTAACATAAAAGTGTTCTGCAATGTTGATGGCCGTCCTTTCTGATCCAGAGTGTACCAAGGAGCTGTGGAAGGCTGCAATCAATGTGTTCTCCAACATTTTGGGCACATATGTTTTCCATCGCTTTTCATTAACATTGAGTTTGTAAATAATGCCATTCCTTTTCCCTAGTGACCCTGAGGTGTTGTCATCTATCTCCTGCGCGTTGTTTAACAGTTCCCGGATTTCCTCATCTTCTTCCTGGCATTTTGCCAAGTTTCTTAACGCTTTAACCAGTTGTTTCTGCCCGGTAGCCTCAATGTGCATTACTGTCACTTGGTGAAAAGGCCTGTCTTTGTTTTCTGGCATGGACTTTGCTCTCGGTAATCTCGATAAAACATCACTGAATGTGTTTGCAGCTCCTGGAATATGTTTGATTTCCACATCGAAATTCAAAATCTCATAAATATAGCGGGAGATTTTACTGCTGGTCAGCTTGCATTGTTTTATGAATTCCAGGCTCACGTGGTCAGTGTGGATGATTATTTTCCTATTATATATAAATTGTCTAAATTTGACCAACGAAAAGTACATGGCGGCAATCTCCAGTTGTGTAATGCAGGAATTGCTTTCTGACTGTGTCAAACCCCTGGATGCTGTGGCTAAAACATGCATGCAGTCCTGCTCGTCTATTTGGCATAAAACTCCTGCATAGCCTCCCACGCTAGCATCACAATTGATATGAAAAGGAAGGTCCTCTCTGGGCCGTTCTATTAGTACCGCCTGTGCAAAAAGTTCGCGAACGTTGTAGAATGCCGCTCGCTCCTCATCTCGCCACACCCACTTAACATCCTTCTTTAACAATTTTCTAAGTGGTGCTGTTTCCTTGGCAAAATTAACTAGGAATTTACCTTCATATCTGCATATGCCGAACCATTTTCTTAATTGTTTTAAGTTTCTGGGTTCCGGAATATTTCTAATGCTCTCTATCCTGTCCGGGTTAGGTCGAATGCCGTCTTTTGAGATCACATAACCTAAAAACTGGGCCTCTTTCAGAAAGAAATTGCATTTTTCTAACTTAAGTGTCATGCCATGCTGGCTAAACATGCTTAAGACATAATCTATGTGTTTTAGGTGCGTGTCAACGTCGTCCCCTACTATCATGAAGTCATCCACGTATTAAAGGACAAATTCTGCTGTTGAGTCCCCAAATATGGCATGAATTGCTCTAAGTAGTGCGCTCGTGCTTGTGCATAAGCCAAAAGGAACCCTCTTAAAGACCATAGCGCAACCTTAATGCAAGAACCCAGTGTACTGTCTCAATTCTTCTGCTAAGGGTATCTGTCAGAAAGACTGAACAAGATCCAAACTAGAGAAGCACTTGCCCCGGTGTACCCTAACCAACAGTTGATCAATGCCTTCCGTCCTGAAGTGATCGGGTACTGTGAATGAGTTTAATTTGCGTGCATCTAACGTCATTCGCAAGTCTCCTGATTTCTTTTTAACCCACACTAAAGGATTAATATAAGGCGAGTTTGACACTTCTATAATATCATCATTTAGCATCTGTTTGATGACTTGCTCTGCTTGCTCTCTCAAGGCGAACGGTAAATTCCTGCATTTGTGGGAGTATGGAGACAGGGGTTTAACTTTAAATCTATGAACATAGGCGTTGCATTTGCCTGGTTGTGACGAAAAAACTGCCTGTTCTTCCATAAAATATCCTGCAGTCGGATCTTTTCCGATGCCTCTAAACCACACGCGGCGTTTACTTTCTTTTGTATTAAGGCGGCAATTTCTGTTTTTCGCGAGAACCGGTTCGGCTACCTGCCTCTCTGTGTGTAGTGTCGCTGTCAGTTCGCTAATGGCTTCGAGCACGTGTAGCCGCACGCGACCTGCGTCTATGAACTCATAAGTGTTTATATATCGTGTGTCAGCCTCATCCTCTGACAATTCCTCCATCTGATCCCTGTGTCTCCCTACAGTATTTATAGCTACAATTTCTGCCCCTTCTTGTGCTTTAATTAATTCTACCCAAAATGACTCCTCTAAAATTTGTTGTTCTTCCGCCGTCGGTTCATTGTCTACTGTATTGGTATCCACAAAAGGCATGCACACACCATCTTTTACTAAATTTAGGTATTTATTATCAAAGTTCACTATTGCTTCCCATTTATGCAAGCAATCCGAACCAATAATCACTGGCTGTTGTAACCTCGGGATTACAAGAAAGATAACATTGAATGCTTTATTATTCATTCTTATCGTTAGCATTGCTTGTTGCCTAACTTTTTCTTTGCTCTTGGAAATCGCTACCGTGCAATACACATTCGAAATTGGCAGCGACATAATTTTAATTTTCTTTTGCAACATCTTAAAAATTCTTCAGAGCACGCCGATATATTTGCCCCAGTATCAATTAAAATGTCAGTGTTTACTCCCATGATTTCAGCTTTGATTCTGGGCGAGTCACGCATGTTTACATTTTTGCTCTTATTTTGGTGCTGCGTGCTGCTCGGTGTGTTATCCCCCTGTACGTGCGTATTTATTAAAGCAATGGGCCCTGGTTGGGAAACTTGTAATCCACTGTTTCCCTCTGAGATGGATACTCGGCCGCAGTAGTCATCTACGCTTGGTTTCCCGATTGTTGCGAGTCTTGAGGTCTGTCCTGTCTGCTAGGTCCCGGGTTCGAATCCCATCTACTACTGTTACTGTTTACAATTGTTTGTGTGTTCACTGGGCTGCTTCTACCCGAAAAATTCCCTTGTCTGTTGTTTTCCTGTCTGTATTTTCTTGTGCCCTAGCATAATTCCTGTTAAATTCCCTGACATATTCAAACCGGTTTTGTCGTGTGTTTGAAGCCTGGATGTGGTTAACATTAACATTTCTTTGTTGGTCCCTATGTTGATGTTCCCTGGGGTAGTTTCTTAATCTGTCAGGCCGTGGCGTTGGTTGTGTGTATCTGTCTAGGGTTTTCTGCGAATTGCCTGTAGTGTGAGTTTCTCTGCCTGTATGCCCATGACCCAAAAGAATGTGACCTATTTTCCGGCTGAAGTAATTCTCTCCGGTCTCTGAAATGATTATCCTGTGTTGGTCTCTGGTCAAATGCTGTGATTAACTCAATCATTTTCGCAATGTTGGGTGACTCAGCTACTATCAGTCCGTTCTGATATGAGGTTCAAAGTGATTGGTGAGCAGTGCTATCACCTCCTTGTCTGATAATGGTGGTTCAATTTGTTTGCTTCGCTGTGCCAGATTTAGGACATAATCAACTAAGGTACCATGTATATTCGGGTTGTATCTGCCTTGGTTTAACTCAAGTCGAATTTTGTTGATTTCTTGTGGTCCCCAATATCTTAATAGGAGTGCCTGTTTAAATTCCTCATATGTCAGAGAGTTACCCTGCGTTAATTTAAGCCAAGATAGAGCACGGCCTTTGAGGCATTTTCTAACTATAATGGGCTTGATGACCTCAGGAGTTGACTTTAACATAAAATATTGCTCTAACTCTTTTATAAACTCTTTCGCCTGATCTTTCGATTCCTCGAACACCGGAGGTGTGAGTTCATGCAAGAGGTGTGAATTAAAACTATTGTCTCCACTGTGGGAGCAAGGAGCCAACTGCGCTACTACATCACAAGCATGCACATTGTTTCTACAAGTGTTGGTCTCAAGGTTTCCGGCCTCACCGGGGAGTGAATGGTCACTACCGGAGTTGGCTGTACTTCCTTGAGTGATACTGGGAGTACTATTGGTGTTGTGCTGATCTAATTCTAACACATTCATACTGCGTTTTAAATCTCCAATTTCCCTATCATACACAGTACTAATGGCCTGGATTGATGTTTCCAGTGTTTCAATCTCCTGACTAGTTTCTACTGAGATAACCTGTTTTACAGCCTGAAGAGATGACTTTAATGACTATCACGTGGGTTGTTGCTACCTGGCCTGCGGTAATTACCTGCTTAACAGCCTGCAGTTCTTTATCTACATTAGCCTGTACATGTGCTTGCATTCTAACACTGTCCTGTTTTAAACACTCTACAGCTGAGTTTACAAATTCTGTGAGACAAGCAATTTCACCCTTATTTACATTTATTTCCTGTCTAACATTAATTAATTCTGTTTGAATTGCTTCTTGCCCTGTCCTAATCTGCTCTATCTGCCTGCTGCTAGCTGCTAAGCTTTCTTCTATTTTCTTGCTGGTGGTCTCTAATCTAGCACTAGTTTCTGCTAAACCACCTTCAAGTCTGTGAGTATTTTCTGCTAAACTGTTTTCTATTTTGTTTAGGCTATTTTCAAGTCTTTGGTTATTTTCTGCTAAACTGTTTTCTATTTTGTTGTTTAGGCTAGTTTCAAGTCTTTGGTTATTTTCTGCTAGTAGCGTTCGCATCATTCTAATGAGCAAGGGTGCGTCATCCTGAGAAGCCTCCTGCTGCATACACGTGGCAGCATCTACGGTGCTCTCGTTAGAAAGCTCCATGTTGCTATCTGCCATGATAAGCCGGTTACTCCTGAGTAACATAAAACACATAAAGATGAGAAGATTTTGTCCTACTTTTAGTTGATTCTCTGCCTGCTGCGTTGCTCCTGCGCGTTGAAGTCCTGGGTTCGTCTCCTTATTCGTGCGTGAACACTTTGGGTGCCATATGCGACGGACCTCCTCGTGGCGTCGTCTTCCTTCCTTCTTGGAGCTGTTGGTGGCTGGTTCCTGGAATTCAAGTCTAGCACACTTGTGGGTTGCCCTATTTCTAAACTCTTTCCCAGGGTGTGGTGACGGTAGACGAAATGAAACTCCAGATGACTTGAACTTTAATTTATTGCATTGTGATACTACTGTTTTGTGGTGCCGCTAGCCGTGTGTTTTAAGCCTATATGCACTTCAAAGGGGCCTATCTTCAACAATTTACCTCCCCAAGCTAGCTATGTCTCCTATATCTAACTTCACACGCATCGCCACAAATATGGCGTGAATTGTTACCTCTTCTTCGGGACCAGATGAAAACGAACAGACGCGTGAGCTCTGCACGTGTGCGCTTTTATACCCGCTTAGGGGACGCTAAGTTGCCTAGCTCTTTTCTAATCTTTTCTGTTATTGGTTCTCCCCTAAGCGTGCTATGAAAACATTTGCCTCCAAATCTGCAGTCTTGACAAGTTTGGGATTTCCAAGGTGTCAAAATCTCTCTCCCTCTCTTTCCATCTTATTGCTATCTCTCTTCGTGCCTGTAAGTGTTTAGCTGTGTTGCCAGCTCTAAACCCCTTTCTACCTGCCTGTTTCTCTTCTCACGGCTAGCTAGCTTCACATTTTACATATATGTTACAATACTCAGCTTATTCCTATTACATTTATGTTCCCTGTATATCATAGTTCCCGCTATAATGCCCGACGTTTAAAGATTCCTCATTTTAGGGGTGTATACATGATCGATCAGCTACCATCAAGACCTCGTTACAGAGAGAGAATTATTGTTAATCTCGAAACTTCAGAGAATGAAGGCACTCATTGGGTTGCTATAAAGAAGGATGGCAACGTGTCATTTTATTTCGACAGCTTTGGAAACTTGAAGCCTCCAAAAGAGATAGAAAGGTACCTCAGAGATGTTAAGGTACTGTATAACACTAAGAGGTTTCAGAGTTTCAGCTCAGTCATCTGCGGGCACTTGTGCTTGCAATTTCTATCGCAATGAGTTACACTATTGCTGTCAGTGGCAACGAGTCTGTGCTTACTACATACCTGAATCCTCCTCTTCAGCTAGATCCAAAGTATCATTATGAGATTGGTCTACTGAATTTTGAAACCTATTCCATTCCCAATGTTGATAGGAGTAATAATCAATTTCCTTACATGCACAATGATGAAATTAAGATCATTGATTTACCTGACGGAACTTATGAGATTTCTGATATTAATGAATACATCAGAGATAAGCTAGGTGTGGATGAGAATGTCTTCTTTATTAGACCTAATAATAACACAATGAAGGCTGAAATTAAATGTCCTTTCACTATTGATTTTTCCAGTGATCGTTCTATAGGCTTCAGAGGTAAAGTTATTCCTGCTAATCAGCTGTCCGAATCTGATTACCTGGTGAATATATTTAAGGTGAGCATCATTCGAATCGAGTGCAGTATTGCAACAGGCTCTTTCATCGACGGTAAAAGAGGCCACTCGATCTACGAGTTTTCCCCTTCTGTTCCGCCTGGGTATCATATTTCTCAAGAGCCGTCAAATCCAATTTACCTTCCAATCATAAACACCAATGCTATAGAGCAAATTAGTCTTCGTGTAGTGGACCAAACCGGTAATATCATTGACTTTAGAAACAAAGATATAAGCATAAGGCTTCACATCCGCTGCAATGCCAATAGATTTTAGAAGAAGTCAACGACGTCGAGGATAGAATAAGGGAGTGATTCGACGCACACATACTCTACCCTTGACACCCGGAGGGTTAACATCACGCAATCGACACTTCCTCCAGGTATTGGGCTTCAGACTTCTATAATCATGGATATCTTCAATGTTACCGGGGCACCGAGATTCGATGACAAGATCACTAAAGAAGAACATGTGTTTTTACCATATAATACATCGGCTCTGGACGCTAATGATGAAATTAGAATCCCTTGTCAAGCTGAGGATTTATATACTTTACCTAATCGAAGTTATCTATACATCGAGGGGAGTATTACTAAACCTAGTGGAACAGCTACTACTGCAAAGCTTACCAATAACGCTATTGCATTCATGTTTGAGGAGATTCGACTGGATATGAACGGCTCAACTATTGATCGGACCAGGAACCCCGGGATCGCCTCAACTTTACGCAACTATGCTGCTCTCAACCCAATGGAGTCTGATCGCTTGTTGAATGCTGGATGGTGCTATCCTGGAGAAGACATGGGCATTGTGAATGCAGCAAATGGGGCCTTCAATGCCATAGTACCACTTTCGATGCTTCTGGGATTTGCTGACGACCACAAGGAACTCATACTCAATAGCAAGTTTGAGTTGGTGCTGATTCGATCCAAGGGCTCTAAAAACTGTGTTATAGCGCCTGTGGGTGAAGAGAATGCAAGCGTTAAACTTGCACGAATCGAGTGGAGAATGCCGGTGATTCGACTTTCTGATGCTGAAAAGGTTGAAATTCTCAAGATTGTCAAGTCGGACAAGGCGCTGTATCTCCCATTTAGGACCATGGATCTGCATACTCAGCCTGCTGTGCCGCAAACTAAATCATTCACTTGGAATGTCGCCACCACATCAAAAATGGAGAAGCCGAGATTTGTCATTTTGGGTGCTCAAACTTTAAGATTGAGTAATGCATCTAAAGACGGTTCTCTTTTTGATCATTGTAACATAACTAATTTGAGAATTTATCTTAATAGCGAATGTTATCCCTATTATGACATGTACTCATAGTTTTTCAAAACTCTTATTATGAAAAAGAGAACTATCCTTTATTGAAGAGAAAAGATTTTCTTAAATTTGCTCCTATATTTGTTATAGATTGCTCACATCAACCAGAGGAAGTTGTAAATGGTGCTGTTAACATTAGAATAGAAATTCAAGCTAGTGCAAATATTCCTGCACAGACCACATTGTATTGTTTGATAATTCACGATAAAGCATTTACATACAAGCCTCTGACTCATGTGATGCAACTTTTATTTTAAACTAATCATTGTAAGGATTTGTTTTTTCAGTAGCAGTGTAAGGATTTTTAATGAATAAAAACACTATGTAAAAGCATACTTTCATTCTTTTTATTGTTATTATTTATCCTGTATTTCCATCACTTTCTTCCTCCAACTCCTCGTTCCAACATATTGCATTACATTTGCAGCAGGCAGGTTACCTAAATGGTAGTCTATAAACAATTCAAGTCTTTTTAGCCTGCAAATTTCATCTCTATTAAAAAATATTTCACCATCATTTAAATTAGTGTTCAAAAATTTTATTTCTGTCTCTTGCATATATGCAACAATATTATAAGAGAAAACAATATTTTCACAATATTCCACACGCGGATACTTTCTCGATTGGAGGAATGCACTGAATGTAGGAAGACTCTCACGAATTACCTCCCAATCTTGAATTGTCATGTATACAAATTTTTCTGTTTTTTTTCACTATAAGCACTGGAAGATCATAGAAGAATCCTATCTTAATGCTGTGCCTTTTCGAGATGTAGACGTCTCGGCACCCGCTTCTTACCGTCATGTTTCTTGGGTGTCTCGATGTTGCTTATTCTATCCTCCAATAGCGTCAGCCTCCTTTGCAGGTCTGCAAAGCTGTTCCTCCTCTTCTTCCCCTTATTGCACCGCCTGAAACATTACACAATGAAGATCTTCGAAAAGTGCTTGGGTGAAGTTAAGGTAACCTGAAAGGAATAATTTTTTTAGGTCACAGAGGAATGAAAAATATGATTTTTATATATGTGAAAATACTCACGTCAATGTTTTCCCCGAGTTCTGCAGGCTTTCCAGGAGGAGACTCGGAGGTCGCCTGTGTTAGATCCCCAGCCTGCTGTGAATTGGACTCCTGTTCCTCATCTATGTGATTAGCATACTGCTGTGCAATGGGATATTCCACTATATCTTCCGGTTCTTTATTATCTGAATCTATCTCGGTTTTAGGCGCAGGTGTCGTCATTTGAATTCTGCAAAAGTCATTATAATTTCCAGTGTTAGTCGTATACAACTGCTCTTGTACTATAGTGTTATGTAATGTATGGTAGTATCGCATACAATTAATGTTTACATTAATGTTCTCTGAAGTTACGTATATGACGATAGCAATGTACAATAATGATACATATTTAAAGAGGTACTCACTTTAAATTTCTCTGTCTGAAGAGGAATACACTGCAGCTCTCATTGCATGGAAAGTATGACGCCATCTTGTCGTGTACCTCAGGTTTTGCACACAGTACAGAGTGAGTATACCCATTGCAGTACTCTGAATGCCACAGAGAGCCGTGATTTGAAATGAGGCTGAGCATCTCACCGTCACTTTCTGTATCAGTTTCTCTGGAAAGAAAGAAAATACAATAGAATGAACCATTTTAATTTTCACTCTTCTTTAGAGAACATTTGCACACTTTTTAGAGTTTGCATTCAAGAATAAAAAACGATACTTACATCAATCTTCTTTTGTAGACCGGACAGTTGTCTGTGCATATGCCTCGAGAAGTCATCTGGTCATGATAGGAAGGCATGTTATACACTATAGAATGCATGATACCGTTACACGACTCTTTATGATAATATGTATAATGGTATGATTCTTCTCCGCATTCATTCCAAAAATCGTCCATTGTATTATCGACTCGATTACACCACGAATAATATTCAGAGCAGTGCGAGAAGGGGTTCCTTATATACGGCGGATAGAAAAAACCGGTTCTTCTATCACATGTAATGACATGCAGAGAGGATCGGTGGGGGGAAGCGATCTGTAGGGAATGGGGGATGAATGTGTTTTTCTATGCAAGAGAATCAATGATTCAGTGAGGGGAAATGAAAACTTATTATAGAGAGGCAATGCACGTAAAGGTTTTTTGATATCTCTGTTTGAAAGAGATAATTGCTGTGTTACATGTGTGTGCGTGCGTGCACCAGTGTATGCATGTTGATGTATGCGCATGTACTCGTGTATATGTGAGCGCCTGGATGTGTACAAGTCGTGGAGAAAGAAAGAGATAGATAGTTTGAAAGAGGAAAAAGGATGAAAGAGAGAGAAGAAAGAAAATAAAGAATCGTGTCTAGGCATCGGAATATCTAAGTATACACCAGGGTTTAGTATAAATAATTATATTTGTTAAATACATTTTAATGTGGCCCATTCACGCTTCAATAATTTAGTATTTATTAAGCATTAGAGTTCCCTAGGAAGGTTCGAACTAGGGGCCTGTGGGTTCCTAAGAAGACCTTTCATTAAAACAGCGTAATGATGTATAAATTAAATTATATTTGTTAAATACATTTTTTATTCTTATCGTGCACGCTTCCGTAATTTAATAGTTAGTAGGCATAGAGTTTGCAGGGTAAGATTCGAACTAGAAACCTCTGAACGGCCTTTAATCAGGGTAATGATATAATAATGTTTTACCCTAAGAAAATATCAACTTGGATACCTAAGTATACGCATGTGTTTAATATATTTTAACCTGTTAGTGCACGCATACGTAATTTACTAGTTATTACACGTTAGAGTTTGCAGGGTAGCATTCGAACTAGGGGCCCTCTGAACGATCTTTCATTAATCAGGGTAATGATATAATAATGTTTTACTTTAGCAAAGTATCAATTTGGATGCCTAAATATACACCGGTGTTTAATATATTTTTAACCTGTTAGTGCACGCATCCGTAATTTACTAGTTATTACACATTAGAGTTTCAGGGTAAGATTCGAACTATGGCCCTCTGAACGGTCTTTCATTACTCAGGGTAATGATATAATAATGTTTTACCTTAGCAAAGTATCAATTTGGATGCCTAGGTATACACCGCTGTTTAATATAAATTATTATATTTGTTAAATACATTTTAATCTGATCTTGCATAGTTTAATAGTTATTACGCATTAGAGTTTCGCATAGCAAGATTTGAGCTAGAACTCTCTGAACACCATTTTATTAATTGGGGTAATGATATAATATCAATCATCAATTTCTCATTAGCAATAAACTTTTGATTACAGTAAGAATCGAGCACCGATCTATGGATATCCACGCAGAGGTTTAGTGCATGTAATGAAATGAATATTAAACGCTTTTTCGGAGTCGCTGCTTGAAATGAGCCAAACAGAATGCTTGTTAACTATGCTCGGATATATTCGTAGGATCTCGTAAAACATCGGGGAGAACAGCCCCTCAAGGCAAAAACCATGATGGCTGACTCTGACGTTGTTAAAGTGTTTACGTATAGCTGGTAAACAAGCTTCTCTCTCTTTCACGCGAACAAAGACAAGTCGATTATAAAGCCACCCTCGAATTCTTTTGTTAAGCTACCAGGTGTTCGAACAACGGAAAGGGACCGGCTTTGTTATAGGGTTGTGGAATGAGAAATGCCAGGTGGTTTTTCTAAAGTAGTCTTGCCCCGGACAATTGAAAGGCACACAATAGAATCTCTTCCTTTGTCCTGCATCCACATTGTTCATTTTGAAAGAAGGCTTGCCCCGGACAATAGAACTTGTTTCTCTGTTAACAGGCTCCAGATTCGCTTTTGTCACGACCCTAATTCATCATGGCCTTTGTTCATTTTGACAGCTGAAAGGCAAGCATTGTTCTTTTGTTAAAAGCTAGTGGAATGAGTATGCCAGAAAGTAGCCTTGCCCTGGACAATAGAAAGGCACACAATAGAATCCCTTCCTTTGTCCAGCAAGCTCTTTGTCCCGCACGTGTTCGAGAAACAATAGGAATGGTGTGGGTAACTGCCACAGGTGCAGAAGTGGCCGGATGTGGAATGGGTAGGAAAAACATCTCGCCTTTGTTACAGAACGTTAAATTTATGACACCTTTGTTCGTTTTGACAGGTGAAGGATAACCTTAATTGCTTAACTGTCAAGCTTCCATTGTACTCAACAAGATTCACGACCGCAGCTGCAAGTAAAACTACCGAGGCACTGCGGGGGGGGGAGGGGAGCTCATTTGCATATGAATAGACATTACATGAATATTAAGTGTGCCAATCCCCGCAATTCTATACTACTCACATACTTTTTTAAATCACGTTCATAGGCTGTTCGAAAATGTACTGAGCACATTCGAGCATTATCGGAATTGAATTTGAGTAGTATAAGTCCCGGATGAGCCAATTGGATTAACGATAATCCTGCCGCTAGGGGCGCTAGTGTCGCCGCGAGCGACGACTAAGTTTAAAAAGCGCCATGAGTGGAAGGATTATCGTTATTGCAATTGGCTCATCCGGGACGAGATAAAAGAATTGAGGATTAGGGAAAGATGAACGAAAAGCAGGAAGTGACGTGGAGTGTTTTGATTGGTAAAAATAAGACGAAATGTGATTGTTTCGTTAATTCGGGTGGAAGATGAAGGAAGGAAGATGAAAGAGTATGGAGGACACGTGATGGAGAGGAGCGGAGCGGCGAAGTGTTGTCTGCGGAGGTCGGGACTGAAAGAGGGAAAAGATGGCGAACGAGGGATAAAAAGTATAACAGAAAGTGACGTGTGAAGTTGTGATTGGTGGGAATAAGAAGTGATGTTATTGGTGGAAAGGAACACATGAAAGTTGCTGATTGGTAAGAATGAGAGAGATTATGATTGGTGGAAAGAAAAAGGTGTGAGAGTGGGGTATGTTGGAGGTGATGGGAAAGGTAAGTTTTCCTACCAACAAGATTTGCAAAAGCCTCTCCAGAACTCATCAGCAATTTTTGAACGTTGGATGGTAGTTTTCTTGAGTGGATAGAGAGATGGGGCGATATGAGATGCGGTGGCGAAAATAGGAACTAAACAAGATGGCTGAGACAAGAGGTCTAAGGACGAGGAAATTTCGAGGTTAGTGGTCAACATGGCGGACGCAAGAGGTGGGGGCAAGGAGACGCGGTGGTGAGAATGGGAACTAAAAGAAGATGGTGGAAGCAAGAGCTTAGAAGAGCAGATTTTGAGGTTAAAATAGTGGGAACTAAAAATGGCGGAGGGTCGGCGACAAGGAGATGCGGTGGCCAACGTGAGAACTAAACAAGATGGCGGACGCAAGAGGAGGGTAAGGAGATTTGAGGTTAAGATTTTTAGGTTAAAACAGGACGTAAGCATGGGAACGAAATCCAAGATGGCGAAGGCAATGGTGTGGACGATGAGATGTGAGGCGCGGTGGCGAAAATGGGAACTAAACAAGATGACGAAGACAAAAAGTCTAAGGACGAGGAGATTTCGAGGTTAGTGGTCAACATGGCGGTTGCAAGGACATTTGAGGTTAAGATTTTTAGGTTAAAACAGGACGTAAGAAGGGGAACTAAATTCAAGATGGCGGAGGCAAGGGTGGGACGAGGAGATGTGAGGCGCGGTGGTAAAAATGTGAACTAAACAGGATGGCGGAGGCAGGAAGTTCAGGTTAAAAATATGAGGTAAACGTGGAGAACTTAAACCAAGATGGCGGTGGCGTAGTGGTGAAAATGGGAACTAAACAAGATGGCGGAGGCAAGAAGTCGAGGGACGAAGAGATTTGAGGTTAGGGTCAACATGCGAAAGATGTCGAACGCAACAGATGGTGACGAGGAGATAGAATTGAGGATTAGGGAAAGATGAACGAAAAACAGGAAGTGACGTGGAGGGTTTTGATTGGTAAAAATAAGACGAAATGTGATTGGTTCGTTAATTCGGGTGGAAGATGAAGGAAGGAATATAAAAGAGTATGGAGGACACGTGATGGAGAGGAGCGGAGCGGCGAGGTGTTGTCTGTGCGGAGGTTGGGACTGAAAGAGGGAAAAGATGGCGAACGAGGGATAAAAAGTATAACAGAAAGTGACGTGTGAAGTTGTGATTAGTGTGAATAAGGAGTGATGTTATTGGTGGAAAGGAACAAATGAAAGTTGTTGATTGGTAAGAATAAGAGATTATGATTGGTGGAAAGAAAAAGGTGTGGGAGTGGGGTATGTTGGAGGTGATGGGAAAGCTAAGTTTTCCTACCAACAAGATTTGCAAAAGCCTCTCCAGAACTCATCAGCAATTTTTGAACCTTGGATGGTAGTTTTCTTGAGTGGATAGAGAGATGGGGCGATATGAGACGCGGTGGCGAAAATGGGAACTAAACAAGATGGCGGAGACAAGAGGTCTAAGGACGAGGAAATTTCGAGGTTAGTGGTCAACATGGCGGACGCAAGAGGTGGGGGCAAGGAGACGCGGTGGTGAGAATGGGAACTAAAAGAAGATGGCGGAAGCAAGAGCTTAGAAGAGCAGATTTTGAGGTTAAAATAGTGGGAACTACAAATGGTGAACGGTCGGCGACAAGGAGATGCGGTGGCCAACGTGAGAACTAAACAAGATGGCGGCCGCAAGAAGAGGGTAAGGAAATTTGAGGTTACAGTACCAAAACACCAAAGGATATATTCCTACGCCAGGCAGGCCCGAAAAATAATTATGCATGTGGTACTTACCTCTTACTGGTGTTGATGCGTCACCAAAAGCGCAGCAGCTTCACGCGACGCGAAAAAATAAAAGCAAACTTTTTGAAAATGCTTAACCAGCTTTAAGATCAACCAACATCACTACGCACTGATATACCTAGGTTTTTTAAAGCGGTACAGACGCCCTTTGCACAGACGTAATTTAACTATACCAAAAACCTGGTACTGGACCATCGTAATGGTCGCTAGCGTACGTAGGAGCAGGGTTCTCATTGCCGGTCGAAAGCGGTCAAAAAAGTGTACGACGCAGGTGTTCACAGTAGCTACTGTCGAAGTCAACCGTCGAGATGTGAATGAACGAGATCTGTTCTTGCCGGCAATCTGGCTCGGAGATGTGAGGAGCGGTGGCAAAAATGGGAACTAAACAAGATGGCGGAGACAAGAAGTCAAGAACGAGGGGATTTGAGGTTAGTGGTCAACATGGCAGACGCAAGAGTGGTAATCCGCAGTCGATGTGCGTCACGATATGGCCGCTGCGATTAAAGAGCTGCAAACAGCGTGATAACTTGAAAAATATTGCCCGGCGTGACGCATTGCGCGGCGCGCGCGCGTTTGCCGTAAACCGTTACAGTTGTCATACTTATATTATCCGTGTTTTTTTTCAAGCTCTTTCTATCTTGTTTTCATGGGTTTTCCAGATCGGTAGGCGTTAGAATACTCTTAGAGCTATTTTCAGGTTTTTCGTGGTTGTCCCTGTCCGGTAGGCAAGTGATGAAGTTTTTCTATAATGTCGTCGTTTTCCCTTGTCGGCGCACGGATACTAGGCACATACTCGCGCGCACACACACATACATTCGCTCACAATCTCTTTCTATTTTTCGAGGTTTTATCTGCTCCGTATACGTATGCATGCTATTTTTCCGTTTTCATAGTTTTTCCCTGGTCGGTAGGCCATTGCTGGAGCGGTTGTCGTACCTCTCTGTTTTTTCGTGGTTTTCCCTTGTCGGTAGGCTATTGTTTAAGTTCATTCTCCTATTTCGTGGCTTTCCCTTGTTTGCGGGTAAATGCTGGGTGCGCACAATCCTCTTTGTTTTCGTGGCTTTCCTAGTCTGTAGGCGCTTGCTAAAGCTCTTTCTACTTTTTTCGACATTTTTCTCTGGTCCGTAGGCGTTTGCTACAGCGTTTTCTCAAGCTCTTTCTATCTTGTTTTCATGGGTTTTCCAGATCGGTAGGCGTTAGAATACTCTTAGAGCTTTTTTCATGTTTTTCGTGGTTGTCCCTGTCCGGTAGGCAGGCCTACCGATCTGGAAAACCCATGAAAACAAGATAGAAAGAGCTTGAGAAAACGCTGTAGCAAACGCCTGCGCACCAGAGAAAAATGTCGAAAAAAGTAGAAAGAGCTTTGGCAAGCGCCTACAGACTAGGAAAGCCGCGAATAAAAGAGGTTTGTGCGCACCCAGCATTTACCCACAAACAAGGGAAAGCCACGAAATAGGAGAAAGAACTTAAAGAATAGCCTACCGACAAGGGAAAACCACGAAAAAACAGAAAGACGTACGACAACCGCTCCAGCAATGGCCTACCGACCAGGGAAAAACTATGAAAACGGAAAAATAGCATGTATACGTATACGGAGCAGATAAAACCTCGAAAAATAGAGAGTTTGTGAGCGAATGTATGTGTGTGTGAATGTGTGTGTGTGCGCGAATATGTGCCTAGTATCCGTGCGCCGACAAGGGAAAACGCCGACATTATAGAAAAACTTCATCATTTGCCTACCGGACAGGGACAACCACGAAAAACCTGAAAAAAGCTCTAAGAGTATTCTAACGCCTACCGATCTGGAAAACCCATGAAAACAAGATAGAAAGAGCTTGAAAAAAAAGACGGATAATATAAGTATGACAACTGTAACGGTTTACGGCAAACGCGCGCGCGCCGCGCAATGCGTCACGCCGAGCAATATTTTTCAAGTTATCGCGCTGTTTGCAGCTCTTTAATCGCATCGGCCATATCGTGACGCACATCGACTGCTGATTACCACTCTTGCGTCTGCCATGTTGACCACTAACCTCAAATCCCCTCGTTCTTGACTTCTTGTCTCCGCCATCTTGTTTAGTTCGCATTTTTGCCACCGCTCCTCACATCTCCGAGCCAGATTGCCGGCAAGAACAGATCTCGTTCATTCACATCTCGACGGTTGACTTCGACAGTAGCTACTGTGAACACCTGCGTCGTACACTTTTTTGACCGCTTTCGACCGGCAATGAGAACCCTGCTCCTACGTACGCTAGCGACCATTACGATGGTCCAGTACCAGGTTTTTGGTATAGTTAAATTACGTCTGTGCAAAGGGCGTCTGTACCGCTTTAAAAAACCTAGGTATATCAGTGCGTAGTGATGTTGATTGATCTTAAAAGCTGGTTGAGCATTTTCAAAAAGTTTGCTTTTATTTTTTCGCGTCTCGTGAAGCTGCTGCGCTTTTGGTGACGCATCAACACCAGTAAGAGGTAAGTACCACACGCATAATTATTTTTCGGGCCTGCCTGGCGTAGGAATATATCCTTTGGTGTTTTGGTACTGTAACCTCAAATCTCCTTACCCTCCTCTTGCGGCCGCCATCTTGTTTAGTTCTCGCGTTGGCCACCGCGTCTCCTTGTCGCCGACCCTTCGCCATTTTTAGTTCCCACTATTTTAACCTCAAAATCTGCTCTTCTAAGCTCTTGCTTCCGCCATCTTCTTTTAGTTCCCATTCTCACCAACGCGTCTCCTTGCCCCCACCTCTTGCGTCCGCCATGTTGACCACTAACCTCGAAATTTCCTCGTCCTTAGACCTCTTGTCTCCGCCATCTTGTTTAGTTCCCATTTTCGCCACCGCGTCTCATATCGCCCCATCTCTCTATCCACTCAAGAAAACTACCATCCAAGGTTCAAAAATTGCTGATGAGTTCTGGAGAGGCTTTTGCAAATCTTGTTGGTAAGAAAACTTAGCTTTCCCATCACCTCCAACACACCCCACTCCCACACCTTTTTCTTTCCACCAATCATAATCTCTTATTCTTACCAATCAACAACTTTCATTTGTTCCTTTCCACCAATAACATCACTCCTTATTCACACCAATCACAACTTCACACGTCACTTTCTGTTATACTTTTTATCCCTCGTTCGCCATCTTTTCCCTCTTTCAGTCCCAACCTCCGCACAGACAACACCTCGCCGCTCCGCTCCTCTCCATCACGTGTCCTCCATACTCTTTTATATTCCTTCCTTCATCTTCCACCCGAGTTAACGAACCAATCACATTTCGTCTTATTTTTACCAATCAAAACCCTCCACGTCATTTCCTGTTTTTCGTTCATCTTTCCCTAATCCTCAATTCTATCTCCTCGTCACCATCTGTTGCGTTCGACATCTTTCGCATGTTGACCCTAACCTCAAATCTCTTCGTCCCTCGACTTCTTGCCTCCGCCATCTTGTTTAGTTTCCATTTTCACCACTACGCCACCGCCATCTTGGTTTAAGTTCTCCACGTTTACCTCATATTTTTAACCTGAACTTCCTGCCTCCGCCATCCTGTTTAGTTCACATTTTTACCACCGCGCCTCACATCTCCTCGTCCCACCCTTGCCTCCGCCATCTTGAATTTAGTTCCCCTTCTTACGTCCTGTTTTAACCTAAAAATCTTAACCTCAAATGTCCTTGCAACCGCCATGTTGACCACTAACCTCGAAATCTCCTCGTCCTTAGACTTTTTGTCTTCGTCATCTTGTTTAGTTCCCATTTTCGCCACCGCGCCTCACATCTCATCGTCCACACCATTGCCTTCGCCATCTTGGATTTCGTTCCCATGCTTACGTCCTGTTTTAACCTAAAAATCTTAACCTCAAATCTCCTTACCCTCCTCTTGCGTCCGCCATCTTGTTTAGTTCTCACGTTGGCCACCGCATCTCCTTGTCGCCGACCCTCCGCCATTTTTAGTTCCCACTATTTTAACCTCAAAATCTGCTCTTCTAAGCTCTTGCTTCCACCATCTTCTTTTAGTTCCCATTCTCACCACCGCGTCTCCTTGCCCCCACCTCTTGCGTCCGCCATGTTGACCACTAACCTCGAAATTTCCTCGTCCTTAGACCTCTTGTCTCAGCCATCTTGTTTAGTTCCTATTTTCGCCACCGCATCTCATATCGCCCCATCTCTCTATCCACTCAAGAAAACTACCATCCAAGGTTCAAAAATTGCTGATGAGTTCTTGAGAGGCTTTTGCAAATCTTGTTGGTAGGAAAACTTACCTTTCCCATCACCTCCAACACCCCACTCTCACACCTTTTTCTTTCCACCAATCATAATCTCTCTCATTCTTACCAATCAGCAACTTTCATTTGTTCCTTTCCACCAATAACATCACTTCTTATTCCCACCAATCACAACTTCACACGTCACTTTCTGTTATACTTTTTATCCCTCGTTCGCCATCTTTTCCCTCTTTCAGTCCCAACCTCCGCACAGACAACACCTCGCCGCTCCGCTCCTCTCCATCACGTGTCCTCCATACTCTTTTATATTCCTTCCTTCATCTTCCACCCGAGTTAACGAACCAATCACATTTCGTCTTATTTTTACCAATCAAAACCCTCCACGTCATTTCCTGTTTTTCGTTCATCTTTCCCTAATCCTCAATTCTATCTCCTCGTCACCATCTGTTGCGTTCGACATCTTTCGCATGTTGACCCTAACCTCAAATCTCTTCGTCCCTCGACTTCTTGCCTCCGCCATCTTGTTTAGTTTCCATTTTCACCACTACGCCACCGCCATCTTGGTTTAAGTTCTCCACGTTTACCTCATATTTTTAACCTGAACTTCCTGCCTCCGCCATCCTGTTTAGTTCACATTTTTACCACCGCGCCTCACATCTCCTCGTCCCACCCTTGCCTCCGCCATCTTGAATTTAGTTCCCCTTCTTACGTCCTGTTTTAACCTAAAAATCTTAACCTCAAATGTCCTTGCAACCGCCATGTTGACCACTAACCTCGAAATCTCCTCGTCCTTAGACTTTTTGTCTTCGTCATCTTGTTTAGTTCCCATTTTCGCCACCGCGCCTCACATCTCATCGTCCACACCATTGCCTTCGCCATCTTGGATTTCGTTCCCATGCTTACGTCCTGTTTTAACCTAAAAATCTTAACCTCAAATCTCCTTACCCTCCTCTTGCGTCCGCCATCTTGTTTAGTTCTCACGTTGGCCACCGCATCTCCTTGTCGCCGACCCTCCGCCATTTTTAGTTCCCACTATTTTAACCTCAAAATCTGCTCTTCTAAGCTCTTGCTTCCACCATCTTCTTTTAGTTCCCATTCTCACCACCGCGTCTCCTTGCCCCCACCTCTTGCGTCCGCCATGTTGACCACTAACCTCGAAATTTCCTCGTCCTTAGACCTCTTGTCTCAGCCATCTTGTTTAGTTCCCATTTTCGCCACCGCATCTCATATCGCCCCATCTCTCTATCCACTCAAGAAAACTACCATCCAAGGTTCAAAAATTGCTGATGAGTTCTTGAGAGGCTTTTGCAAATCTTGTTGGTAGGAAAACTTACCTTTCCCATCACCTCCAACACCCCACTCTCACACCTTTTTCTTTCCACCAATCATAATCTCTCTCATTCTTACCAATCAGCAACTTTCATTTGTTCCTTTCCACCAATAACATCACTTCTTATTCCCACCAATCACAACTTCACACGTCACTTTCTGTTATACTTTTTATCCCTCGTTCGCCATCTTTTCCCTCTTTCAGTCCCGACCTCCGCACAGACAACACCTCGCCGCTCCGCTCCTCTCCATCACGTGTCCTCCATACTCTTTCATTTTCCTTCCTTCATCTTCCACCCGAATTAACGAAACAATCACATTTCGTCTTATTTTTACCAATCAAAACACTCCACGTCACTTCCTGTTTTTCGTTCATCTTTCCCTAATCCTCAATTCTTTTATCTCGTCCCGGATGAGCCAATTGCAATAACGATAATCCTTCCGCTCATGGCGCTTTTCAAACTTACCGCCGTCGCTCGAAGCGATAATAGCGCCCCTAGCGGCAGGATTATCGTTAATCCAATTGGCTGATCCGGGACTTATGCTACTAATTTGTCACTCTGTTTACACTGAGAAATCTACACATGTCTTAGTTTATCATCTCTAGGGAATCTTGTGGTACATACCTTCAGGCATTTTTGTTCCTATATTAGGGCATTGTGCTACAGCATAATTAGTTTTGTTTCTCAAAAGCTGCTAACTTTGAAACTGAAATTGAGTTTTATTTATGGACGCTCTTTAACTGTTATAGTTATTAGCGCCCCATTCTATATTGGACCAGGCTTGAGGTTATTTTACGTGCCGTAAATCTACGAGACGGGACCACCGGCTTTACTGCCCTTCCGAAGGAAGCCATGCTAACGATTTTTACGTCCGAAAAAAATCCATCGCCCTCCGCCGAGTTTGAACCCGTGACCACGGGAACTGGAGGGCATGGGGCCACAAACACACGCACCGCAGTTTACAAGATACCACCAGATTTGCAGTTCAGCTTGCAAACAAAACTATTCGGCGCACAATCAAGAAGTCTTTTTTCTAAGAAATAAAAAGAGCGTAAGCATTTTATACGCTGACATAGAAAGAGAGTATCGTTTTGTGGTGGGTGTATGTTTATGCACCTGTGAAAAAATGTATTGCATGCACTTGTACTGCATGCAATACGATTGTTTGAGACTCCGTTCACTGTCACAGTTAACATTAATTTAAAATATAGGAACTTGCCATCTTTATTGGTTAAGCATGTAACACAAAGTATTCCTTTTACCGTACTCGGAGAAGTTTAAATGATATTTTAAGACGATACTTAAGTGCGAATGCAAAAATAAAATCGCATCTGTAGGAGGATCCTGCTCCATACCAATTGAAATAGTACTGTGTTTATTGTAATGTAATAATGTGACGTTGGCAGAATACGTAACCCACAGTTTGAGTAATTTTAGAGTACAGAAATGTAAAATCAAGGTAAACGTAGCCTGATTGAGGCCCGAAGATGCATACAGGCGTGGTGGATCAGTGGTGAACCTTCCATTTAACGTGGGCTGAATGCGAGTGAAAAAGCCCTGGAGTCGGGAAGTGACCCCGTCGTGTTCCTAATGAATGTTAAGTGGTCGCGCTTGCTCAAAATGGCGACTTCAGCCCTGCAGAGTCAAAATATTAAAACGGTACTTACTTTATAAACATGCCTCGTGTCTGCATTGACGTCATTAGCGGAATTAGTAAAAGTGAGCTCTCACAATCATAAAATAGCTTATTCTCAAGGATTTGCTTATTATTAAAGTTACACTTTCTATTAGTCACGTCGTTTTGTTACGTTCAGGTGAATGTATTGTTTTTATTTATCCCCCACTGTTTGTGCCTTAATTCATCCTTTTTACGACAATATTATGCAATATTTGTTTTTGAATTTGAAGCACACGTAACGTTTTAGGAAACTTATATTTTCAGTAGAATTGAAGAGGATATATTGGTTTATTAAACCTATGTACTTAGTAAATTAAAACTCCAACATAGTGGGTTGTATATTCTGAGTTACTATTTAGATAGATATCAATATTTTTCCCCATGCTCACCCGTTCGTAGTCCGCAGCGACTACCAACGGTACAAAACATTGCGCGATTACTGCAAGATTAAAAATACAAAGTCTTGTAAAATATCTCAAGACAATCCACTTAAAAGCTATTGAGCAAAGGAACGCATCACTTAGCCTATAATATATTGACGCTTTTCTGTTTTTAATTAAAGTGCGCTCTATATACAATTCGCCTTAAAAATTATCATAAATTAAATGAATTCAACCAATAAAACAATAACTATAAAAAATGCTATATCTCGTTCTGAGCCACAAGCCATGTATACAAAAGTAAAGTGTTTGAGGAATATAATGCGAAAAGATTTGTAACGTATTAAAAGCAATAAAAACAAATTGCTATTAAGGCGTATGATATACGCGAGGCACAGAGACGATACGCGTGCTTATCCGTTCGAGCGTAATATCTATTAGCAAGACAAGGTAACCAAGAGCGATCTTCCTCGCTTCAAAATATATCTTTATGACAGAAAACATCTTTACAGAGATGGCTGGTACCAGACAGACGAGTGGAGCCACCAGAGGCCACCCTTTCTCGGGACTTGAAAAACAAGCCCATAGGGTAGGTCATGGGGTGAGGGAAGGCGACCCTCAAACACTCCAGCTGGTTTGCAAAAAGCAAGCTCGACCCCACGCATAACTGGAATTCCAAGGAGCTCTCCGTAGAGGACTTCAAAAATTAAGCTACAAACAACAGCCTTTAAAAGACATAGCATTGCTATTTAAAAATAAAGCCGTTATTTGATTCCTTGTGTAAAATGCAATAAGTTGTATTTTTCATTCTTTCTCCAAAACCATATTACGGTCTAACGAAAGCATATTACCGATATATTTTGTTTCCCAACTTAAGAAATATGGTACTTTATGTTTAAATCTTTAGCTATAAAAACATTTCACGGTTACCAAATTATAAGACACTGATAACTAGACAAAGTTTATAATTAGCAAAATAGAAACTTCGCTTCCTTTCTCCAAAACATATTACAATCCATAAAATATAATACTTATCTATTTTCAAAACATCTAAGAAATACAATACTTCTACAGTCTATCCGAAGTACAATACAAAACATTCTTGAGATAAACAGGGAGAGAAAAAATGATATTTACCAGCTCTCGTGAAATATAATGTTTTCTCAGGCAACTTAAGGTTGACTTAAGTTACAATGCAAGTCTGTTTACCGAAATACCCAAAATCTTTCCAGATTCTTTGATGAAAAAACATCTTGCACTTGAATAACGTTTCAAAATATTTTCATTCTACAAAAACATATTGCGATCCCATGAAATATAATACTTGTGTTTTCCATTTTCCAAACAACGAAGAAAGACAATACTTTTAAATTATCCGAAATACAATACAAAACATTCTTGAGAAAAAAAAACAGAGAGGGTAAAAAATGTTATTCGCAAACTCTCAAGAAAGATAATACTTTTTCTAAATCACTCTTAAAAACAGTTTCAAACATCTATAGCCATTATTTAATTTATTTGTATGTATATTAAAAATAATATGACTAGACTAAAGGTAAGTAAAATTAAACTATATTACTGAAGTAGTTTATATAGGGGTTCCTGGCGCAGTTTTTTACATTTATATGGGAAAGGATAGGGAAAACGGGGAGAGATGCGGCGGTTCATGGAGGAAAGTGCGTTTATATGGGAGAGATAGGGAATACGAGGGCTGGTGCTAGGTTAGACAGGGGTAGAAGGAGCGAAATACGTTTATATGGGAGAGGTAGAGAAAACGATGATAGGTGTTAGGGATTGTGGTTAAAACTATAATACAAAGAAACGCATTATTCAGGAACTTTAACAACAAAACAGACCCAAGTATAGATCATTTGTACGGTATTCGAGGAGGGGTATTTAGTGTAAATACCCCCCAAGTCCCAGTAGGGGGAATAGGGATTCTAGCGCACTTAATATGCAGGAATGTGCAATTAATATGCTAATTAGACCTCCCTCCTCCACCTGCCACGCCCCTTGGTACCTTTTGGTTGCAGCTGAGGTTATAAATTTTGTTATGTATAACGGAAAGGTTGACAGGCATGCAATTAAGGTTGTCCATCACCTGTCAAAATGAACTATGGTGTAATAAATTATGCTTTGTAACAAAGGAGCAGATGCTATTCTCCCAATTCCATTTCTGCACACGTGCACTTTAGGAAGGCCACACCTGTAGCAACCCCTTCCACACAGCATTCTATTCTCTCCAAACACGTGCAATATAACAATAGACCAGACTGGCGTCGTGGTAACAAAAGAAGCTAACAAAGGAACAAGCGCTATTGTCTCCATTCCATTGTCCCGCACAAGTGTTCGTTAGCAAGGCCACACATGTAGCAACCCCCTCACCCCACAGCATTCTATTCTCTCCAAACACGGGCACCTGTACAATATATAACAAAAGATCAGGCTGGTGCCCACGGTAACAAAAGAACTCTTGGAGACTGTGCTATTATACCTGGAGTGACTTTGTTTGACGGTGGAAAAGACAGAGAGACCCGTTTCCCACGAGGCAAGCTTCATTTACCCGCTAGGCAATAAGTTCCCCTCGATCGACCTCGCCGTCATGGAACCGACTCTGTGACCGTGGGCAGTTCTCTCTGAGAGCAGCCGAGCCTTCACGAAGACCTACAGACATTTCCGAGATATACACGATCGTAACAACTAACACTTCCTCCAAGCAAACGATCCTGCATGAAGACCTGCGGTCATCGCGGAACATAGTTATACATGCTCTAACTCTCTGTTTTTGCACCTATTGGCTCTTTCAAACAGCGATAACAAAAACGTGTTTAACATACGAGGGCTGTAAATAAAGTAGTGGCAACATTGATAGAACACAATATTTATTGAACTCACAAGTACAATTGCGTTACATTCCTTCAATGTAGTCACCCGCAAAGTCCCTGACCTTTTGCCAAATGTAGGGCAGCCGTTGGGGACCGTTGGCAAGGCGATCTCTGTTGATGACTGCGACGGAGCGCCCTACTGCGCGGACTACAGATGCCACGTCAGGAAATCGGCGGCCTCGGAGGGGTTCCTTCAACTTCGGAAACAGCTCAAAGTCACAAGGACTCATGTCTGCTGAGTACGGAGGATGTTCCAAAACCTCCCAATGCCACCGTTGCAATAAGAGCTGGACATTGTTTGCGACATGACAACGGGCGTTGTCATGCAACACTATGGGGTGATCGTCTCGCAATAAACGTGGACGTTTGCGCCGCATAGCCGGACGAAGAAGTCGCTCCAGAAATCGGCAATAGTAGTCACTGTTGACGGTTTGTCCCTCAGGCACAGCATGCGTAAGAATAACCCCCTCGTAGTCGTATGCCACAATCAGCATCAGCATCACCCGACTGGGTTCCTGTCCAACTTTCTGTGGACGTGGTGAATCTGGGTGACGCCATTCATTCGACTGACGCTTCAATTCCGGCTCATAGGCTCGTGCCCACGTCTCATCAATGGCGACAATACGCTGCAGAAATGCGTCTCCTTCGTTGCGGTATCTGTCCAGGTGGATGCCAGCCAGTGCATACCGGTGACATTTCTGTAATTCAGTGAGTCGATGTGGACCCCACGGGACGCAATTTTCCTCAGGTGAAGACATTTCGTCAGTTTGCCACACAGTTTGATGACTGAAACCAACCTCTACGGATAACTCCCGGACAGTCCATCGATGGTCCATGGCAACGAGACCACTCACGATGTCAATCTGATCTTGCGGAATGGACGGCCGACCTGTGCGGTGCAAATCCACAGTCTCAGTCCGACCTGCACGAAACGCCTTGACCCATCGTGCAACCGTCCTGTACGGCAATGCATTCCGGCCACAAGCTTCACGTAATAACTGATGCATTTTTGCCACGGGAAACCTCGATTTTAATCCACGAACGCTGATCGCATTTGGTAAACATGCTTTAGAGCGGCGCACTTGACACTGCGCTACACAGCAACAACACACTCTCAACTGGCAGCCCGACAAATGCTCACCACACATCGACACTAGTCACCTATAGCTCCCATATCCTATTGGCTCATACCCGCTCTCCTGTGAACGTGGGGACCATGTTGCCGCTACGTTCTTTACAGCCCTCGTATATCATTACCTATATTAAACCGCTTTGTATACTTAGATACCCTTAGGTCTGTGTTGGAATCTTACTGCAGGCAAAAGTTTAATGTTTTTATTGCTACTGAAAAATTGATGCTTTGAAAGGATAAAACATTTTTATGGCATTACCCTGATTAATAAAAGGCGTACTCGGGGTATCCAGAGGTCCGAGTTCGAGTCTTAGTGCAGTGAAACATTAATGCTTAATAACTATTAAAATTTAGGAACATAGACGAATAGGGTAAATCATGTTCATTTTATATATCATTACGATGCTTAGTGCAGGATATTTTTGGTAGCCAGAGGTCCTAGTTCGAATCTTACCCTGCGAAACGATAATGCTTAATAAATGTTAAACTATGGGAGCATGCGTGGTCAGATTTAAATGTATTTCACAAATATAACTATTTATATTAAACCCTGGTGTTTACTTAGGTATGCCGATGCCTAGACACGAATTTTTATATTCTTTCTTCTTCTCGTTTTTTTCTTTCTATCTATCTCTTTCTTTCTTCTTGACTTGCATACAGCCGAGAATTCATATATACACATAAACAGATCCATTACACATACATATACACACATACACATGCATACATACACCAGTACACTTACACACTCACACGTACACATAATACATAAACATACGCCAGTACACTTACACATACGCCAATAAACATACACACACCAGTGCACGCACACAGACACACACGCTAGCATTGGAAATTATTGGCTTTACAGAATTAAAAATCTTTGCTTCATTTCCCAGTAACCTAGCAAAATGTAATTCTTTTCAGGCTACCACTTGCATATGACTTTCAAGCCCACGCGTTTTTATAGCTCGTGTAAAGGCATTATGGAGGTACTCTGAGAGAGAGGGGGGATAGGGAGAGAAGTGGGGAATTGAAGCAAGCGAGGATAGAAGTGCTGAGAGCCTCTGCGCATGTGCAATAGGTGATAATTCCATTGGGTGCAATAATGACGTGACGTGTACACACCCCTGCAATGGCGATGTGCTAACATAGCCAGGGGGATATAGATCTCTATATAAAGAGCTAACGACGCTGGCTAGGACCATTGCGAGCTTATTAACTCTACATTTAAAATTTAAAGTACTTCAAAAATACCAACGCGAGGTGTTTTTTAATTTAAGAAGAGGTGTGAGTCGTCGATTTCTACACACACACCCACACACACGCAGCATTCATCAAATAATACAAAGCAAGGTGAGTGAGTTTTTACATAACTATACAAATCAGTGTCGGCTTTTTACGATGCATTTAATTTTGTTTAAACGATGCAGTGCATGAAAGACGAATCGTTGCACGAGTATAATATTTTTTTAATCTTAACTTTACACTCACATGGATTTCTCGGCGCGCTCTTCCATTCACATTCATTCGGTTTTCTCTACACCCTCTTTTTCCATTAATATTCACACGATTTTCACTACTCATTATTTTTTTCTCTACACATTCTTGCATGAACATTCCTACGATTTTCTCTATACATTCTTCTTCCATTCACATGATTCTCTCTACCCGCTCTTTGTTTCACCATCACAGGAATTTCTACACACACACACACTTCTTCCATTCACCATTACACAGATTTCACCACCTACATGATTGTCACAAACTACCATTTCTACCAAGCACCCGGACCTGTACGAAGACCTACGAGTATACCCGAGCACAAGGATACATAAACATACTTACAATCCTGCTTTGTTACAAAACTAGAACTTCTATCAAGCACTCGAACCTGCATGAAGACATACGGATATACCCGAACACAAACATGCATAAACACACAAAAAATGTGGTCACATAGCACAAAACACACTTTAGTTCTAACATAAAGAAATGCATAACTTGTCTTTCCACCTGAATAATGCATTGAAAAGTTGGCAGCGTGATTAGTAACAACAATTATAAACGAAATGGTGGCTGTTGGCGCTGGATACAGGAAGAAGAAACGGGGATGATTTCTACCTCTCATACCAATTATTGCAGCTCTAGGTGCTGCCGCTGGAGGTGTAGCACAAATTGATACAGCCGTAAATAAGAAAAAGGCTGCAGATAAACATCTGGTCGAAATGACGAGACATAACAGCGAAATTGAGGGTAAGGTATCTGTTGGTGTTGGATCCAAAAATAAGTAACGGGGAGGATTTCTACCTCTTTTACCAATTACTGCAGCTCTAGGTGTTGTCGCTGGATGTGCATCACAAATTGCTACAGCCGCAAATAGGAAAAAGGCTGCAGATAAACATCTTGCTGAAATGATGAGACATAACAGAAATTGAATCAAGAGGGAGAGGCCTTCAAGTGAGGAAGAATAAGGCGAGGAACACCGAAACGAAGAGGTGACAGAGCAAGAAAGGGAATTCAAAAAACTCCTGCAGAGGGCTATACTTGACTCGGAAAAGCATTGAGTAACATCGATCTCGACTTGTATGCACGACGTTTAAATATTCCTCATTTTAGACCTCTTTGTCTTCTTTATTAGATCAATTACTAATATTGCCATGAAGCCTGAAATTAAATGTCCTTTCAGTGTTGATTTTTTCCAATGATTGTTCTGTAGGAACGCTCTGGGGCATCAGTGCCAATAAAGTTATTCCAGCTAATCATCTGGCTGAATCTGATTTCCTGGTGAATATATTTATGTTGAGCATCATGCGAATCGAGCGCAGTATTGCATCAGTCTCTTTCATCGACGAAGCGGATATTCGATCTACGAGTTTTCCCATATGTTGCGGTTGGATATATTTCACAAGAACCATCAAATCCAATTTACCTGCCGTTCATAAACACCCACTTCATAGAGCAAATCAGCTTTCGTATAGGAGACCATAACAGTAATATCATTGACTTTAGAAACAAGGGCCCAAATGACCTAGCTGTCGACGGGCCCTTAAACTCCACACCATCTCCTCCAGAAACAAGGATATAAGCATAATGCCCATAGATTTTAGAAGAAGAAATCAGTGGCTTCGAGGATATAACGGCTTGATTCGACGCCCACTGCATCCTCTGCCATTAACAACCAGTGTATTAACGTCATTTAATCTAAAGTCCCTCCAGGTATTGGGCTTTAGAATCCTATAATCATGGATATCACCAGTGTTACCGAGAAGCCGAGATTCGACGACGAGATCATTAAATTAGAGGAACATGTGTTTTTGTCTCATAATGCATCAACTCTGGACGCTAATGACGAGATAGAATCGCTTGTCAACAGAGGATTTATATACATTACCTAATGGAAGTTATCTATACATCAATGGAAATATTACTAAACCTAATGGAGCAGCTATTACTGCAAAGCTTACCAATAACACGATTGCATTCATGTTTGAGGAGACTCGATTGGATATGAACGGGTCAACTATTGATCAAACCAGAAATTCCTGGATCGTATCAACTTTACGCAACTATGCTGCTCTGAACCCAATGGAATGTGATCGTCTGTCGATTGCTGGATGGTGTTATCCAGGAGAAGTCCTGGACATTGTATATGTAGCAAATTGAGCCTTCAATGCTGTAGTACCGCTTTCGATGCTTCTGATTTTGCTGGTGATCACAAGGAGCTCATACCCAATGGACAGTTGGTGTTGGTGGTGATTCGATCCAAGGACTCTAAAAAACTGTATTATAGTGCCTCAGGGTGAAGAGAATGCTGCTGTTAAACTTGCACGAATCGAGTGGAGAATGTCTGTGATTCGACTTTCTGATGTTGAAATGCTTGAAATCCTCAAGACTGCCAAGCCGGATAAGTCTCTCTTTCACCCATTTAGGACCATGGATCTGCATGCTCAGCCTGCTGTGCCGCAAGCATTCACCTGGAATGTCGCCACCACATCAAAAATGGAGAAGTCGAGATTTGTCATTTTAGGCGCTCAGACTTCAAGATCGAGTAATGCATCTAAAGACTGTTCCCTTTTTGATCATTGTAACTAACTAATTTGACACTTTATCTTAATAGTGAATGTTATCCCTATCACGATAGGAGCTTGGATTTTGGAAACTCGAGATTTGCATAATTGTATATGTACTCAAGCTCTTATTATGAAAAAGAGAATTACCTTTTATTGAAGAGAAAAGATTTTCTTAAATATGCTACCTATATTTGTTATAGATTGCTCGCATCAAACAGAGGAATTTGTAAATGGAGATATAAACATCAGAATAGAAATTAGGGCTAGTGCAAATATCCCTGCACAGATCTGATTGTATTGTTTAATAATTCATGATAAAGTATTCACATGCAAGCCTCTGACTCATGTGATGAGCTTATATTTTAAACTAATCATTGTAATGTAAGGATTTCTTTTTCATTAGGAATGTAAGGATTTTTAATGAAAAAAACATGATGTAAAAGCATACCTTCATTCTTTTTTATTATTTTTATCATACAATTCAAGTACCTTCCTACTCCAACTCCTCGTTCCTGCATACATTTAAAAAGTATTTTCACAATCATTTAAATTACTGCTCCCAATTCTTATTTTAACCTAATATAGGGAGACTCGCTCGAGCTAACTCTCAGCTATGCCTTGGAATGTATACAAAATTGTCTATGTTTTCACTATTAGCACTGGAAGATCGTAGAAGAACCCTATCTTAACGTTGCGCTTTCTCGAGATGTAGACGTCTCTGCGCACGCTTATTGCATGTTTCGGTGATGTAGTGAGGATGATTATTCTATCCTCCAAGAGCGTCAGTATCTTTTCCTGAGCTGCAAATCAGTTCTTCTTCCCCTTATTCTGTCTGAAACATTACACAATGGAAGTCTTAGAAAACATGCTTTTGGAAGTGAAGGTAACCTGAAATGAATTACATTTTTTGTTAGGCTACATGGAAAATGAAATAAAGATTTGATAGACATTAGGATATCACGCGTTAGTTCAATGTGATTATATAACTGAATTCAAAACATGTGGCATTGTAATTTCATGAATTTTCTTATAAATTCTATAGCATGTATCTTGTGTATCTTTATATGTAATATCAATTAGTCAGCTGTTTTATTTATGATTGTTTTTATAGCAAAATAGGAAATACTTGAATACTTAAGTTTGACATTTCTACATACCTTCGCTGCGGGTACAAAGACAATTTACATGTCTTAAATTTCCCCATCTCCGCCATGCTCTTATATATCAAATATATTTTTCCAGGCATTTCTGCAAGCTCTTCGTTAGTTTACGAATAATAGTGTTCAGGCAAGAACACTTGACAATCCTGCAGCAAAGATACCATCCTGATACCGTATCTTGTTTGAGCTCTCTTTAAGGCCTTTATCTCATATTTAAGAACTATTTCGAGATCTTGAGCTCGCCGAGTCGGTAGCAAACTGCTCTCTTCAGCCATCTTGTTAAGTCTATTTGCTAAACACTCTGTAGCAGACATTGACCATGAATTATTATTTTCAATGCATTATTCAGGTGGAAGGACAAGTTATGAATTTCTTTATGTTAGAACTAAAGTGGTTGTTGTGCTATATGATTACAGTTTTTTGTGTGTTTATGCCTGTTTGTGTTCGGGTATATCCGTATGTCTTCATGCAGGTTCGGGTGCTTGATAGAAGTGCTAGTTTTGTAACAAAGCAGGATTGTAAGTATGTTTATGAATCTTTGTGTTCGGGTATATTCGTAGGTCTTCGTACAGGTCCGTGTGCTTGGTAGAAATGGTAGTTTGTGACAATCATGTAGGTGGTGACATCTGTGTGATGGTGAATGGAAGAAGAGTGTGTAGAAATTCCTGTGTTGGTGAAACAAAGAGCGGGTATAGAGAATCGTGTGAATGTGAATGGAAGAAGAATGTGTAGAGAAAATCGTATGAATGTTCATTGCAAGAATGTTTAGAGAAAAAAATAATGAGTAGTGAAAATCGTGTGAATATTAATGGAAGAAGAGGGTGTAGAGAAAACCGAATGAATGTGAATGGAAGAGCGCGCCGAGAAATCCATGTGAGTGTAAAGTTCAGATTAAAAATATGATACTCGTGCAACGATTCGTCTTTCATGCACTGCATCGTTTAAACAAAATTAAATGCATCGTAAAAAGCCGACACTGATTTGTATAGTTATGTAAAAACTCACTCACCTTGCTTTGTATTATTTGATGAATGCTGTGTGTGTGTGTGTGTGTGTGTGTGTGTGTGTGTGTGTAGAAATCGACGACTCACACCTCTTCTTAAATGAAAAAACACCTCGCGTTGCTAGTTTTGAAGTTCTTCAAAATTTAAATGTAGAGTTAATAAGCTCGCAATGGTCCTAGCCAGCGTCGTTAGCTCTTTATATAGAGATCTATATCCCCCTGGCTATGTTAGCACATCGCCATTGCAGGGGTGTGTACACGTCACGTCATTATTGCACCCAATGGAATTATCACCTATTGCACATGCGCAGAGGCTCTCAGCACTTCTATCCTCGCTTGCTTCAATTCCCCACTTCTCTCCCTATCCCCCCTCTCTCTCAGAGTACCTCCATAATGTCTTTACACGAGCTATAAAAACGCGTGGGCTTGAAAGTCATATGCAAGTGGTAGCCTGAAAGAATTACATTTTGCTAGGTTACTGGGAAATGAAGCAAAGATTTTTAATTCTGTAAAGCCAATAATTTCCAATGCTAGCGTGTGTGTGTTTGTGTGTGTGCACTGGTGTATGTGAGTATGTTTATTGGCGCATGTGTAAGTGTACTGGTGTATGTATAAGTATGTATGTGTACGTGTGTGTGTGTAAGTGTACTGGGGTATGTATACGTATGCATGTGTATGTGTAATGGCTCTGTGTATTTGTATATATGATTGATCGGCTATGTGCAAGTCAAGAAGAAAGAAAGAGATAGATAGAAAGAAAAAAGCGAGAAGAAGATAGAAAATAAAAAATCGTGTCTAGGCATCGGGATACCTAAGTATACACCAGGGTTTAATATAAATAATTATATTTGTTAAATACATTTAATCTGACCGCGCATACTCCCATAGTTTAATATTTATTAAGCATTAGCGTTTCGCAGGGTAAGATTCGAGCTAGGATCTCTGGCTACCAAAAAATACCCTGCATTAAACATCGTAATGATATATAAAAATGAATATGATTTACCCTATTCGTCTATGTTCCTAAATTTTAATAGTTATTACGCATTAATGTTTCACTACATTAAGACTGGAACTCGTACTCTGCATACCCCGGGTACGCATTTCATTAATCAGGGTAATGCCATAAGAATGTTTTACCCTATCAAAGTATCAATTTTTCAGTAACAATTAAAACATTAAACTTTTGCCTGCAGTAAGATTCGAACACAGACCTAAGGATATCTAAGTATACACAGGGGTTTAATATAGGTAATGATATATGTTAAACACGTTTTTGATATCGCTGTTTGAAAGAGCCAATAGATGCAAAAACAGAGAGTTAGAGCATGTGTAACTATGTTCGGCGATGACCGCAGGTCTTCGTGCAGGATCGTTTGCTTGGAGGAAGTGTTAAGAGTAGTTACGATCGTGTATATCTCGGAAATGTCTGTAGGTCTTCGTGAAGGCTCGGCCCGCGCTCAGAACTGCCCGCGGGGACAAAGTCGGTTCCATTACGGCGAGGTCGATCGAGGGGAATTTATTGCCTAGCAGGTAAATGAAGCTTGCCTCGTGGGAAACGGGTCACTCTGTCTTTTCCGCCGTCAAATAAAGTCACTCCAGGTATAATAGCACAGCCTTCAAGAGTTCTTTTGTTACCGTGGCCACCAGCCTGATCTTTTGTTATATATTGTACAGGTGCCCCGTGTTTGGAGAGAATAGAATGCTGTGGGGTGAGGGGGTTGCTACATGTGTGGCCTTGCTAACGAGCACTTGTGCGGGACAGTGGAATGGAGACAATAGCGCTTGTTCCTTTGTTAGCTTCTTTTGTTACCACGGCGCCAGTCTGGTCTATTGTTATATTGCACGTGTTTGGAGAGAATAGAAGGCTGTGTGGGAGGGGTTGCTACAGGTGTGGCCTTCCTAAAGTGCACGTGTGCGGAAATGGAATGGGGAGAAGAGCAATTGCTTCTTTGTTACAAAGCATAATTTATCACACCATTGTTCATTTTGACAGGTGATGGACAACCTTAATTGCATGCCTGTCAACCTTTCCATTATACATCACAAAATTTATGACCTCAGCTGCAACCAGAAGGTATCAGGGGACGTGGCAGGTGGAAGAAGGAGGCCTAATTAGCATATTAATTTCACATTCCTGCATATTAAGTGCGCTAGTATCCCTATTTCCCCCTACTGGGTATTGGGGTTTTTTCACTATAGATCCCTCCTCGAATACTGTACAAATGATGTATACTTGGGTCTTTTTTTTTGTTGTTAAAGTTCCTGAATAATGCGTTTCTTTTTATTACAGTTTTAACCACAATTCCTAACACCTATCATCGTTTTCTCTACCTCTCCCATATAAACGCATTTCGCTCCTTCTACCCCTGTCTAACTTAGCATCAGCCCTCGTATTCCCTATCTCTCTTATATAAACGCATTTTCCTCCATGAACCGCCGCATCTCTCCCCGTTTTCGCTATCCTTTCCCATATAAACGCAAAAGCTGCGCCAGGAACCCCCTATATAAACTATGCAAATGAACAGAATCAGTTTCAAGACAAAATCGTAATATTTTTCAAGCAACATCAACAAAGTTTTCATTTTTGTTGTTTTATTAAGTGCAGTCCCTGAATAGTAATTTTATAGGTTCAAAGCGTGATCATAACAGTTAATTCATTGTAGTCTCTAGAAATACGAATATGCTATTGTAATCCGTATATAGCTTAACTGTCCATGACTGTTTGCATTCCATTCAGTTAAAAGATACTAAAAAAGCACGCGTCATTTAACACTTTTAAAGATAGAATTAGTTGACTGTTTGTCTCTATATTAGAAGCATTATATCATATCCTATTCTTAGAAAAAGTACTGAACTTTGCGTAATAAATTTATTTAAAATTGCTTTATGTATAAATAAATATTCCCTTTAATGTAGCGTTGAAGTGTATCGTATACGTTAAAGAAATCTCTTGTATTCGTAATGTCTTTTAAATAGGTTTTAGCATGTTTGAAAGAATACAACTTGTGCTAGACGAGTTTACACTAGCTCAAGATTGTTTAACTCCGCGTATCGGTTAACTGTTATTCTTTTTAATTTTATGTTCCAGTATCCTGACACTGATCCCCTTGTATTAGAAAAAACCCTTTTCTTAAGAAAGGTATGGGTTTAGAACTCCCTTTTTTAGGAAAAAAATACACCAGGCCACGTATTGTCTAAGAATCATAACATTTCAATAAGTCTCTACTTTGTTTTGTTTTGTTAGTTGTATACCATGTGAACTCTTGTTGAGTTATATTTTTAAGTGCTATAGAAAAGTTTATTATTCAAATAGAAAATATTTGTAAAGCATCGATTATATAATGAGGTATTGTTAAAATATTAGAAAAACCACTATGTCATCTTATAGCAAATATTTACCCAGGAATTGATAAGTATTAGAAAATCTTAAAGATATGAAGTGCTTTTAGCTTAAATAATTACTTCAGACAATTTTCACGTTATGACAACATAAAACTTAAACGTGTCCGTATTTGGAAACACTTTAAAGTTTGTTAAATTATTGTATAAAAGCATTTGAATACACTTCACATACATGCAGTAAGAAATATGCACTAAATAAAAGTTAATATTTTCTAGGAATTGGTACGCCAAATAAACAGATTAATAATAATTCACTTGTGTTGAAATGTTAAAATGGCAGTACGGTATAGGTTAAAATTCCCAACCAAAAGAAACACTGCATTTTTGAGCATGGGTGGTATTAATAAAAGCGAGCCATGACTTAAAACTCGCAATTTCTGAGCCATGGCTCACTTCCGTATTAATAAAACGCAACGACTCAAGCTTAGCGTGACTTTCGATTTTTCAACGACTCGTCCCCTCCTTCTAGCGAGTCACGACTCTAGCCGTGGTATTAATAAAACGGAACTGTGACTTCACTTTAAGAGCCATGGCTTCGATTTCTTAAGTCACCTCAGTAGCTGTCTCAAACCTGAAGGCGATGGCTCAGTTGCAAGTGAACGTCAACCTGAGAAAAGAAAAATACTATAAAATGCGCCGGGATTCTGAAGACTACAATTATAAACAACTTTATAGGTTTGAGAAAGTAAACGTGAGGTGGCTCGCCTGGCATTTCCTTCAGGAAACTGTGGAGGCAAGAGGAAAGACCCTTGCTAGAGATGGAAAAATGAGAATATTTCTACGCTGCATTGGGGACCCCGGATTCCAGTCTGGCGTGGCAGAGGACTTGGGCGTTTCACAAGGTACAGTTTAAATATGTTTTGGGAAGTTTCTTCTCGCATTAAACAAAAATCGAGAAACTGAATCAAATTCCCAGCAACCGCTGCAGCACTACAAGCTGCTAAATTTGAATGACAGTGTTATTTTACGTTATTGCAACCTCTCAAAAACAGCAAAAAGTTTTGTAACCTTGAATTATTTCATAAAGCAGAGCTTTACTAGTATCAATAAACTGGAGAATAATCGAAAGTCGTCCTTACTAACTATTCTTGCCTCTTAAGGAAACTATAGATGGATTTGATTCTCCTTGAATAAAGTCTAAAACTTGCTTTCCCAGTTTTTCAGGGCTATGGGGTTTTGCCTGTCCGTCGCAGATCAGTTTTCACTTTTAGGCGACTTTTCACATTTCTTATTTTCTTCGCTACCTGGTCCTCTGTTAGGAGAAGATTCAGATTCTCTTTTAGTTTTCGCTGCACTTCGGTCATAGCAGAAGCCTTTTCCGCCTGTTCGCAGGCACCTGAGATTTGCTCATTATCTCTGGCTGGCTAATAAGTTCACAAAACAAGATGCAAACTGATTGCTTTCTTCAGTCATTTCTAATGGATATACTGCCACAAAAACGCCTAAACTGAATCGAATGTTTACTGCCGCACGACAATAATGCATTTGCAATCAGGAAGAGGGGAAACACGAGTGAGAGACTCGCCATCATGGAGCCAAGGCTCAGCACAGAGGGGAAGTTACTATTAATACCAAATCTGTGACTCCCGACTCGCTGCTACCGACGACTCGGTTTTGCTACAAGCCATGGCTCATGAGTCACGGCTCGCTTTTATTAATACCACCCAATGATTGCATCCTCATAAGGTTATTCTAACGTATTTTGTAATTTTTAATGCCCTTAAGGCTTTTTATGTGACAGGTTCCTTAAATATCCTGACCCAAGACATAATAACGAAAATCCACACAATCATGGTGTTACATATAATTATATTAGTTGAAGCATGGTCCCAAGAACAAGCCAGATATTTTCAGGAATATTAGAATGCATTAATTGCACAGATATATGAATCCGGTAACCTAAAGAGGTCGGTGACAAAACCTGAAATCGTCATCGTGGTATGGGGTACCATGTGCGCCTTATATTCAAGAGGTTCCGAATTCAATTCTTGTCTGGAAATTATATTTTTTTTCTTGCTGTTTTCTACCTCTCTTTCAGTAAGCTAAATGGAACTTAGTGTGAAAAGAAAGGAAAAAAATCTATAATAGCTATTGCATATTTTTCTAATCAATTGTAAGGCCAGTTTTTTCCACATGTCCACCTTAAAGTTATTGCTTGTATTTTGAAACGGCAACTCTAGGCCGATCCCGAGAGCTATAATTATAGATAATTTGATTAATTCATTTTTATTGATGTTAATTCATGCTATGTACATATCTTTTTCTTTTTACTGCTTGTGTAGTTTAAGAAGGGTGATTTAACGATATGTATGTATTTAGGTTACTAATATTAGAGGAGTTATGAATTGTTTAATGTAAATAATTTAAGCGCTATGTTAAAATACTGTCCACGACGAAGTGTTATAGCTACAGGAATAGTATCTTCGAAGGCAGAAAATCTAGTTTTACGATGTCTCTCTGGTCGCAGGGACATTGTTCATACAGCGAGGGTGTAGAGTCTTTGTTCTTTTATACGATAATTCGCCGTGGCCAAGTGAGACAGACAACTGGCTTAACGGTAAATTTAGGAAAAGCCGCGATTTATGTTAAACTTGGACCAATGAGATCCCTGTAAGTTTATACGAAATAGTGAGACGCGTCGAGTGGCGCTAAAAATGGACCAATAGGAAAGGAAACAGCCCCAGAAGCCTGCGACTATAAATGGATCTGCTAGGAACAAATTCGAGGCATTTTGTCATTTGTGGGTCATTTGTCATGTGGTCAGGGAACATTTTGCTAAACTACAGGCAGGGAGAGATGCTGCAGGATGTTTGAGAGATATCGCGCCAAAAGGGAATGAAGACAGTTTTCGAAACACACATAAGAATCGCTACTCGTAAAGAGATAAGAAGCATATTTAAACTTCGCGTCATATCCGCGCCGTGTTTCAACAGCGGTGAACAGTAGTTTAACGGCGGCAATATCAGTGTTGTGTACTACGTGGACTAGCTAAATAAAAAGAAACTGCAGTGTCATCTTTTCGTAACCAAAGCACGTCTATTTCTCCTTTTACCACCACCCGAGATCTAGGCTTCCTTTACCAAGGATAAGTCCATGCTCCCACATAGTTTAAAGAAAATTACTGCAGCTAGCCGAGGATAAAAAAAATGCAGAGAACCAGCACACTGCGAACATCTGGAGCCAATATGGAGGATGCAGCAAGGTAAGCCGTGAGCAACGGACAGGAGGAGGTTACTGCCGCAATTTCTTTATTTTCTATTTTTCTTAAGAATTGCATATTAAATTTAGTAAAATATTAGAGAAACTTGAGGCTACTTGTGCTTTCCTCCATTGTATGCTGAACAAGTACATACATGTGCTTCAGCAAAGAGGTAGAACAAGTGAAGAAGAGACATCAGGGTGCATTCAGTAGAGTTTATCTACAATGAATGGTGCGCTCAATCAAGGTTAGGCCTGCCAGCTAACCACGGTTACCTAAACTGCGGTGAACATTGGTGTGTGATGATTACCCCAATCAAATTCTTACCACAGTAAGCTGAAGGTCCCTGAAGGGTTTGTTTAACAAGAATGGTGCACATGGCCATAAGAGTTGGTTTTGTTTCTTGTTCCTGCAAAGTGGAGCCAAGGCACATGGTCATAGAGAGTTTATTTCGAATGTGCCGAAAATAGCTACATGTTTTGGTCATGCAGAGAAGTTCAAATGTGAGGGGCGTTACATGTTTAATGCATGTCAAAGGTTCATAGTTTGTAAATGTTGTAATACTAGATTGGATTGGAAGCGCAGTGTGATTCTTGTATAAAACATAATGAAAGAGACAATCACAGGAAGAAGAAGGGCAGTGTAAGTGAAAACAACTGGTGCAAAATGACAGCAGTCATTTAAAGATTCACTGTACAGTGCCAAAGGAGCTAAACAAGAAAAAGAAGAATTTTCACTGTTGAAGCTTTCTTGGAAGCCAACATCCCCCTGGAGAAGTTGGATAATCCTTCAGTGAGGAATTTGAGGAATAAAAACATACCAGATTAGTAACGTCTCCTTTTGTGAGTTATTTTCCACGTAATATCAAGAAATTGCTTTAAAAATTAACAAACTATTTTTTTGAAGTTTCATTCATTCTTGTAAATCTTTGTTTATTTTAATTATATTTTAGGGAACTGAAACTTTCCAATTACAGGCTGGCTGCAGCAAAGGTGTGTTCCACTTTTAAAAGCAGCACAGGATCAAGAAATAGTTGCAATTTTGAAGGATCACCTAGTTGTAATACACTGCAACAAGATCACTGACCAGATGGATATGGCTGTTTCCATTGTATTGTTTAGGGCTCTATCTAAAGATAGTGTTGAAGTACCAAAAGAGCTTGTTGATGGAGTACATATGCTGGAAAAAGGGAAATTTGCAGGAATGTTGCCAGCCCATTGTAGAAGTTATCCAGAAACTAAATACAATAAAAAACCATTATCACCATTGTTACTCATGGGGTTAATATGGGTAAGTGTGTGCAAACATTAAGAGGCCTGATTCCAACAAACTTAACATTTTGAATGTGGGCACATAAGCTAGATCTTGTAGCTGGATTTCAGCGAGAAAGCTATATCAACTTAATGAATGTGCATTGAAACAAAACATACTTTCCCCAATATAAGGAAACAAAACAATAAATGTGCGAAATTTCTTCAAAATAAATACGGTGATCATAAAGAAGTCAAAATATTTCTTTCTCCAGTGGTAACCAGATGAATGGAATACCTGGTGTACTGCTGTGGTGTATCTGTTAGAATATTTACTTGTTGTAGTTGAATATTTTAAAACAGTGAACAGTGGTGCTGAAAGTGTAAACTACTTCCAGAAATTAAATGAAGTGAATGTTACCCTGTGTAAGCTGATCTTTGTTAAAGAACATTGTGCATGTACAGATGAAATTATAACCTGTTTTGAAGCTACAGATTATGCACTAGCCCATAAGATTGTTCCTTAAGTAAATCTTATTGACAACTATAAACTTTGGAGAACTTCTTTTAAAAGAGGTTGCAGTTAGCAACTTTGAAGTCTGTCACAGTGAGAAAAAAGTGTAGAGAAGAGGATAAAGAATATCGGCATGACATGCATTAATAAACTTGCAGGTTTGGTTTTAAAAGATCCTGGACATGGAGTTTTTGATTCTGTCACAGCATGGTTTCACTTACCTCGGTTAGAAATTGCTGCAGTAGAATCATCCCTAGGAGACAAAATAAAATAAATTTCACTTTTTAATAACATCCATATTCATGATTCTGCTAAATTCTATATGCAGCTGCAAAGAGAATCAAAATCTGCCTGTCAGGAAAGTGATGTAGAACAACTTGTATGAGGATTAATACAAGAATATCCAATAGTTTGTTTAAAGTGTCTCCAGTCAATAAATATTTCAATTTCAAAGAGCCCTTTCAACATGCAGTGATATTTTGTAACATAAAAGAACCAATGTTAGAGCAGGGAGCTTAGAAACCATGCTTACTTGCTATTTCAATAAAACATTTGAAATTTAAATTAATGCAGTAATATTTGACATTTTATTTCACCTTTTTATCCCGCTTTGAGCCTTCTTATACAGACATCAACAATTTTTATTCACCATAAAATCATGTCAGTATGCTTTAGTAATTAACAATAAACCCAAGTTAGTGTTAAATAATACAAAGTAGGTATTATACAATATTACAATTAATTATTAAAACATTCCCACCTTCTGTGTTCTTTCTTTGTTGTTTTGTTTTATTTTTACCTACATTATATTGAACTTTAATAACATATTTATGTAATGAACAATTTAATTAGGCATCTGTCTGTTATGTTCATAAATAAAATGAATAAATACTGATAAAAGAATGAAGTTTAAGCTGCAAGGATTGTTATATCACAAAAATGCCTCTTCACATTCACTTGGAGGGGGGGGGATGATCTTCAATGATCGTTTGCAAACTATCCACTTTACAGTGCAGATCTGGTTTGCAGAAACATTTTATTGTTTCCATCTGCCATAGAAAAATTGAGGGCTTATTGTTTTGGGGATCCAGAAAAGTTGCTGCATCCCATAAAGAGAAGGTTGAGCCATCTCCAAAAAGTATGGCAAGACTGCAAAAACAAACAAAGTTTTTAATTATGGGTAGAAGTAATAGTTAATGGTGATAGTTATTTATAAAATATGCATTAAGTTCACACAAATATTTGTATAAAACTTTGGATAAAGTTTTGGATAAAATTACAGTATGTTAGAAATGAAATTTATGGGCTATGTAATTGTTATTCTTTATAGTTGTCCTTCTGTGTGTTAAAACCAAGCTATATTCAGAGACAAATCTCTCTATGAGCATTGTATATGGGGAAACAAGGACATTCAAGGGATGTTTCATAAAATAAATAAATAAAATAAAAGATAAAGATCACATTACAACTTTTTAAGTCTTTATATCTTTTCACAAACACCATGCCTCTTCCATTCTTCTTTCACAGTATAATATTTACATGTTACATCATTAGAACCTATATAAAATCTGTGTTGTCGATATTGACAATGAAGTCACAATTTTACTGCTTCCTCTGATGTTTAAGCTTTTAATATGAGCTGCTACTGTCTAACCACAAACCATTTACAAATTCTCTGGGTTTACTAAAACAACTTTCTTTAAGGACTTGCAGTTTGAAAATATATAAATTTATAAATTCCTATGCATTAACAAAAGTACCTTCCAAGCAGGACATAGGCAGGAATTTCCAACAAAATAATATTCATCCCCTTAGTGCATAGATATTTGCAATTTATATTCCAGCTTATAAGCTAATCACTCTTCCATCAAAACTCTTAAGAAGTTTTTACTGCATTTGACCTCATGGCATCAAATTATGAATGCCTGGTTCAAGCTGTATTTACAAGTTGAAAAGGTAGAATCAGATGACTAAAAACTTCAATGCCATAGCCGGGATTTGAACTGCAGATCTCCTGGTTTCTGTCCAGTTGCTCTAACCAACTGAGCTACCATGGTAGCATGTCAATAGGACATTAAATTCTCCAGCTGACTCACATTTTTTCCTGTAAACCACAAGGAGATCTCAAATTCTTTTGAGATGACATACTTTAGTGTGAACTTACAATGCCGTAAGTACTTACAAGTGTCCATATCCTTTAATACTTGAAACTAGTGTATAATTTTTTGGCCAAAATGAAAAGCAATAGCTCCATCTTATGTATCGCTATAAGACACATTCTAAAAAATCAGCAAAATTCTCAAATATTAATGGAAATTTGGCATATACCACTTCAGAACTATGTCAAATACTTACCTATATGTTTCATAACTTTTTGACTTGTCTACATAGGTTTCTGGATAGTTGGGATTAGGAAATGTTGCAGCATAATGTACAGTGTGTCACTTGTAATACTTGAAGGCATCTTGCATGCAAGGCATCGCCATAATGAAGTAGCAGTCCAGATCTTAGCCTTTTCTTCAGCCATGATAACACAGCTTCATAAGCTTGGTTCATGATTATACAAATTTAAAAACCTTTTATGTTTCAGGGTGGGACATTTACTGTTTCAAATTTGGGAATGTTTGGTGTTGGAAGCTTTTCTGCTATAATCAACCCACCGCAGTCATGCATATTGGCTGTTGGAGCAACTGAAATACGACTTGTTCCTGTAGAAAGCGGGTAAGTGATGATCTTTTGTATAAACAAAATATTTGATTTGTTAAATGTTTCTCTTGAATCCTAGGAGAAGAAAGCATGAATACATAAGAGGATATCAAGGAAGTGTAATCATATGTTGTAGGCTGAAGTGTTCAGTTAATGGAAGGAAAGTAATGGATTCTGTTTTTTTTTTTTTTTTTCTTTTCTTTCTTTTTTTATGAGGAGTGAGCAAATGCTGGCCAATGCTTTTAACTACTTTTAATTTTGCAGATGTAAAACTGCTGCTTTCATGTCTGTTTCACTCAGCTGTGATCATCGTGTAGTTGATGGGGCTATTGGTGCACAGTGGCTTCAGAAATTCAAACAGTTGCTAGAGGATCCCAACATGATGCTCCTGTGAAGTATCTCATTGTACAACCCTTCTAGCCTATGAATATATAAAGACTTAAACTTTTTTCAGTTGAATTAGTGAAAGATAGGGGAGAAGGTGGAAACAGTTCTGCAGCATAAACATTTGCCTACTTTGTGATTTGTGAAATAAAATAGTGAGTGCTGAATGAGAATAAATCAAATGTTCAACAATAGTAATTTAGTAAGACAAAGAAATGCAAGAAATATTTTGAAGGTTGCACATTCATTTGAGATAACTAGCATCAGATTTTAATACTTCTCTCTCTCTTTCTCTTTCTTTCTTTCTCTCTCTCTCTCTCTCTCTCTCTTTCTTTCTTTCTCTCTCTCTCTCCCTCCATCCCCCTCCCTCCCCCTCCCTCAACTTTCCTCATTCTTTAAAGCTTATTGTATGAACTTTCAATAAAAAAATGTTAAAACAACAAAATATTTTAGAATATAGAGACAATATATGAGTTATTATAATTAGTATTGAATCTGATAATTCATATTTTTTTATACTTGCAGGAGATGGTGAACTTTCTTTTATCATTAGCTCTCTAATTTGCAGTGTGCATATGGAACACATATTTTAAATCATGGGCCATTATTGCTGTTATCATTTTCAAAATGTTGAGCAGGTTAAATGGACATGTTGAAGTTGCACATCGCAGTAAGTTGCATCAGTATGAGAAATTTCTGCTGCTTAATGGAGCAGCATTGTTAGAACTGGTTGAAAGTGAAACACTTAGATGTTACTGGTATAAAAATGGCATTGTAATTAAATGTATATAGTTGTAATTTTTCAAATACATGCTTGATATATAAGGTAGTTACAGCATCTCATTTGTTTGCAATATAGAGAGCCTTCATTTCGACATGTGGCCATATTACAGAGAATTGCTTATCCTGCACTGCGCTGTTTCTAATCAGTTCTGTCCCCCCCACTTTCCCTCCTTACCATGTGCCGGCTAATCAGTTGATGTGAAGTCTGTGCTGTACAGAGCTTGATGGTTATGAGACCATATGTTTCAGTGTTATGTGTTAGTGCTGTTATAATGCCAAAAAGTCTGTATACTTGAGCACACAGAATCTTCATGTATGATTCGTGTGTGACAACAAACTCTTGTAGATAAGTGAGACAGTGATTTATAGACCAATTCCCTACTGTTGGTACACCTCACAGAGAAATGTTTCATAATCTTGCAAATAAATTAGGGAAATGGGATCTATTCCTAATAAGAAACCAAAATTAAATCTCTGCATTCTTACAGAGAAAAAACTCAATGACATTAGAGAAAAGTTAGAATAAAGTTCAAAGAAATCCCTGAGATAGCTTGCACAAGAATCAAGAATTTTGCAAACCTCAACTTGGAGTGCTACTTAACTTTTAAAATTAAAACCCTATAAGATAGTTGTAGTTTAAGAACTGCAAACTTGCGATAATGTGAGTAGAGTTATCTTCTGCAATTGGGTGTTGAATAATGTTAATGATTGCTCTATTTACCTGCACCTAATTTTTTATGGACAAAGCTTAATTTTGTTAACATGGCCATGAAGAATTAAAGAGTGTTAATGCAAATTTTCTTAAAAGCTGAGAGAGATGCATGGTGTTTTGTGGTGCCAAGAAAATTCCCATTAGGCCGGCCACATATCCAAGTGAAGGCTCTGTACTTCCAGAGATGGGCAAGGTTGTGCCTGTTACTCTCCTTTGTGGTCATAAATTTACTGTGTTTGCTTTACAGAGTTCAAGCTATGTTAATTCTACTTGGCTGTCTTGCAGCCCATGTTCATTAATACTACTGCCATGTGTATACCTTTGTCCTGCACAGTATTACAGTGGGTTGGAGCATGTTGCTCCAGTTTCCAGACACAGAATGCACCTGGGCTCAAGTCCTTTAATAAGGGTGTGGTTTTTTCAGCCCATGTACAGGACCAGCATCACTTTGTATCATATAAGGAATATGACGAGCTACAATTAGTAGTGATCTCTGGGACATGAAAACCAACATTACAACTAGGAGACAGATGGTGCTGACAACTTCAACTCTCTGTCCCTGTTTATTATTATTATTATTATTATTATTATTATTATTATTATTATTATTATTATTATTATTATTATTATTCATTATTATTATTATTATTATTATTCATTATTATTATTATTCAATTAATTTCAGTGTAAGACATTTTACAACTAATTGTGGCGGATGTTTTTACAAAAATGTAAATTCCAGAGTTTTAAACAGTGAACATGATATTCATTTTATCAATATCCTCTCCTTCTCATTGTTGTGCTCGTTAACAAATTGAATGTAAGTTCCTAAACCAAAATAAACTATCATCTTCAAATTACTCAAAACTATGAAACTGGTGGTATTTATAAGCCAGGCATACGATAGTTATTAGTAAAATATTTCACATTTCTTAACCAAGTTAATGTGTACTACATGATAATATTTAAAGCATAGGAAATAAATTTTAAATATGCACCTACTGATAAATTAAAGAATAAAACAGTAAATAGCAACAGATTTTTGTTTCTAATTCAAAACTAACCAGTATTTGCCTCATAAATAGATTAGTTAAAACTAACAATTGATCCAACTTAACCCATTAGCATCTTATTTAAATACCCTGAAATCTTATTTAAATCTCTGTACAACTGCATGAATATGTTGTAAAGTTTAAAAATTAATATTAATTCAACTAGTATAATTTATTGCCTGAAATTTTGCACACATAATGCTGGAAGCATTGACTTGCCTATTTTAATGGCCTAATATGATTGTTGGGTGTGGTAGATCTTAAAACAGCTATCCAAATGAAGAACGATACAACACTTTTTGCATTGCCAAGAACTTCAGTATTCTTCCCCCTATTGTATCATAGAACTTTTTTTTTTCTTCTTTCTTTTTCCATTTTTTTTTATTTGTCTGTGGGTAGAATGTGCATTGGAAAAGGGACACATGTGTTAGCTTGCAGTCTCTATGGGGTTAAGTTCAACTTCTAATATTCAACTCTGGTTGTGTTACACTTTAAAGCAGCTGATGAGCGATTGGTTGTAAAGTCCAGGTAGTGGTATTTTTCTATGCAGTAATTTGTGAAACATAATGAAACAATTGAATATGCACTCGTTTAGCAGACAGAAAAATATTTTCTTGTAACCTTAGCTGTTCATTGTACTATAGGAAGCAAACCTGATCTTAAAAATTTACACCTCCCATTCACTTCTGGTACTCAAGCATACAGTGTGGTTTCTTTATCTCCGCTCTGGGTGTCAACCTTTCCTTCTTAGTTGGCATGTTCCTGTAATGTCAGCAGCTTCGTGTTTCATTGATAGGAAATAAACATCTTTGTTATCCTTCCATTTCACACACAGTACATTCATTCAGACCATGATTCATACTCGCCACATTTCACTTCACTATCAGATTAGCTGGCTACTCGATGTTGCAAGGGTAGCTTTTTAAACTCAAATGATTTAATTAATTTAATTTACCGACCCCTCTTCTTTATGAAATTATTATCCAATGATCTAGAAGATTTTTATGGTGAATTTTTCCCATTACCCTATATAATTGTAAATTTGTATAGCCTGGCTACTGCTAATAGATAAAAATATCTTGATATTCATGTAAAATGATGTGAAACAGGTGGAACATCTGACTCTCAACCTCCCACCAACAATCCCCCAAGTTTTGGAAATGTTACATAGCCTATAACTATCCTTTGGCAGTTGAACAATTATCGGTTGGAATGGTTGAGTATATTTTAGATAAACACAATAGGTGAAATTTTAAACCTATGTACCTTCTCTTTGGTTCAGTACTAACATAAAAGTTAAGTAATTTTAATATACTACATAGGCCCTTAACATATACAAAGAAATAGAGGTGAAGTTGGTGAATATGAAAATCCCCCACTCCAGGTCACCAAGTTCACCTCTTTTGAAAGGATACATAAGTCTGCGACCATCAAGAAAAATAATCTTCTCAGTTGTTAATTAAAAACTTATGGTTCACTGATTTCTAAGGTTAGCAATTTTCTCTCTTTATACAACTATAGCTGTCTTACTTTGCATTGCATTGGAACATTTTATAAGCACAGGTTGAAAATAAGGATAGGGATGATTTTTGAAAGTTGTAAATAGTCTGTAATTGCACCTAAAGTGTCAAAGTTTTGTGCAGATTGGTCAAATAGTGACAATTTGTACATAGGGGTTGAAAACTATGACAGGGTGTCTACTGATACTTGAAATATTGGAAATATACTTGAATTGTTTTTACGTACTGGATATACTGAAATTTATGGTTACATACTGGAAAACTCTGATGTGGTACATTCACATGAATTTCTCTACCCTTTATCATTTATTAGAGGGATACAAAATATTTTTACTAAAGCTTATTTTTCTATCTACTTCATTTTAATCCAAATAAACCTTTGCAGAAATAGCTACATTACACATTTAATTATAGATACAAAGGAAATAGTGACAGTCAAATGTTTAAGAGCTGTACGCTGGCATTAAAATTCCATACTCTTTCCATGACATTGTGAGAAACAGTTGAATGATGGCACAAAAAATGACCAAGTAACGAACTTTCGAACCATTAATAATGGATATCTCAGAAATAGCTTATACTACAAAAAAAATTATTTGAAATAAATTGTGCATTTTAAAGAGATCTACTTTTTTGTAATACGTTTTCATCTTATCATTTAACGTTTACCAGTTATACAAGATTATACAAAATTCCTTCTGAAGGAGGACGACTTCATAGACTATTCCCAGAAAATTCAAGATATCATTTTATTTGTCATGTAAATATCTTTAATGTATGATATTATAATCAAAATCATTAGAGCCAGTTGTTTAGAAAATAAAAAATTTCGAAAAATGTTCCACGTAAAGGATAGTTGGGGATGCGGGGATTTTCTTGAAAATCTTTTTGTTGCATCTTTGGAAGATAGTGAACTTAAATAACAAGTTTGGTTATTGTCCAACATTTTGTTTTTGAGTTATGCTGTTCACACACACACACACGCACGCACGCACGCACGCACGCACGCACGCACCCACGCACCCCTTTTTCCCAAAAAAACTTTTTTGGATTCAGCGGCCTCAAAACGTGTATTTCCGGTGAAATCTTGACATCAAATTTTTGGGTGGAATACAATGCTTCCTCTACTTACTATAGGTAGAAGAGAAAGTAAAAAATGGATAAAATAGCCTTATATCATTGCTTTATTTTAAATTAAATTTTCAGGTGATTGGTTCTTGGAGGATCTTGTTAATCAAGTAGATATTTTTTGAATAAGTTATTGTTTTGCATGATAGCTGTTTTTGCATAATGTTTTATGATGAAATCAACCAATGAGAACATCTGATTCACTAAATAAGTGAAAGTTGTGGTTTCTTCATGTTTTTCCTTTGCTTCATGCTGATCTTTCTTTCAGTTTCCTTAATGTCCATATTGCTTGGTCATGATTTATTTGTATCTTGTAAGTGATTTTGAGCTTTGGACAAAACAGTTCTCTTCATTCAGCTGTGCAATATTATTATACAAGTAAATTTTTTCTGGAATGTGCGAGGCCATATGGTATACTGTTAGCACCACAAATTCTCACACTGACGGCTTGGCCATTCAACTCTGTCTGATACACAATAACTCAAGGCTAATCTACATTTGTGAAGAAATAGCATAAACTAGAGGATTTTCTTTTCTTTTTTTTCCCTATTACAGGTCCAAAAAGAGCCAGTCTAACCTAACATCTGAACAACAGGGTTCCCACCTTCTGTTTCAGCAATTACTGTCTGATTACTTGGGATTCTTCCTGAACCACCCACTTCGATCACTGAAGCAATATTCTTACAATGAGGAAGTAAGAGTGACACGGTTCTTCGATTTCAGTAAACCAAAAGCCCAGAAAACTGTTTTACCTGTACTGCACAATGTCTTGCGGTGCAGACCTGTCATCATCCTCTGCACTTAATAGCACACGAGAGTGTTATTCTAGTTTTGTAAAATGCAATTGTCTGCATGTAGGAAGAACTCTCTCTCACCAAATTCAAAGTTTTCTGAGTAGCAGTGAAGCATACGTGTAAGAGAATTTGCTTCTTTCTTTAACGCTAGAGCTTCTAGAAGCAAGTAGTTTAATCACACATGACCCAAATATACTGGTTTATAAGGTGGCAGAAAAGAAATTTGTTTCAGCTACAGAGGGGTAGTTGCATTTGTGTTGAGCCATATCAAAGGAAATAATTTCAGAACCAATTAGAAGTTGAACATTTCATCTACTTTGCTTATGCAAAAGTGACTCAACCATTTGGATAAACTTTTACTCTAAAAAATGTTTTACAGGCTATACAGCATTTCCAGAATTTAGGAGATTGTTCGAGGGGGAGATGTAAGTTCAGAAATAAAGCATCTAGTAATATTTCATTCCCATTTCCATGAATATCAGTGAATTATTATGAATAGCATGGGAGCTTTATGAAATTACAGTTCTAAGAGTTAAAGGGTAGAACTCATAATAAAAAATCCTTGAGATCATTGTACAATAATTTCATAAAGAGTATTGAGGGTAAATTAAAGTAATGAAATCGTCATTCAAGACTTAAAAAGCCACCATTTCATCACTAGGTATGACAGCTGGTAGTAAACACCTTCATATTATGGCTGTAGAAACAAAACAGTAAAGATATTAAGCTAGCCTTAACACACATTTGAATACTGCTGCATTTTCCTGCAATATGACTCGATGCAATACTGAAATTTTGTCAAAACCTACACTGGAAATACACTGGAATTTTAAACCTTCAAGGCAGTACACACCCTATATAAGTATGGATAGCTCCTTGAATTTGTACGGTATCCTATAATTTTTGCCAAGTCATATAGCCCAAGTGTACAAGTTTTTGCCCTAGTTGACCAAGCGGTATAGTTTTATCTATAAAAGGTTGAAAATAAAATAAGGGTAGCTTTAAAAAACTTCCAGAACGATTGAAAATAAGGATTAGGTGGCTTTTGGAAGTTGTAATGTAACCTATTATTTTTACCAACTCCTATTGTGTAATTGTGCAGTATTTTGATCATATGTTATAAACAATGCAGATTTCTACATAAGGGGTTGAAAATATGGCAGGTCTAGCTTTTTAGAGTTCTAAGGTAGCATATAATCTTCATTGGGCCCTCTGGTATAAGCATACAAAGTTTCATCTAGATAGGCCAAAGAATGTTGATTTGTATGTTAGGGATTGAATATTAGGGTAGCTTATCAGTTTTGTCAATATCTCGAATCCAAATGTGCCTAGTTTTGTTAAAAACATACCAAAAATATTACTTGATAAAACTTCAGTGAAATATAAGAGAATGCGGTACATGAACAATATACAATGCCTTCCCCCCTAAACGCCCCTAAAATAACTCAATTTTGAAATATTTTAAGCTTCGTCATTTATCCCTTTAGGTTCAAAGCCATTAAAAATCTGCCATATTTGCAATAAAGTGCCAGAAGTAGCCTCTGATGTTCATATTCAACAAAGCAGGATCGAAATTTGGTGACATGAATATGAAAAAGAACCCCCTCCCCCAAGTTTAAAATTTTTGGAAACATAAAGCCTGTGACTATCTGGAAGAATAGGGTTTTTCAATGGTGAAAGAATTATCAAAATTGGATATGAGCAAGATACAACCCCCTGAAATATAACTCAATTTTAAAATATTTTAAGATTTTGCATTTACCCCTTTGGGCTTGAGGTTATTAATAATCTGCCACATTTGTAATAAAGTGCCAAAAGTAGCCTCTAATATCCATATTCAATGAAACGGGATTGAAATTTGGTGACATGAATATGAAAATAAAAGCCCTAATCCCCAGTTTTCAAATTTTTGGAAACATTATATGAATTGAATGAATGAATAGATTTATTGTACAATTTGTTCTACATGTTTACAATACATACAATGTATATTCGTTTATACCTCTACATCTATTGTACAATTTGTCTGGTGCTTGTTTTCTTATTGGGCCACTCAGATTGCTTGGCTCCCTGGCCTTTTCGCTCACTGACTCTTCTTACTTTTCTTACTTTTCTATAGCATTTTCTTCCCTTTTTCTTCCTTATTATTCTCTCAAGTCCTTGGCTTTGTTTCTTAGAGCCTTTTATTGAGGCAGTCATCTTTATGATTTTTACCCCAATTCCCCATTTTTCACACTTTCTTGAATTTCATTTATTGCTTTTGTAACCCTATCAACGATATAGTGCCTACCATAAAATTGTCTGCGTATAATGAATCTGAACCTGGAATCTCCTTATCTCCTATTACTGGATAATGCTAATATCTTATTTTTACTCCTAATATATCATCTATGAATAGATTACTAATATGGACTCAGTTTACATCCCTGCCTTACTCCTATTTTGTTTTCTTTTTTTTGTATCAATTTACCACCTTTCCCTATTTGTTCTTTGTTTTATCCTGATACGTAAATTTCTCCATTGCTTTTCTAAGTCTAGTACGTCTGGATACCATATCGACACTTTCCTCCTCTTGTAGCATTATCCTCCCTTCTCTTAAATCTATTATTTTATACCCTCACCCCCCTTCTTGCAATTTCTTCTGCTTCACTGACCGTTCTCACTCTTATTACTTCCCCACTTCTCACTCGTGTCCCTCCCTCCTCCGCATACGTATTTCTTGCTGCACTGTTAATCATCTGTTCTCTCGGCTTCTCCCCGCTTCTTCTTCTTCTTTGCATTTCTTCTCGCCTCGCCTCTGCAACCAATGTTAGCTCCTCCTCCTCCCCCTCCCTAGCTGCTGCTTCTTCCTCCCTATATTCTTCTTCTCCCCACTTCCCTTGGCATCTCTTCCCGTCCCGCCGCTGCTACCAGTGTTATCTCCTCTTCTCCCTCCATGGCTGTTGGATCTTCCTCTTTATTTTTCTTCTGTTCTCCTTTCATGGTTGTTTCTAGCATCTGTTGATTTTGTGACTTGATCACCTGTATTCTGCTCCTTTCTCCAAACTGTCGACTCAGCTATTCTCATGGTTCTTTGACTTGTATGTGTCCTGCTGATGTTTGCACATTTTTTCTTGTTCATTCCTCCGTATACTCAAACTCCATTCTTCTCCTTCCACGAATAATTTTAACCCTTTCAAAAATACCTTTTTCCCAGCTGCTCTTGCTTCTCTCATCCTGGCAATTAGTTCTTTTTTCATAATTTGTTCCTCTCTCATATAGTCCTGCTCTATAAAAATTTTTGAGCCTCTTAACTTCCTGGTGCTCCTTAAAATTCCCTTCTTTTTTTCCATTGTCGTTATTCTTATACAAATGGGTCTAGATTTTCTTCCTCTTTTTCTGATTCGGTACACGTCCTCTATCTCCCAGCCAGATGTTTTTATACCTAGTCCTTCTTCCATTATCGCATACACTACTTCTTCTAGGTTTTCGTATTCCTCTGTCACTCCGAAAATTACGCAATTCTTTCTTCTCTGTCCTACTTTGAATCTTTTCTCTATATCTTCAATTTTTTTCTTGTGATCCATTATCTGCTGTACCATTTCTTCTCTCTGCTTCTTCATAATCTCTTCAAGTCGTATTGAGTTTTCCTCGGATTCCATTAGTTGGTTCTTTTCTGCTGTTCCTGTTTTCAACTCCACTCTGTCAATTTTTCAGCTCTCGCTCCGCACGACCTTCTCCTACCGCTGTCAGCACTAGACTCTCTGGAAACATTATATAGCCTGTGACCATCTGGAAGAATAGGGCTTTTCAGTGGTGAAGGAATTATCAAAATTGGTTGAGATGATTTGGGATTATCCTACATAATACACATCCCAGACAAATTTTCTTGCTTTATAATATTCCTATAAATACATCAGACAACATATCCTTCTTATTTGCTCTCATAGTACCAACAGTATTAGTTTTTCTGTCCATTAGTCTTCTAAAGTCTTATGGAGGTCTTTTGAATGCCACCTGATAGCTAAAACTGCAAATGTATGTAGGTTTGTCGGCAAGCTGTGTTCATTATGCAATTTAAGTGCCATTACTAACTTGTGTTAGTACAGCTCATCATATGATGCAAATGGGTTACAAGTATATTACACTCCGAGTATTAGCTTAATTTTTAGTGAATGTACAAAGGTGAGGTTGTTGCATACACCCTACTGTTTTAAATTGTTACGCAAAATGATAGTTCATTAACATATCTGGAGCAAAGAAAGAAGAATATACTTTGTGTGCCATTATCTCCTCCACTTATTGCGAAGAAGATTGAAATTGCAGGGAACTGACTGTCATAAGTTATCCAGCATCTTAGGACAATCACTTGCATGACTGCCTTGTCTGCTGAAGTGAAATGTTTGTCAGCGAGATGCATATTTTTTCATCTATTGTTGCAACTTTAATTGCTCACTGCACTGTCAAGAACCACAAATAAACGTGACTGTTTTGCTATGCTTTACTTGCTTATACCCTCATATTAGTGTATACCCACATATTATACCAAATGACACAGGTGGCCGAGCTCATTAAAGCATAGACTTGTGAGCGAGAGTTCTGCGGTTCAAATCCAACCAGGACCATCCTCCTCAACTGAGGTTTTCTCCAGGTTTTCCTCAGACATCATAACTGGCAAGTACTTAGGCCTCAAACATTTCCTTTCCAATAATCATTTTTTTATATATCATCAATGTCCACCACCTGTGGTGCCATAGCAGTAAGAATGGGTGTTACACACAACAAACTTCTTACATATACCATGTTTGTATCCGTGTGTACAATGGTGTGTCATGCTCAGCATTTAATTTTGACTCTAGCTTGCAGATTAAAATGGTAGCAGTGAAAGCAGCTCAGTGGGAATGAAACAAAAATTATGTTGCTTCCTAAATGAAGGATATATCCTGTAAATTGCAGCGGTAAGTTTATTTTTATACACTGGCGCAGTGTTTCTACTGTGAAATAAATCTGCATCATATGTATTGGTGTATGCTGTACGTTGTAGGGAGTTTTGGGATTATAAGACCATATTGCAGTAATATGCTTTAATAATAATTATTAAAGCATTATAATTGTTGTTGGTGGTATTTCAAGTTCAAGTATTTGGTGGTGGTGTTACTGAATCACTTAAGTATTACACAAACAATGTAATATTGTGAAAAATAAAATACCTCTGTGTAGTGCATATTGCTGTAATGTAAACACTGAAACATGGTAATATTTGTAATTTTCCAAATAGAAATAAATCTCCCAAAAGCTATAGGAAGTCTAATAAAAAAAAATAAACTGTAGAAAAAGTTCACGTGTATTTGTCATCATATAAAAAATTAATATAAATATCTAGAAAATGGTGAATGGAAATATTGTGAACATGATGAATGAAAGAAGATGAAATAAATAAATTATGAATTAAAGGACAATCAAATGCCTATAATGATCTGAAGAAAATTATTTTGGATAGTACCTTCTTAAAAGATTTGGCTCATATTCAACATTACATATACACTATGTGATCAAAAGTATCCGGAAGCCCCACAAACATACGTTTTTCATCTTAGGTGCATTGTGCTGCCACCTACTGCCTGGTACTCATTATCTGCGACCTCAGTAGTCATTAGACATTGTGAAACAGCAGAATGGGACGCTCTGTGGAACTCACAGACTTTGAACATGGTCAGGTGATTGGGTGTCACTTGTGTCAGAAGTCTGTACGCGAGATTTCCACACTCCTAAACATCCCTAGGTTCACTGTTTCTGATGTGATAGTGAAGTGGAAACGTGAAGGGACATGTACAGCACAAAAGCGTACAGGCCGACCTCGTCTGTTGACTGACAGAGATTGCCGACATTTGAAGAGGGTCGTAAAGAGTAATAGGCAGACATCTATCCAGACCATCACACAGGAATTCCAAACTGCATCAGGATCCCCTCCAAGTACTATGACAGTTAGACATGAGGTGAGAAACCTTGGATTCCATGGTCGAGCGGCTGCTCATAAGCAGGAAAATGCCAAACGACACCTAGCTTGGTGTAAGGAGCATCAACATTACACGATTGAACAGTGGCAAAACGTTGTGTGGAGTGACGAATCACAGTACACAATGTGGCGATCCGATGGCCCAGTGAACGTCATCTGCCAGCGTGTGTAGTGCCAACAGTGAAATTTGGAGGCGGTGGTGTTATGGTATGGTCGTGTTTTTCCTGGAGGGGCCTTGCACCCCTTGTTGTTTTGCATGGCACGATCACAGCGCAGACCTACATTGATATTTTAGGCACCTTCTTGCTTCCCACTGTTGAAGAGCAATTCGGGGATGGCAATTGCATCTTTCAACACGATCAAGCACCTGTTCATACTCCATGGGCTGTAGCGGAGTGGTTACATGACAATAACATCGCTGTAATGGACTGGCCTGCACAGAGTCCTGACTTGAATCTTATAGAACACCTTTGGGATGTTTTGGAACGCCGACTTCGTGCCAGGCCTCACCGACCTACATCAATACCTCTCCTCAGTTCCGCACTCCGTGAAGAATGGGCTGCCATTCCCCAAGAAACCTTCCAGCACCTGACTGAAAGTATGCCTGCGAGAGTGAACGCTGTCATCAAGGCTAAGGGTGGGCCAACACCATATTGACTTCCAGCATTACCGATGGAGGGCGCCACAAACTTATATACGTCATTTTCAGCCAGGTGTCCGGATACTTTTGATCACGTAGTGTATATGTACTGTCAGTTTAGGAAGGTATTACAGTCTTCATCTTGGAAATGCTCCAAAAAGAATAAATTTTTTTCATATAAAGGCCTTCAAATTAAATCCAAGATTGCAGCACTAGATCACAATTTCAATACAAATAATAATAATAAAAAAAAAAGACTTGTATCAAAAGTCAGTACTCCAAAGCATCTGGGTCTTGGATAATGAAAAATAAAAAAGAGGAATCTAATGATAATGGGAACTGCTGATGAGGAAGTAAAAAAAAGATCTTTGTACTTATAATGCGTGGGATCCATTACCAGATGCAGAATTGGTCTGTCACTACCAAAGATTAAGTGCAGTTTGAAGCCTACATGTGCTCCACAGGCTTCTGCAAATGCATTTCCAATATTAAACATTACACATGGTGGTATGACAACTCTTCTTCGGTGTCCAATAGCAGTACATAAAGTAATCCACACTGTAAACTGTTTGTAGCAGGAATTTGGCAGTAAGTAATTTATTTTTGGCTCTGCTTTTTTATTTTAACACTGAATCATACCTCACAACATTCAAAGCATAACAATCTGTAATTGATTTGTGAAAATTAGGGTGCTTTGTTATATAAATGATATCGCCCTTCACTAATTTTGTGTTTTCATATTTCAACTGACACACCCTTCCTCATTATTCATAGGTATACCTTCATTGCATTTGGACCAATGGATAGAACCAGCACATTTATCGATGTTCACACTGTCTCGAAATCACTGTCACATTGGTGTAATTCTTTGAAATCACACATTTTTTGGTTAAAGCCGTTAATGTCAGATACCACATTCACTCATTTAAAAGTGGTGCCAGACTGATGCCTGTTATCTAGTATTAACTGGATTATGAGAAGTGATTGGCTAGTTTTTAGGTCTGCTCTCCATTTATAGAAATAAATTATAACTTTCTGTAGTTAAAATCACATGGGGACCTTGTTTGATTGTCATTTAAAGTATCTCATAATACCTCATATCAGTTTATAGTCTTCTGTCTCGTTTCCCAGCAGCTAGGTTATCTGATGACATCACATGTGTATTGAGGAAGATGTAATGCAATAACCATCATTGATTTTATGATGATGGTATTGTGTGTTACTAATTATTCCTGATGACAGCTGAACTAATCTGATAAATTAGATATTGTTTTGTGTAATCGTTCCCTTTTAACTATTCACCAGAAAGTAACAGTAACTCAAGATGTGGAAAATAATCCCATAATTTCTTTGTTGCACATTGCAAAGAAATATGAACTGTAACTTCCTAGTTTTCTTAGTTTGTTTACAATTTTTGGGCCATCTCCAGTCTTCCCTCATTTCTTCTTTGTTTAGCTGTACATTTCACCATTAGGATGAATGTACCACACCACTGCCACTGTTGCTGCTCCCACTTCACTTGAACTTGTCCTGTTGCTCTACATGAGATTGCTTATGTTACTTGTTACAGACTACTACCACTAGCACTACTGTTTGTTCCTCTACCTGTATTGATGCTCTACTCCTTTTATTGTTCCTGTAATACTGTTTGTACCTGTACTGTTCCTATTATTACTTTTAAACCTACCGGGAAATGTTCACAAAGTTTCATGCACTTCTTGTACAACACTTGTACTACTTAAATGATTCATTTTACTAACAGTGCTTTTCTTTTACACTGGCCACTGCATGGTGACTTGCATGCCAGGTACCACAGTTCGGACTCCCAGCGAAACAACTGCAACTGCCTCACATTCTCATACTTGCAGTTATAATTACAATGATAATAAGCACATACTTTATCGTAAAAGATGTTTGAAATGTCCTTTTCTACCCACACATTTCTGACATCTCAGATGATTTTCACTTACACTCAAAAGTTTAATATCTAAAATTGAGTGAATATCTCATCTGATGTTTTCTTTTAGTTCTTCCAAGGTATGGGGTTTGTTGCATATACTTAATTTTTCATGTGAACATCAGCATCAGGTAAATTTTTATAATTGGATTTTGCAAAATGTCAATGATAGAGTAATTGACCATTCTTCTCTGATGAATGGTGGTTCCTGATTTTATACATGAGATTCCCTTGCATGACGCGAAAATTGGTGTGCAGTGTGTAGTAAATGCATACAGAATAATAGGCCCTATATTTTCTAACAAACAATAAATGTAGAGGGGTACAGAATGAACTTACACAATTTTTCAACAGCTGACCGACGAATGTCATTCTGGGTTTTCCCAACAAGACTCTACTACCACATATACAGCTGATGAGTCATTAAACTTAATTCTGGAAATTTTTAAAGATTGGGTAATTAGTAAAGGATTATGGCTCCCAAGAACCCCTGATTTAACTGTGTGCGATTTTCATCCATGGGGAACTTGAAAAACAGAGTGTATGCAATAAACACCCATATATTGGAAGAACTAAACGAAAACATCAGGAGAAAAATTCACTCAGTTTCAGACATTGAACTCTCTAAATTCGATCAAAGCAATGTGACGATTAATTTAGTAAAATCAGAATTCTTTGTAAAACAAGCGGAATTCTTGGGACATGTAATTTTACCAGAAGGGATAAGACTGAAATCAGAGACTTAAAGCTGTGAATTAGAGTATAAATTAAAAAATCCTAATAAGATGCCAGAAATGTGTGGAGAGAGAGGGGGACATGTCCAACATCTCTTATTATAAGGTATGTGCTTATCATTGTAATTGTAACTGTTACTATGAGAATGTGAGATGATTGTGGGGATATTATAGATGTTTTGGTGGGAGTTCGAGCTGTAGCAGCTGGTGTGCGAGCCACTGTGCAGTGGCTACATTGTGAAAGAAAGGCACTATACTATTTAGCTGGCTTGACTACTACATGTACTATAATCATTGCTCCTATTTCTACTACTCATCACTTGTATTAATGCTCACAGCACTTCTACCGCTGTCTGTACTGCCTGAAACAGCCACTTGTTCTACTTGTATAACCACTTATATTACTTTTACAAACATGTATAATCCTAGTGCTGTAGAGCTACTTATACAGACATTTGTAGTACTTTTAACAACCATCTGCACTGTCTGTATAACAAAAAAGCATTTCTTGTAGCTTAACTTACACTACTTGTAAAAGTGTTTGTGTGTGCCTTGTTTAACCCAGATTTTCTTTAAAGCATGTACATGGGGTGGCTGTCCTTGATTATTTTGGTATCTGTTGTCTTGTTCCAAAGATTCTCTGGTGAACAGTTGTTACAATTGAGGATATGTTGTGGTGTACAAATGTTTATACTGCTTTTGCAGGAGCCTGTAGAATTTACACAGCAATCCGAATCCAGGAAACAGTAACCATGGTCTTCCTGTTGCTGAAAGTTTGTTTGAACCTTTTGGATGTTTTTTTCAGTGAATGTGTGCGTCCATTGTTTGGATTGTTCTTTTGATTCTGAATTGCCGTAAAGAATCCATATTTCATTCCATCACAATGGAGTTCAAAAACTCTTCCCCATTATCAGTGTAATGTGTGAGAAAGGATAAGACTGATGCCATGCACTGTACTTTGTGGCCCTCAGGAAGCTTTTTGGGAACTCAAAGATTTTGATAGCCTAGGTGTTCTGTAGCAATCATGTACAGAGTTGACCTTGAAATGTCTGGAAAATCCATAGACAACTCTCTGATGGTAAACCTCCATCTCTCACAAACCACTTGATCAACTCGCTGAACAAGGTTTTCACTTGTGGCAGACTTGCATCCTTGTCCACCATCATGAACATTAGTTCGGCCTTCTTTAAATTTCTTACACCATTCATGCATACACCCTCATTCATACTGTTTGCACCATAAACGCAGCTCATTTTGCGATGAATTTCTGCTGCACTATTCCCTTCTGCCTGTAGAAAATGAATGCCGCTTCACAACTCACACTTGGCAGGAGAATTAATGAAACTGGCCATGTTGAAGTGCCTGTAGCTCGGCTCCAATTGAAGTATTGAACTTGGCCTTGGCAGAAGTTATTAGCAGCACAGTGCACAGATCCTCCTCCTTATGCTTGTCTGGTTATGTAGCTGAATGATCAGAGGTTGAAAAAAAAAGTATCTTTTGTAGTACTTGATTTTCAAGATTCTAATATCTTCTCTATATCAGATTGGATAGAAACAGGATTAATGAACTTTAACTTTTGGTACTACTTTCTGAAACACTGATTGAATGTTCACATAGGACTCATTTACTGCAGTATTAATGTCATTAATACTACAAGCCAGTTCAAGATGTTTCCAATTTGATTCTTTGAACAAGTTATAGATTTTGAAATAATCAGCTTTCTTAAAATTGTATCTAATTGCCGAGAGATGTCTGTACATAGATATATTTGTTCTCACTGCAAGTTCTTTCACCAGAGCAGGATGATGATTATCTATAGGCCGAAGAGGATCATTAATACTACAAACCAGTTCAAGATGTTTCCAATTTGATTGTTTGAGCAAGTTATACATTTTTAAATAATCAACTTTCTTAAAATTGTATCTAATTGCTGAGAGATGTCTGTACATAGATATATTTGTTCTGACTGCAAGTTCTATCATCACAGCAGGATGAAGATTATCTATAGGCCCAAGAGGATCATTATCTTGATTTATTGAAAGACATTTGGATATGTTAGATAATGCTAAATCTTAATGTTCTACCATTTTTATTAGGGATACTATTTATTGAAGAGAGACTGTGCATTGCTAAAAAATGTTTTAAGGATTTCTCCTGTATACCTCCATTTAATATGTGATTTGCATCAATTATTATTGATAAATTAAAACCTCCTATTAGGATTACATTATTATTATTGTGTTCATAATATCTAAAGAATTATAGAATGTTTCATAGGAATCAAGCTTAAAATTTGTTGGAAAATACACAACAACAAGCAGATATGATGAATGGCGCAATATAATTATAATACCAGGAGCTTCAATGCTGTTTTCATTTATATCAAAGTTATTACAAATGTAATTATAGAGTAATTGACCCATGCTTAATATTCTTCATTGACAAAACATGGTTCCATTTATATGGTTATGTTTTGATACAAAATAACAGATATTAAAGCACAGAGAAACCCGATTTTACATACGAGATTCTCTTGCATGGTGCAGACATTGCTGTGTGTGGTGTGCAGTAAATGCACACAGGATAATAGGACCTTTATTAAAGCAGAGAGAGTGACTTGCACTATTTTTTGAACAGCTGACCAATGTGAATGACAAGCCGGATTTTTCCGAGGCTCTGCTACCGCACATACAGCTGATGAGTCATTAATTTAATTCTGGTAATTTTTTATGATACGGTAATTAGTAAAGTATCATGACCCTCACAATCCCACGATTTAACTGTCTGCGATTTTTATGTATAGGGGAACTTGAAAAATAGTGTGTGCAATACACCTCTATACTTTGGAAGAACTAAAATAAAACAGCAGACGAGAAATTCACTCAATTTTGATTATTGAACTCTTTAGTGTGATGAAAATTTCCTAAGAAGGTGCCAGAAATCTTGAGATAGAATAGGACAACATTTTCAGCATCCCTTATGATAAGATATGTGTTCTTATCATTGTAATTTTAACTGCAACTGTGAGAATGTGAGGCGGTTGCAGGGGTATTATAACTGCTTTGACGGGAGTCCGAGCTGAGGTGGCTGGCATGTGAGCAGCCATTCTTTGGCCTCAGTGCGAGGGAAAAGCATTGCATAATAAAAAATATAAGAGGGCCCAGTACAGATCCCTGATGTATTTCGTTATTTAAACTTTTCAGGTAGCTTATTGTCAACTTTTATGTATTCCTTACAGATATACAAGCTAACACTTCCAATTTTCTTCTAATATAATTAATATCAAACCTATCAGATGTCTGTGACTGGTCAAAAAATGTGACAGCTGCATGTTTACCTTCATCAGGATTTCTCTAAGTAAAATTATTAAAACCATAGGAACCAGTTTTGTAGATCTATCATAAGGAAAGCCATGTTAATCAGGAGCATTTAATCATATATAATAGAAAATTTAGTTTTCTGTTATATATTAGGCATTAAGATACTTTAGAGATCATACTAGTAGTTACAGGTATGCCGATCAAAACAACCCTTTTTTGCATTAAATATTCATTTCTTATAGGTCTTTTTTTTATTTCTGTATATTTGGCATGAATTAGTCTTTGTGAAAGTTTTTCATTAACACAAATAATGCACCTAAATTTGTCACCAAACTTGAATTTCTTGGGAGTTATCAAATATTTGTTATAGCTATTGCCAGCTTTAGTATTAATTTACATTACTATTGGTAAATTTATATCAGTAGTATAAGTAATCGTATTCATAAATTGAAAATATGTGACACTATCAAGTTCATGTGGCTGTTTTCTGGTTGCCACCATGTTGGAGTGAGGAACGATGATGCAGCAGCAACCAAAAGCTGCCACATGAACAACACTGGCAGTGGAAGGCCTAACAACATCTGACACTTAGGGTTCCTTTTATATATTGTATTAGATTCTAAAGCATTGACAAAGTATCGTAACTCAGTTAAACCCTCAGTTATATTTCTATAATTGTTTTGTATTGGCCGCATGCAGATTGCTTGGCATACTGGATTGGTATTAGGAATCAATGAAGATGGTCATCAAGGTTAACTGCTGTGGTCCTTAGCGTCCATAAATAAAACTGAAAAAAAAAAAGGTTAGAATTGTATAGCATGTAAGGTATGCAAACCACCAGCATCATTTGTATTTATACAATCAGTCTATAATGAGCACATGTCTATTATTGTTTACATCTGGATCTTGGATAATGAAAAATGAATACGAAGAATGGAAACTGCTGATAATGAATGAAATAAGAGTCTTTGCACTCACAATGTGTGGATCTGTTATCAGGCACAGCACTTGATCTGTCATTACCAAAGGATATTGAACGAATGAATATTTATTTGTACTAAGCATAAATACAAAAGAATACATGAGTATATGGCTTAAGTATTCAGCCCAGGCTGTTAATTTGCCATATTCATGTCAAAAATTTCCTTAGTTTCTAAATACCTTCTGTTAAGCTTACATTTGATTTACTTCTCTTTTTATTGATCAATTCCATTTCTTTTTTACTTTAGTCAGATGCTCACCTGCCTTCTTGCTATCTTTAGTGAAGAGTTTAATTACTGCTACCTTTCTTCTAATTTAAGCCGTTTCCCATTTATACACTCTTTTCTCCAAATATTGAGCACTGATTTTGATGGAAACCTTTTCTCATCCCTTTTAGCTTCCACACACCTGCTCATACCCATACGATACTCTCTCTTTGTTCTTTATTTAATTTATCAATATATGTTTCTGTTTCCCATGTACTTTTTAATGTAATATACATTCTAATGATCTTTTATTAGCTATGTCACTAAATAATTTTTGAGTTTCTATATCTTCAAATCTCCTCCTCACTCCTTTCCAAAAACCATTTACATTATTTTTCTCTCCTCCAAATTTTCCCCATGCCATTATTCTCCAAATTCGCATACTGTAGCTCCACCCATTTTCTCTTAAACTCTTTTTTAGATATTCTAAGCATTGTCTTAACAGATTCCTTTCATCCAGATTTAATATTCTAAACCAATACTTAAGATCTTTCTCCATAATCATACCTTTTCTTCCCACTCTTCCCATTTAAATTTGAGCAAATTCCTTTGCTGTTGCACTTGGCAGCCTACCTCTTCCCTACAAAACATCCTGTGTATAATTTCCCATCTGCCATCTAGTCCCCATACTTCAATGCCGTATAACATTTTTACTTTGACTACCATATTATATTGTCATGACCTTAGATTAATTTAACAACTTTACTGAACTTTCCTTACTTCAGGTCATGGCAAATGGGGGAGGTTACATATACTCACTTGCTTGGCATGTGAAACTATGGAGTTGAGCCCTGAGGCAGATGCCTGGCACACTTTATACTACTAAGATCCCATAGCTAAAGAGAGCGAATCAAGCAAATCCATGATTTTTATAATAAATCATCCCCACCACAACTTCCCAATTAATATGGCACCCCAAGCTACTCAATTATTCTGGATGTTTCCAGCTCTTTCTGGAACAACTACAATACTGCCAACATTAAGCTGATACTTCAGGGACAGGCCCACCAACCCATTTCAGGAGGATCAACTTCAGGCCTACCAAACTAGATCTATGCTTGCCAGACCTCCGGGCCACTAATGTCGACGTCCTCATCAAAACAATGAAAATGACACACATAAGAACATTTCTAAAGAATTACAATGGTTGGAGTATTGATTTAAGTAGAGCAGTAACTATGGTCAACATGGTTAGTTACATAACGTAACATGGGTGACAAAATTATTTATGCATGAATTGAATAATCAAGTATCTGTTTGTCACTATAAATTGACACAACAATAGTAATGACATTGAGAAATATTTCTAGGAGTCTTGAGTGCTGCACAAGAAAGAAAAGAATGTGTGTAAGGTTTACTACAAGATTAGGGAAGAACACCGCAAATGCATTATTAATATTTTGCTGCCCAAGAGTTAAAGTAATTGACATACATTCACTGCACAGCACTGAAACTAGTAGGTGAACTATATGGTTTGTTAGTACCTCCATGGTCACTGTACGAAATCACAACACTGTGTAATGTTTGTTGAGTCCATATCTCGCTGTGTTGATATTGTTGACTGGTTATAGTGAAAGCAAGGGTAATTGCTGGCTTGGAATGCGCCCCCACTGGTACCTTGCCACAAAGTGGTACAGATGTTTGGTATAGCTGACCCGTACAACAGGGCAGATATTGCAACAAAGGCGGGGAACCATCCCAGCAAGTGGCATATTTCCCAAAAGCAGGCTCATCAAACTGGGCACTTGTGCTCCCCGCACAGCAGATCTAACTAGAACAGAGGTTTTGTCACAGTGTATAAAGTGTATTCCAAAACAAAAGTTACAAATGTAAGCAAAAAAATGGTAGGTCATTTTATACAAGCATATAGAAATATAAAAAAAGTGTTCAAAAACATAGGTAAATTTTGCAAAAAAATAAGTACAATTTTCAGAAGAAAATTATTACACAATGACATAAGCAATGAGTACTTTAAAAGTAAATCCCTAAGAAACATGACAACTGTGTATGATTAGAAAAATACCATGTTGGACCATTTAAGTTGAACTGTATAATATCCCCAAAACTAAACATTGTAGAAAGAAATGTCTTGAATAAAAGTTGCTTGATATTATGGTGGAAAGCAAATGCAATTAGTCGTGTTTTATTTGGAGGACTAAAATGACCATCATAACGTCCTCCAAACAAAACACGACTAATGGCATTTACTTTCCCCTATAATATCAAGCGACGTTTTTTTAAAGACATTTCTTTCTACAATGCTTACTTTTGGAGATATTGTACAGCCTCAACTTAAATGGTCCATTCTGTATAGTACTTTTGTACATAACTCACATCATTTGAATACAAAAGCAAAATACAAACAATACAATTACAAGTAAAACATGACAAATGTTTGGAATCCCAAAACTTACCTACCCAGCAGCTGGTACTAACTTATATTACGAACTTATAAAATAATTGAAAAAAGAAGTGCACTTACCACTCATACACATACATACTGAGGAAAAAATAAGAACTACGTAACATACTATAGTTCACCAAAAATACAAAAGAATCACCATAACTATTACCCATACTACCATCAAAATACTCAGTACTAAAACATAAAACAAAAAGTACTGCATGCAATATGAATGTAACTACTCATGCCAATATTGGGAATCAATTTAAAAAACAATCCTGCGCAGGAAATATTAAAGAAATATTTCATAATGTTTATTCATGGAAATAATATCTGAAAAAAAAAAGCTCAGAGAAAACACAAAGTGATAGCTCAAGCATACATGTACTCATTAAACCATGTAGGATCATTGCACTTCTGTATCAATAATTTCATTAAGTGTCAGTGTGTGTGCATGGGGGGGGGGGCCTCATGCTGAAAATGCCCAGAAAAAAATTGTAGCATTAAAACTAAATAAAAATCAACTCAATACATCAGCATTTTTCAATATCATCACATAGCCATGATGGGCACATTGCAGCAACACCATCCAGCCACATCTCATATCATTTACATCTCATCTAATACTCAGGCACATACAGCAACCTTGCAAATTAACTACCAAACCACTGAAAATGCCCTGAGGGCACATTGTAGCAATCCCATCGAAGCCCACACTGTAACAAAACAGTGCACAAAAATATCTCATACACATTAACACTCACACCATTGGGGGTAGTCTGTCACAATCCCAACAAGGCAAACTTCATCAATACAATGCTCACAAAATAAAAAGTTATGCAACAACTCTGTTAAAGAAAATGATCACAGCATTATAATGAATCATAAAGAAAAATAAAATATAGTGACACAGCAGTACAAACCGCAACATCATAGGCAAATTAAGATTCTCACATATATTATTCCTAAAAACTAAACAAAATTAAACCATAATTACTCATCAAAACAGCAAAATTTAAGCAATGCATGACACAAACAAAGGTTATCCTGTATAATAGCAGCCTGTCTTCTGCTAGCAGTGGCCTGGGCGTGGCTTAAGCGTTGCCAACCATAGGAAATGAACGTGCAGAATATACAACATTGTAACATTAAATTGACGGTGCACTAAATTAAGGGTAAATGAATGCTTGTGTGGTACGAAATTAGCCTTGCACCAATGCACGAAAGACACAATTTTTCCATGGGAGTGATAGTATAGTTAAATGCATGTTTTTTTCTTCTGCCCTTTTCTTTTTTCAGTTTTTTTTTGGGGGGGGGATGAATGTGTTGTACAACATTCAGTGTTTATATGCTTTATGGCTTTTAGTTATGGGCTTTTAATAATAAGAATATATTTCCTCTTGTAGAAAAAAATTGTCTATTTATTCAGGTAAACTAAATATTGTATATAGGTGTAGTAGGATTTTAATTTTGAACCTTTGGTTATTTGATACTATTAAAAGCTTTAGGAAATTAGACAGAATGGGCATTAAGGCAAAAGTTATTTTAAATACCTAGGAGGAAAGGAAGCACAAAGGTCATAAAGGTCATAAGGAGGTTTGGATTAAGGAATTTTTTCATTGTTAAATTGTATTGAAGCCTAGTTATTGTACAAAGTGAACAAAACCTGCATGTTGATTCATGCCCAGTAAAAATGCTTTAATTTCAGAGCAAACATATTATCGCACATATATAATACAAGGTGCACACATTATTACATAGACAGGCAGGCAGATATAGAGAGAAATGCAGATGAACAGATATATATATATAGATAAAGATATAGAGATAGATATATAGAGAGTAGATATATAGATGGATGGACGGATGGGTGGGTGGATAGATATGTTCAATATCATTAAAATCTGTGTTTTAAAAAGTCATATGTAAGTTTCTTGATTTTATCAGCTAAGCTATTGAATAGCTTTGAAGCATTGAAGCTTCTATATAGCATAGAAGTAGTGGCAGCATTGTTGTCATTGCCATTGAGCCACAAAATATAGATTGTTGTATTAATGTATTGCAATGAGTTGGCAATGAAAAATCTGTTAAATGCATGTAAATTAGGTGAAATATAAATTATTACACAGAAGCAGTTGCAACATTGTCGTCATTGTCTTTGAGCCACAAAACACACATTGTTGTATTAATGTACTGCAATGAGCTGGCAATGTAAATTAGGTGAAATATAAGGTGTATACATCATTACACCGAAGCATCGGCAGCATTGTTGTCATTGTCTTTGAGCCACAAAACACACATTGTTGTATTACTTTACTGCAATGAACATCACAGTAACAAAAAATGATATCACTAAAAATAAAAACAGAAGTATGCACCTTTGATTGAATTCCACCTTGTTAAATTAAACCGGATAATGCTGCGCGATGACATCTAGTATCACACCAACCATGCATTGTCTCCGAAAACGATTCCGGAACAGGAATTCATGAAGATAGGATGTGAAGAGGACCTCACTTATGCCAAACTGGCGCCGAATTTTCCTCTTAATCCTCATCCACATGTTTTCCACCTTCTGTGTACCGCCAGGGGCCTCCTACGGTAGGTATGGGATTGGCGCTCCCAGGGTACCGAGTCATACTCTTGATTGGGTTCCTTAAGAGATGAGAGGGCTTATGCCAACTGCCCAATCAACTGTGGTCCACAAGCGTGTTTGACCAACAGTTAGTTACCTCCCTGAACACAGTCTGATGGATACAACTGTGCAGTACGGAGGAGGGGAGTCGCAAGGGGTGACTGGGTAATGTGTAACTCCCAGCCCCTGAGTATCATGTAGGATTGTGTTCGTATCCACTGATAAAGGTCAGTCCCAGGGAGGGGCCATTACATGAGCTGTTACACTGCTGAAGGCGATTGGGAGGTGAGACCCTAAGGTGAGCAAGGTCCAGGCCAGGACTCTCACCTAAGCTGGAGTGGTGCCCAGGATGTGAGCACGCAATTGGAGACACTTTTAATGGTGGAGGATTCAAGTGCTATGGATATGAAGAAATAAAAAAAATCACCAAAGTAGTTGTGAAAGAAGTGGTCGAGTATTGTAGCCCTCGCTAATTAGTTATCAGTAGAACTGAGGAAGGAAGTTCAGTATGGTTAGTCCATTTGCTATCCAAAAGGGTGTGGATTAAAATTGCTGGTGCAGTAAAATCCTATATTAGAACAAGTTATTGCACACTCCTGGTTGAAGCACATTCAGCATCCCATACAGCTATTATACAGAAAGCAAACATGTTAGCTAGCTACCCCATATGAGCTGAGATATGCACACGACCTTTAACTCCTCGCGCAGTGTTTTAAACACCTGTACATTGTCCAGTGAGGAGATTCAAGAAAATCTTGAAGATCGAGGTGTGACATCTATATATCGGGTTCAGCGGAGACAAGGAGGTGAATTTGTGCGTACTGTTACCCTGTTTCTTACCTTTGATCAGGTAGACCTACCTCAAAGGATTAAGGCAGGGCATGAAGCCATTGAAGTTAGGCCATATATCCCCAACCCGCTGAGATGCTATAAGTGCCAGTGCTTTGGTCATACAAATGATTTCTGTAACGGTGAAGCTACCTGCATTAACTGGAAAATTCTCACACGAGGGAGCATGTACATCAGCTCCAACATGCGTTAACTGCAGTGGTGAACATCCTTCTAGTTCCCGAGAATGCCCCCGTTTTGCAGAGGAAAGTGATCCAGGAGATGCGGGTTAGGGAGAAGGTGTCCTTCTTGGAAGCCCGTAAACTCTTGCGCGTCCGCCAACCCTCTGTCCCGAAGTCCGGTACCTATAGCTCAGTTGCAGCTAAACAGGTACCGAGTCGGGAAAGTCAACTCAAACCAGAGATATTAACGGGGCCACACTTTCAGAAAAGGTTCTCATAGATCACTTCCAAAGCCCACGAAATCTACATCTGAAACAACATCTGCCAAGTATGTTACTGACAAGATCCCTTCAACAAAGCCAACATCAATACCATCGACCTCAAGCAATAAGACTGGCAAACCCGTAACTTATAATGCATCACAGATAAAGTTCAAGACCAGCTACAGCCGAACTGACTTCCTGAAAGAAAATGTAAAGTCTGTTTCCGGAACATCCAAGGAAAAGGAAAGAACACAAACATCTCCTCGGAGATCCTCTTCTGAGGAATCTTCTGGGAAGGACTTGGATCGGCGCTCTACATCTTCGCCAATCGGTTCGAGAACCTCGAACCGAAGTTTTCAATTGGAAAGCGGTCCTCTCCCGCGGAGGAGATGGAGCAGGAGGTCACTGCCCGCACTACCAGAACGACAGTGAAAATGAGGCAGGATCCTTCCTCTGCTAAAGGTGCTAGACCGTCACCGAAAAAGGGCAAATTGGTTCGACCACCGTCGTCTTCAAAATAGTGGACTCTTTGGAATTGAGAACCTATACCACTATGAATACCATGACTATCCTTCAATGGAACATACGTGGAATTAGAACACATCGATTAGAGCTTGAGCTTTTAATTAACGAGAATAATGCTTTGGTCGTATGTTTGCAAGAGACTAAGGTACGTCCGCAAGATAGCTTTCAAATCAGTCGATATACCCCAGTACGGTGCGATCTTACACCCGAAGAGGGTATTCCTGCACACAGGGGAACCATGATGCTCATCAGAGATGATATATTTGTGGAATCTGTGACCATACAGTCTGACATCCAGTCAGTGGCTATAAGGATTAAACTGCCATCCCTCCGATTTATCATTTGTAACATTTATCTTCATTCGATAACCTCTCGTCCACGGATTTAGAAGATATAGTTTCCCAGTTACCGAAGCCTTTTCTGTTGGTGGGAGACATTAATGCCCATCACCTTCTTTGGGCTCACCTCGGGCTTGTGCGAGAGGTAAATTAATTGCCGATTTTTTGGACAATTATAACTTAGTTCTTCTGAACACCGGATAGTCTACATTTCTCTGACTCCTTCAACACTTTTTCACGCCTTGATATTGCAGTTAGTTCACCACAGTTAGCAGTTACTTTGCAGTGGCATGTCATCTCTGATTTACACTCTAGTGACCACTTTCCATGTCTTATTAATCTCTTAACACAAGATATATGTTCCACACGTTTGCCTAGTTGGCGCTTGGATCAAGCCAATTGGAACCTTTACTCTCAGTTGGCTGTGTTTAATTGCAATGAGCACGACTGTGCGAATGTTTTGGTCGAACATCTCACAGAGACAATTCTTTGTGCTGCTGATCAATCTATTCCTTATCGACTGCCCAGCCCCGTCGATTTCCGGTCCCTTGGTGGACCGATGAATGTCGAAAGGCCATTCGTGCTCTTAGGGTTTTCCAGCGGAGCCCTACACTGGATAACCGGATCCAATACAAGAAAATGCGTTGCCAATTCTAGACAAATCATTAAGGATAAGAAAAAAGACACCACGGAGCAAGTCTGTAACTTCATTTAATCGACATACACCTTCCTCTGTCGTTTGGGATAAGTTAAGGTGTGTGGCCGGAAAATTTACCCACATGCCAATTGCCGGTCTTAAAACAGTTGCAGGGGCTGTTGTTTATACATTTGACGTGACTAACACATTTTGCTCAAGTGTCTAACTCAGATAACTATTTTCCCGTTCCTTCATGTTAAGACTCAGGTTGAATCTCAAAGGTTTCTGGTTTCGTTCAGGAAATTTGAAGATTTCAATCGCCTTTTTACCATGGCGGAGTTATAACACGCTCTTCCGTCTTCGCGACTATCAGCATCAGGACCAGATGGTATCTACGTACAAATGTTGCAACAGCTCTCTCCTGGAGGTAAAGCGTTCCTACTCGAGGTCTATAGTCGTGTTTGGGTTGATGCCACTTTTCCAGAAAGGTGGTGGGAGGCCACTGTCATACCCATTTTGAAAGCTGGAAAGGACCGTCATCTCCCGTCCAGCTACAGTCCTATTTCTCTCACCAGTTGCGTTTGCAAGGTGATGAAACGCATGATCAATGGGCGGTTGATATGGTGTTTGGAAACTCACAACCTACTGACCAACGCCCAGTGCGGTTTTCGGAGACGCCATTGAACAATGGACCACCTTGTGTCATCTCCCGTCCAGCTACAGTCCTATTTCCCTCACCATTGCGTTTGCAAGGTGATGAAACGCATGATCAATGGGCGGTTGGTATGGTGTTTGAAAACTCACAACCTACTGACCAATGCCCAGTGCGGTTTTCGGAGACGCCATTGAACAATGGACCACCTTGTGTCATCGACACAGATCATGAACGGATTCATGAAGAATTGTCAAACAGTTGCGATATTTTTTTACCTTGAGAACGCTTATGATACCTGTTGGCTAGCAGGGATACTACGTTTCCTACACGCCTGGAACATACATGGACGCTTACCACTGTTTATTCAGAAGTTCATGAAGGACCGCGTTTTCCGCGTAAAGGTCGTTGGTTCGATTTTTTCGAACCTTGTTGTTCAGGAGCACGGAGTACCTCAGGGATCAGTACTAAGCGCTACACTGCTATAGCAATTAACTCTATCTCGAAATGTATTCCTCCAAGGGTATCATGCATATTCGTAGACGACTTTGCCGTTTATTGTACTTCTCTGCGTACGCCGTTTTTGGAACGCCGTATGCAGCAATGCTTAGACAATCTCCAAGAATGGAGTTCTAAAAACGGCTTTCGTTTCTCAACTGAAAAGTCAATCTGCGTGAACTTCTGGCGCCGTAGGGGACGATTACCACCTTCGCTCTGATTCGCTCCACATTTACTACAATATACAGATTCGACGAGATTCCTGGGGTCGACGTTTGATTGGAAACTTAGCTGGTCAGCACATATATCACAGTTGAAAGTGCGATGAAACCGTTCTCTGAATATCTTGCTGATATTAAATGAGAAATCTTGGGGAGCGGATCGGATCGGACTGTTTTGCTGCGAACGTATCGTGCACTGATCCGATCAAAAATAGACTAAGGGTGTATCATTTATTCTCAAGCACGACCATCTGTGCTGAGGAGATTAGTCGCAGTCGATAACGGGGGTATTCGAGTGGCTATTGGTGCTTTTCCCACTAGCCCAGTTATGAGCCTTTACGCCGAATCTGCAGAATCTCCTCTGCGTTATCGTATGATGTCCTCTTGGGAAATTATGGCTGTGCGTTTAAATGTATGCCCCAGCATCCAACGTTCGCTTCTTTTTGCACACTGCGCTGAACGAACGTCATAGGAATACCTCCATAAGGCCTGCAGGTGTTCGTTTCCGGGAGCTTCTAAGAAAGCACAATGCCTAGCATGTTTGCTAACTGGAATAGGGTGTTCCCCCTTGGTTACGTGCGACATCTCACGTAGATCTTGGGATGACGGTATACCGGAAGTCTACGATGCCTACGTTTAGTATCCGCACCTGTTGTTTTTTTAGAATCTTTGTCAGGTTATAGTGACCGAATTTTGATCTACATCGCTGGATCTAAGTGCAACAACGGTGTTGGATGTGTGTATGTTCATGGAATCGAACCTCATACATTCGGTTTTCATAATAACACATTCATTGATAGTGCAGAGCTGTATGCCATATATAGAGTGATTTTGTATGTAAGCCGTCGTAAATTGGGAGATTGTCTCATTTTGAGTGATTCCCTTAGTACACTTCAGAGCCTTCTTAAGCTGTACAACTACCACCCTATTGTTCAGCGAATCCAGGATGTCCTTAATGTTTTATAAGCTTCTGGCGTTAATGTGGAGTGTGCTTGGATACCTGGCCACGTTGGCTTGCCGGGGAATGAACTTGCAAATTTGGCAGCTAAGGCGGCAATCACAGAACCCAGTGTTACGAAGAACGTCGGAGGACCTTAGGCTTGTTGTGCGGAGAGTGGTGCTGGCGTGAGGAGTGGTTAGCTCTCCGCGGAAATAAGCTTAGAGTAGTGAAGCACATTCCGATAAACTGGGTAACTTCCTCTCGCATATCTCGTCGTGAGGAGGTGATCTTGGCTCGGATGCGTATTGATCACTGCAATTTTATGCAGTTATCCTTTTTAAGGGTGAACCTGCTCCTGCTTGTCCGCTTTGTAACGAAGGTCTGTCGGTCCGTCACGTATTGCTGGAGTGTATTGCTCTAGCAAATCTTCGGAACACACTGCATCTGGGGGCCAGTTATGCGGAGGTCTTAGCGGATGATAAGCAAGCGGTTGATGGGATTTTTAATTTTGTGTCAAAGGTAAATTTCCAAATGAGGATTAGTTATGTTGAATTCATGTGCTTCATACTCCTTGGTTTGGTTTTATATATTTACATTTGTTTCTAATGTTTCCTGTCTTTTATATTGATCTTTATCTCTAGCCTTTTCCGTGATCTGTTTTAAAACGGCGCGAATGACCAAGCAGTTGAGCACCCTTAAACACAAATCATCATCACATTCTGCGTATGGATGGAGTCGTCCTCGGAGTCAACAGAGTTCTGCTCATGGATAATAACATCGTGAACATACACGCCGTCAAGCAGATGTCCAATGTTGGCGTAAGAAGCCCATCCATCCGAGATGATGTGGCTTCCAGGTAAAATTTTCTCAATGATAAGGGCCTCCAGGGTTTCTGCCCTCCTGTCGGCGCTTCCACCAGGAAGCATTTCACGGAACTCCTCTCAATACCGCCGAACACCCAGTGGCCCTCAACGCCACATCCTTCTGTGGTACTTGCGGTGGAAGAACTTCGACTCGTCTATTTCTACGGTGATGGGCTCGTTATTTTCGTCTAGGCTACCATTGAAGTCTGGATTTTCTTCCAACCACCGCTCGGTTTCTTCTCTGAGGAATTTGCACCAGTTCACAGAGGTATGGCAATTGGCCACTGAGGCTTCCCGCCTCATCATGTATTGCGGCAGTTCGAGAGCCCAGGCATATACCAGGAATATCACATGCTCCAAGTGCAGCTTGCTCCTGGAGAAGAACGATCCATCCTGGATGGACTTCCTCCTTCTGCAAGATCCACATGAGCACTGTTTCCCATTGACGCTGCCATTGTAATTGTGCAGCGCACACGGCTGCTCGCAGCCATTGCAGATCTTGCTATTCGCAAGCAGTCTCCTCCGCTACCCACTACAGAACAGCCAATATCCCGTCTATTCTGTGGGACAGAATGGAAAACGACCACACTTCGCCAACCACCACTTTCCGCTCAAGAATTTCTTCTTCAGGCACAATTACTAAAGTACATTGGGCCATGTTAACAAGAGAGCAATACAACTGGGAGTCTGTACTTCTCAGAATAACTTTCAAGTATGTGAATAACATCTGGAGAAGTAATGTTAGAAGTAAAAGTAAGGTCAAGTACTTCGACCCCTAAATTTCAATTTGGCTATCAGGGATGGATGTCATTTTAAAGCAAAGGGTGGGAGTTGGGAGGGGCTAATAGTTGTCGAAAGGAAAGCAGGAGAAATATGAATTTTAAATGTTACCAATCCAAGGTGGACTTTCCCAAACAAAAGCATTGGAAAAAGACCGAAGAGGGGTAGTAAATCCCTACCCCTGTAGAACACCATGTCACCGATAAATTAGAACATCAACACATGTTAATTTGTTTACTTGTTTATCTGTCCTTTGACTTAACTATTATCAATTGCTTACCTTACCTGTAAGCAAAGTATTGCATGTCATCCTAAAAATTGATATCGAGAGGAGAAGATAAATAAGAATAAGTGACAATGAGTAGAGAAATACATGTGAATATAACACGTAAGATAAATAGTGTGGGGTGTATGTGTGTGCATTGTCATGCCAGACACATTATTGCTTTGTTAGCTAGGTTTTCTTAGTGTAATTCTTTCGGCTTAGGTTATGAATTTTGTCTAGCATGGCATCTCTCCCCACCTCCTGGGCAGAGGTGGAGAGATAGGGGGAAGCAAGCGTTACTAGTTTTTTGTGTGGTGTGTGTAGCGTGGCGTCAGTAACTTCAAGTCTAGTGTCTGGCATAGACGGATGTGTGCAGTGGCGGTTCTTGGGTGATCGCATACTCGCAAATGCACACCCACTAATTTTTCCCTGTATGTGAATATACATTTGCCTCTATAGGTATGTATACAAGAAGGGCAAATGTTAAACGTTCTTCTGTATAAAGAGCTTATTTAAACTCCCCGCGCCTTCTTTGCCAAACGCCAGTGCATTTGGTCAATGAGCTGTAGAGACGCACAAACGAGATTTTGCGACTGGCGAAGGAAGCTTAAGGGCGAGAGGTCGCGGGGAGCGGGGCAACGGTTGTATTTGAAAGTACGGCGAGTTAACGCAGTGTAATCGACAAGCCCAAGAGATGCGATTGTTATGGCGCAAGCTCATTGCGTTCCCGTATAACTTCATTTCCTTCTCTGCTTCCCTTGCTACGACCATTTCCCTCGCTGTTGTTCAGCAGAAGTTGCGATCAACCTGCTACACACTTAGCCAACTTTACGTTTCTAAGCACAATCTAGCCATTTTCTGTATTAACGTGAGAGTTATGTTAATGCTGCAAACACATTACATCTATTTTGATTAAACCATTATAAATGCATATAATTATTCTGCATAATAAGGTAAATATTTCAGTTTGGGTTAGTTAATTTCTTAGGGTGTTTTCATTTTTGTTTGTTATGTTTGTGTCCTAGTGGCAATTGGTATGCATTTGAGTCGTCCCATAGCAGTAGATTTGAATCTGTGTAAGTGTGGAAATGAATAGCGTTGCGAAACTAAAAGAGATAAACCTTTCGGGTTTATCCTTAGAAGAAAAGCTGCAAATTAAAAATGAAGGCAGACCGCTGCCACCAATCGATTTAGTTCAAGTGACTAATTGTAAAGGGAAGCCTGTTACAAGAAAGTTTAACGAAAGTGTGTATAAAAGTTGCTCGTGGATATGTGCTTGTGAAGCAACTAACCGGCTCTTCTGTTTTTCGTGTTTATTGTTTACGAGTGAGAGAAACGGCACCTGGACAAATAATGGTTGTGGTGATATTGGTCATTTAAAACAAAAAGTGGCAAAACATGAGAGCTCATTTGCCCATATGAATTGCGAATTAAAACTAAATATTCCGGGAAAATATAATATATCTCAGCAGTTAGACAGTGCTTTTAGGCATAATGTGGAAAAACACAATGAGGAAGTTACTAAGAACAGATATGTCTTGTTCGCAGATGATTAATTGCATAAAATTCTGCGGAGCGTTCGAATTAGCTCTCAGGGGACACGACGAAAGTCAAAGTTTATTGAATCCTGGAGTGTTTCGTGGACTGATAAACTTCACCGCAGAATTAGATTCCGCGGTGAAAGATCATCTCAAGCAGGCCAGCGTTTTTCGAGGAACGTCGAAAGAAATACAGAAGGATCTGTTGCAGTGTATGCTTGACGTATGCCAAGAATAAATTAAGAGAGAAATTTCTAAAGCAGACTATATCGCTGTAATTGCCGACGAAACATCTGATATTTCACCTCTTTTTCAAATGGTGGTTGTGTTTCGTTACCTGCTACCAAATGGTAAGCCAGTGGAAAGATTCTGGACATTTTTAAATCCAGATGGACAAGATGCGAACGCTCTCTCCCTATGTATAAAAAACGCGCTCTCAATGGTGGTATCTGAAACTGAAAAAAAACAAAGTCGTGTCTCAGAGTTACGACGGCGCAAATGTCATGAGTAGGCAGCATGCTGGTGTACAAGATTACCCTTTCGCTTATTACATCCATTGCTATGCACACAAATTGAATTTAATTATGGCGCAAGCAGCAAGTCAAAATATGGAAGTTCGAATAGTTTTCGCGGACTTAAATGAAAGTCGCATTTTTTTCTAATTCTCCGCAACGAGTTCGTGTTTTGGATGAGATTGTAGGTAGGAGGATACTGGAGTTTCAACAATAAGATGGAATTTCAAATCCCGATTAGTGCAAACAGTTTTCGAGCATAAGGAATCAATTACCGAATGTTTAGAAACCGTAGAGAGAAGCAGTAAACAAAGCAACCCAATAGTTTAGGCTAGAGGACTGCGCCTTAAACTGATACAGCCATACTTCTTGTTCTGGCTAGAAATATTCTTCATTATAATGTCACATGTGGATGTGCTATCTAATCAGTTCCAAAGACGATCCATTGATGCAGTATTTGCAAAATCTGCCATTGGAACATTTGAAAGTGCTATAAAGGAAGTTAGACGAAAGATTGATGATATAGCCGAGAACCCATGTTATTCAGCAGAGGTGTAAAACGACGTAAGGTTGACCATTTGTCAAGAAAATCTGCAGCGAAAGAGGTGTGTGACGTGATTCTGCTACAGGCAAACGAGAGGTTTTCATTTCACAATCATCTTGTCGCGTCAAATCTCTTCATTTCCGAAAGATTTGACGAATACAACAAAACGTATCCGGAGAAATACATGCATACCTTAACTGAAGCATATCCATCCATAGACACGACCAGATTACGAACGGAGTTGCAATTGATGTACATGCGCAGAGAATTCAGAAATGTATTGGGTGCTGTAGATCTTTTAGGGTTTATTGTGGAAAATAATCTAGAGAAAACGTTCAGTGAAGTTTCTAAATTACTGAAAATACTTGTAACGGTGCCAATGTCAACTAGTGAAGCTGAAAGGTGTTTTTCAAGTTTAAAGCGCATAAAAACCTTCCTTCGGTTCACGATGTCAGAAGAATTCCTGTCTGCTCTAGCCATGTTGTCAATAGAGAAAAGCCTTGTAAGGGATATTTCAGACTTCAGTGAGAGAGTAATAGACAAATTTGCAACTAAAAAGGAGCGCCGAATGAACTTCATGCATTGCCATGTCCTGTAAGCTGATGTGAAACAGTGAAAGAGACTGGAAGCTGTAAGAGATTTTTGGTGAGTCAACTTTTCTTTTTTGCATTGATTGTGTGTATATGTGTGTGCGTGCGTGCGTGTGTGTGTCAGAAAGAGAACATGTAACAAACTGCACACCCATTGCAACAGGTCACGAGCCGCCACTGGATGTGTGTGAATCGTGTGAATGTAACCTCGTGTGTGTAACATCTCCCTCCAATTTCTTCCCTTTAATCTTTTGTGTATGATGTAGGGGCACCATGTTTAATATTCAATAAACCACAGACAATGTGATTAATGTGAAATTCGGTGTATTTTTGTGATAACTATCCTACGCCTGCTCTGAAATGTGTAGTTAAGATCCTGGTCCTCTCGTTGCCTCTGTAGCTACATCCCCCAATGTTTATGCTGGGGTAACTAAAATTTAATATCTAGCTGCAAATCTTTTGGCCTCACCCCGGTATATAACATTTTTATAGATTTAGTTTGGACCTGACGTTAAAATTACGAGAAATTTGCAATGCCTAAATCTAACTCTTTCCCAAAAAATAAGAAGTAAATATATAAATGGTTGCTGAAAACAATAAAAGATTGAAAGCACATTCAGAGGTGCATCACGGAAGGCACATTTGTAAGTTAAATATTTAATTTTACTTTCTCTAGCAATATCTGTGATAGAGGAAGTATTGCATCTCACTAAAAATTAGATATCAATATATCCGCAAATACAAGTTTTGAGGTCCCCTGAATAAGTAAAGACAAAACGCGCGCGCCAATACGTGTATCTACAGCATAAATGAAAAAAAATCTAGGATAAACTACAGGCTTGGTATTTAAGCTCGTATCTTCCAAAGATTCGACACCAAGAATTTCAAGAATACCTCCCGCCATAGCCCTCCATTTCAATGGAACAATTCTGGTTATTTTTTATTTTCTGAAAATTGCTCTAACATTGTGTTAAAATAGGATATATTTTAGATACTTACACGACAAATTACATATGTATCCTGAATTTGCTGTGAATGACTTGCGAAGTCTTCATTCGGAATGAACTTTGTATAATTTTAGTATAAATGGCAAACCATAAGAGATAGATAAAAACTTACAATACAACAAATGTAGATGCCTTTAAAACTTACAATTTATTCCAAATAACGTTTCTGTTGCATCACCCATTTCGGAGGTATCCGCTGTTATTCTTTTAATCATTCATTATTTTCTCATTTTTTGAAATGCTGTCCTATTCACTTGTTTCTCACGATTGCATAGAAACTATGGAATTTTAAGGCTAATATATAGTGTCCAGTTCTTAAACATTTGAATCTCACCGTTCCCTTTGTATCTATAACGAAATGTGTAATGTAGCTATTTCTGCAAAGGTTTATCTCGATTGAAACGTAGTAGATAGAAAAAAAATCTAATGTGATACTTTCACATGACACTGTCTATTCTCTATCTTTATTAATGGGTATACAAACTATTCTTACTAAGGCTTATTTTTCTATCTACTATATCTTAATCCAAATAAACCTTTGCAAAAATAGCTATATTACACATTTCGTTATAGATACAAAGAGAATATGGATAGTCAAATGTTTAAGAACTGGACACTGTATGCTGGCCTTAAAATTCGATACTGTTTCCATGCAATCACGAGAAACAACTGAATGTTGAAAGGACTTCAAGAGAATGACCAAAAAATGAACAATTCGAACCTTTAATAACAGATATCTCAGAAACGGCTCATATTCCCTGAAAATTCAAGATATACATTTTATTTGTCATGTAAACATCATTAATGTATAGTATTTTAATCAAAGTCGTTACAGCCAATTTTTAAAACATAAACAATTTAGAAAAATATTCCATGTAAAGGGTACCTTGGGGTGCAAGTATTGTGTTGAAAAAATTCGTGTTGCATCCTTGGAAGAGATTGAGCCTAAATACCAAGTTTGGTATTTATTCAACTTTTTATTTTTGAGTTTTGGTGTTCACACACGAACACGGACGTGTTTCCACAAATGCTTTATTGGGATTCAACGGGCCTCAAAACATGTATTTCTAGTGAAATCTCAGTATCGAATTTTGGGGTGGAATGCAGTACTTCAGCTACTTACTATACGTAGTAGGGAAAGTAAAAATTAACAGATACGGACGAAACTATGAATGTTTACACTTTGAGACTCGGCAAAAATAGCACTCTGTAAAAGACGAATAAAATCCTCCGAGGCTCCATCGTGTGTCGGAGACCCATTTGTGTTTTGTTTGCAACGTTTACTAACCAATTTCTAGTAAACGCATGTTGTCGTTATAACTAAATGATTATCTCAAAAGCTCTGCATGAAATACATAAATAAAACAAAACATTTTGCGGTAAAAGTTTTCTTTCCCTTTAAAATGGTACTTGTAAATTAAGAAGTTTAACATCACGTAAGGTATTTAAAGTTTTATTTTTATTTCACTCCTTACACACAACGGATAAAAACAAGTAGAACTGCTGTTCTTTAGATATAATAAATAAATAAATAACAACACATATGCCGTCTATGTAAACAACTACAATGGCTCGCTCTACATTGTATGCATGAGTTGGCAACATGTTATGCCTGCAGCGTGTTTTCCTTTGTACGATTGGCAAAAACCGCCACGCCCACGCAGCTGCTACCAGAAGACAGGCCGCTATTACACAGGATAACCCAAACAAAAATAATTAACTTCATTACCAAAAACGTAATCAGGAAATTTCAACATAGAATGCAATCATAAAAATTCTGGTTATCCTGCATAATAGCGGCCTGGGCGTGGCATAGGGAGCTCGAGCGTTGCCAACAGTAGGAAATGAACTCGCGGAAGATAGCAACATTGTAACACGAAATTCGCGGTGCGGCGCGGTTATTTCAAACACACAAGGAAAGCAAGCACAAAGATCATAAAGGCAAAACAGATAAAGGAATTTTTTCGTTGTTTGTTATATTGCATTGAAGCCCACTTATTGTATAAAGTTAATCAAACCCGCATGTTGAATCATACCCAGTGAAAACGCTTTTCTTTCAGGGCAAACACATTATCGCACATATACGTTATTACACAGAAGCAGTGGCAGCATTGTTGCCATTGTCCTTGAGCCATAAAACACAATTGTTGTATTAATGTACTGCAATGAGGTGGCAATCGGAAATCTGGAGAAGACGTGTAAATTAGGTGAAATATCAGGAGCATACGTTATTACACAGAAGCAGTGGCAGTATTGTTGTCATTGTCCTTGAGCCACAAAACACACATTGTTGTATTAATGTCCTGCAATGAGGTGGCAGTGGGAAATCTGATGAAGACGTGTAAATTCGGTGAAAAATCAGGAGCATATGTTATTACACAGAAGTGGCAGCATTGTTGTCATTGTCCTTAAGCGTCAAAACACACGTTGTATTAATGTACAGCAATGAGGTGGCAATCGGAAAACTGGAGAAGACGTGTAAATTAGGTGAAATATCAGGAGCATACGTTATTACACAAACAGTGGCGGCATTGTTTTCATTGAGGCATGAACACACATTGTTGTATTAATGTACTGCAATGAGGTGGCAATGGGAAATATGATGAAGACGTGTAAATTAGGTGAAATATTAGCAGCATACGTTATTACACAGAAGAAGTGTCAGCATTGTTGTCATTGTCCTTGAGCCACAAACACACATTGTTGTAGTAATGACTGCAATGAACATCACAATAACAAAAAACTGATGTCATTAAAAAATAGAAATTGAAGTATGCACCTTTGATTAAATTCGACATTGTTAAATTACACCGGGTAATGCTACGCTATCACATCCAGTATTACACCAAACATGTCTTGTCCCTGAAAACGATTCTGGAAGAGGAATTCGTGGAAATACGATGTGAAGAGGGCGTCACTGGTACCAAGCTCTCGCCGAAGTTTCCTTTTCATCCTCATCCACATGTTTTCCACATTCTGCGTGTGGATGGAGTCGTCCTCGGGATCAACAAAGTTCTGCTCATGGACAATAACATCGTGAATATATACGCCGTCAAGTAGATTTCCAATGTTGGCTTAAGAAGCCTATCCATCTGAAATGATGCGGCTTCCAGGCAAAATATGCTGTATGATCAGGGCTCCCAGGGTTTGTGCCCTCCTGTCGGGCACTTCCACCAGGAAACATTTTCCAGAGCCCCCCTCAATACCACCGAACATCCAGTGGCCCTCACGCCACATCACTCAGTGGTATTTGCGGTGAAAGCATTTAGACTCATCAATATCTACAGTGATGGGCTCGTTATTTTCGTCGAGGCCGCCAATGAAATCTGGGTTTCCCTCCAACCACCCTTCGTTTCTTCTCTGAGGAAGTTGCACCAGTCCACAGAGGTATGGCAGGTGACCACCGAGGCTTCCCGCCTCATCAAGTATTGCGGCAGCTCGAAATTGCAGGTGTACACCAGGAATATCACCTGCTCCAAGTGTGGCTTGCTCCTGGAGAAGAACGATCCATCCCGGACGGACTTCCTCCTTCCGCAACATCCACAGGACCACCGCTTCCCATCGACGCTGCCATTGTAGTTGTGCAGCAGACACATCTGCTGGCACTCATTGCAGATTTTGCTATTCGAAATCAGACCCCTCTGGGCTACCCACTGCAGAACTGCCAGTATCCCGTCTATCCTGCGGGACAGAATTGGCAACGACCAGACTTCGCCAATCACTGCTTGCCGGTTAAGAATTTCCTCTTCAGGCACAATTGCTAAAGTACGTTGGGCCATGTTAAGAAGAGAGCAATACAACTGGTTGTCTGTACTTTTCAGAATAACTTTCCAGTATGCAAGTAACATCTGGAGAAGTAATGTTCGAAGTAAAAGAAAGGGTAAAGCGCTTCGACCCCTAAATTTCTGATTAGCTACCAGGGATGGATGTCACTTTAAAGCAAAGGGTGGGAGTTGGGAGGGACTGATAGGAAAGGAAAGTTGGGAGGGGCTCATAGGAAAGGAAAGCGGGAGAAATATGAATTTTTAAGGTTGCCAATCCGAGGTGGACTTAACTAAACGAAAGCATTGGAAAAGGAGCGAAGAGGGGTAGTAAATTCCTCCCCCTCTAGATCACCCTGTCACACATGTTAATTTGTTTACTTGTTTATCTGTCCTTTGACTTTATCTTTTATCAAGTTTGTTATCTATTGCTTACCTTACCTGTAAGCAAAGTATTGCATACCATCCAAAAATGTGATATCGAGATGAGAAGATAAATAAGAATAAACGATAATGGATATCAATATATCCGGAAATGCATGTTTTGAGGCCTTCTGAATAAATAGAAAAGACAAAACGCGCGCGTCAATGCGTGTGTATCCACAGCATAAATGAAAAACAAAATCTACGATAAACTACAGGCTTTGTATTAAGCTCGGTATCTTCCAAACATGCGACACCACGGATTTAAAGAATATCTCCCGCCATGGCCCTCCATTCAATGGAACATTTTTGGTAATTTTTTATTTTCTGAAAAATTGCTCTAATATTGTGTTAAAATAGGATGTATTTCAGATACCTACATAACAAATTAAATCTGTACCCTGAATTTGCTGTGAATGACTTGCCAAGTCCTCTTCATTCGGAATGAATTTTGTATAATTTTAGTATAACTAGTAAACCATAAGAGATAGACAAAAACTTGCAATACAACAAGTGTAGATGTCTTTAGAACTTACAATTTATTCCAAATAAGATTTTTGTTGCATCATCCATTTCGGAGGTATCCAGTGTTATTCTTGTAATTATTCAATATTATCTAATTTTTTGAAGTGCTGTCCCATTCACATGTTTCTCACGATTACATGGAAACAGTATGGAATTTTAAGGGTAACATATACCGCCCTGTTGTTAAACTATTAGACTATCGCTGTTCTCTTTGTATCTATAACGAAATGTGTAATGTAGCTATTTCTGCAAGGGTTAAATAGGAAAAAAATCTAATGTGATACTTTCACATGTCAAATAGGTGATATGCGACGACCAACACAACTTCCTATCAAACATTAACCCGAGGAATTTCGTTTCGTCCGAAAAGGGGAGGAATGCCGCACCGAGTCGGAGACAAGATGGAGGGAACACTTTTCTGCGCCAGAAATTGACGCAGACTGTCTTCTCGGCAGAAAATTGGAACCCGTTGGCAATGCCCCAGGAGTGAAAGCAGTTAAGACACTCCTGCAGTCGGCGTTCCAAAGTACAGGTGCGACGAGAAGTTGCGAATACGGCGAAATCGTCAACAAAAAGCGACGAGGAAATTCCGGGTTGAACATAGGCAGCAGTAGGGTTAATCGCAATAGCACACAGTGTGACGCTAAGTACCGAGCCTTGAGGTACTCCGTTCTCTTGGATAAACGTTGAAGATAAAACCATCCCACACGCACACGAAATACCCGGTCCTTCATAAACTCACGAATGAAGACAGGGAGGCGGCCATGGAAACTCCACTGATGGAGTGTACGAAGAATTCCAGTCCTCCAACAAGTGTCATAAGCTTTCTCCAAGTCAAAAAATACAGACAGAGTCTGGCACCCTCTCACGAATCCGTTTAGAATGTGGATCCAAAGATGGACAACATGATCCGCAGGAGAACGGTGCCGGCAAAAACCACATTACACGTTCGCCAGAAGGTTCCGAGACTCAAGCCACCAGATCAAACGCCCGTTGATCATGCGTTCCATAACCTTGCAGACGCAAGTGATTAGGGAAATCGGGCGATAGATAGATGGTAGTTGGCGATTTTTTCCGGGTTTCAAAACTGGGACGATGGTGGCTGCTCGCCAATCTGTAGGAAGGGTTCCAGTTTCCCAGATGTGGTTGTAAATCTGAAGGGGAAAGCGTTGTCCAGCAGAGGAGAGATGTTGAAGGAACGCCACGTGTACAGAATCAGGCCTAGGAGCGGAAGGCTTAGAAGATGCTAGGACATGCTCTAGTTCGCGGAAGGTGGTGGGGCGATTATACTCCTCCTGGTTGCTGGAGCGAATAGATAGTGCATGGGCTTCCACCGCCGCCTTGTGTGTAAGAAAATCTGGGTCATAATGGGCAGAACTGGAAACGCTTTCAAAGGTCTTGCCGAGGATATCGGCAACAGCAGGTGGTTTGGAAATATTACTAAACTGTATTCGCTCTTTGGTTGATCCGCGGCAAAACAAACCCACGTGGTCAGTGCACCGTGGTGCAACACGATAGCAATGCGCGCAGGAAAGTAGTCCAATGCTAATAATCTGAATTTTAGAATGAATGTATCCTTAAGTAGTATAATATTCTATAAAAATACCTAAGGTTTTATTTAACGCTGATTTATACCGTAAAACAGAGCTACAAGTCCCATGATGCAATTCCTATGAGTCACCTGACATCCGGGGAGGCGCAGAATATTGTTTACAACCAGAAACCAGCAGCTGTGTTTAGTATCATGGAGGACGGTGAATTTGCTCTTGTGTTTTCGTGGAATTGCGTAAAGCATTAGCCGTGCAAGCCATTTACAAGTGATAAAAAACAATAGTGTTAAATCTTTATTATAAGTAATGTGAGAAATATCCAACACTTTCCGCGAAAGAATAGTGAAATTAACTTCTGAATTCACCGGTGTTTCGAGTACAAGTATAAACAGTGCTTGTGCAGAAATATCTGAAACGGGAAAAGTGGTTACACCCTGGAAAAAAAGCATATGAAATACGCGATGCAAGAATGTAGCGATTTAGAGAAGAATGCAATTCGCGTAACAGTGCACATTTTTTTTAAAATGAGCCGCCAACAGTTAATAAAGTGCCGCATCCAGAGAGCGAATAAATTAAGTTATCGCATACCTGTTACTTTATTTATCGCTCATTTATTTTATAATTAGCTATTATTATATGTGAAACGTTTATTTTGTTGCAACTATCAATCTTATAATATTTAAGCCTTAACAGAATATGCTAGTCACCGTTTCAGTTGTCGAAATAAGGACTCTGTTCTTTTTTGCACTACGTGACTAGCCATATGGTCTGGAAGTGTGACAGTATTTCTACTGCAAATGGAGGAAGGATAAACTATAGCGGTGCACTGGTCACCTGGGCTTTGTTTTGATGCGGATCAACCTAAGAGTGAATGCAGAGTAGAGCCTACCCGCAGACCGGGAATAGAAGAAGAACGGGTCTTGCCGGCCACGCGCCTAAGTCTGTCCCAGACGACCGATGTAGGTGTAGAGCTATTGAAACCGGCTACATAGCGCTCCCAGGAGGCTTTCTTGCTGTTGCGAATAATTCTGCGAGCCTTAGCGCGTAACTCTTTATAATGGACCAATTATCAAAGGTAGGGTGACGCCGAAACATCCTAAGTGCACCGCCTCGTGCACGAACGGCGTCCCGACATTCCGCGGCCCACCAGGGGACCGGTAAAGGCCTGGGATGGGAAGACGTGCGGGGAATGGAACGTTCGGCAGCGGCTAAAATGACAGCACGTAGGTATTCTATCCTGAGGTCCACAGTGGAAAACGCGCAGTGAGAAAAACGGGCTAGACGGGAAGAAAACGACCAGTCACCTTTGTTGAACTGCCATTTAGGAAGGACAAGAGAATCGACGGAAGAAGACAGGAGAGTAATCACGCACGGGAAGTGATCGCCAGAGTGTGTGTCAGCTATGACATGCCATTCCATACGATGAGCAAGCTGCGCAGAGCAAAGTCACAAATCCAGATGGGAAAATGTACCTATTGAATCGGAGAGAAAAGTGGGTTCGCCGGTATTCAGAACAGAAAGGTGATGTTGTTCCAGAAGTGCAGCCAAAAGCTCTCCCCTCGCGCACGTCCTAGGTGAACCCCAAAGAGGGTGGTGCGTATTGAAATCCCCACGAGTAAATAAGAGGCAGGGAGCTGTAGAATCAGGCGGGCTAGGTCATTCTGTGCAAGAGAAGGAGGAACACAGAGGTTACAGATACAGAACTTAAACCCAGGAGGAGAAAGGACTATCTTAGCAACTTGCAGAGGTGTGGCAAGCGGAACCCGATTATAACGCACATCATCTCGAACAAGAGCTATAACACCACCGTGTGCAGGAGAACCCTCCTCCGGAGCAAGATCGAAGCGCGCCGGGTATACCTACGAATGGCAAAGGTATCCTGATGTCGAAGTTTTGTCTCCCGCAGACAGGCGACTAGGGGTGAGTGAGTGTGCAGTAGCATGTCCAACCCTGCCCGGTGTGCGCGGAGACCACGGATATTCCACTGAAGGATCATATTGAGAGCCAGAAATATGGAAACAGGAAAGAAGCGCGTGCCGGTAGGAAAAAAAGCAGTTATTTAATAGCCGGCGTGGGTCTGTTGAGTGTCACCTTTTTCTTCCGAGTAGAACTGCGCCCCGGTCGAGAATGCCCAGCCCTCTGGAAGCCCTCCGTGCCACCATCGCTGCTAACGGAATTGGAGTAGGTGGTGCGAGTCCTGGAGCGAGAACGGGAGCGACCCGTGGGATTTCGAACAGGAGATTTGCGACTAGAGTGGTCAAGAGCCATGGCAGTGGTGAAACCTGAGGTCGAAGCTGATGGCGTGGAAGCATCTTTTGCTGGAACAGTAACCGCTAAGGGAGATATCTGGTCCGAAGAGATGCCAGTTTGGACCCCAATAGAAACCTGAGGGGGCGAGCCGGGACAGGTCTGCACAATGGCGTCTTGTTTCCGGACAGCAAGGCGGACGGCAGTGGAATACCTCAAGGTGGATGTAGGGTGTAGTTCTTGATAGCGCTTCTTCACTTCTGGAAAGGTCAGGTGTTACTTCACTCGAAGCTCCTGTTTTGCCTTTTCTTTCAGAAAGCGTGGGCATTCTCTAAGGTTCGACGGGTGTGCATCACCACAGTTGACACAGGTGGAGTCCTGAGCACACATAGAACCGTCATGAGTGTCACTTCCGCAGCGAGAACAAACTGACGAGCCAGCGCAACGTTGCTGCGTGTGACCGAATTTCTGACAGCGATTACAGCGCATGGGATTAGGAACAATGGACGAATAGCTGCGTGCTCATATCCGCATAAGATGAACGGCGGTGATACGGTTCTTTCAAAGGTAAGAAAGACCGTGCGCAGCAGAAACGTTCGGTCGTCCCTCCTCCCGATTTCCCTATCCGCCGCAGTAATGCCCTGGTTTGAAAGACAGTTAACGATGTCGTCATTACAGAGTCCGTCCAAACTCGAAGTGGTAACCACATCACGGTAGCTATTAATGGTCTTGTGTTTCTCCACGGACACCGGGTAAGAACCTAAGTGACTGGCTTTTGACAGTTTGGTGGTTTGAGCGTCTTGAGCTATCTCAATAAGCAAACTGCCATTTCTACACCGTGTGGTATTCTTCATTGGGCCACAGATGCGATCGAGCTCCTGTTGAATACAAAAGGGGCTCAGGCGTTTCATATTTTGGCTGTCACTTTTCAGCTGCATTACAAAAAACATGGAGTGGAAAGGTTTGAAAGTAGAGGCGCATTATGGAAACGTCCCCTTTCCGGAACCGTCGGCGTCAGACTGCCATCCGGGGGATGTAAAAGGAAAGACGCCGAAATTTTCTGGTCTGTGTCGGCCTGGAGCACCCGCTTCAGGCCCGATCTCAAAGAATACTTCAGATGAGTTACCTCCAACTGTCACCACCTACCGGTATACAACAGTTTCACCATAGGCAGGCCCGACTTTATGCCCCACCACTGGAATAACCGCCAGTGGCCCTCTACTTTAGGCCACGACGCCTCAATAGAGTCAACGTGGTTTCAGGGGACATGTGGTTAATTACATCGGGCCCAGACAGCGGTAACACGTCGAGACAACCAGTCAACCTAGCCACGCCCGGCCAATGAACCGTCCGAGGGGACCCGGCCCCTATGGGGAGACTTGGGTGTACATGGCAGTGGAACGGCTCCGCACCTAGTGTCGCATGAAAGGGGTAGTAAGGAGGGTGCACTCGAACTTCACGCTTGAAACTTTCAGAGAGCACACAAGTTGGAAGCTGCGCTGAAATCCTGGGACACAAACCACGGAGATAGAAAAGATCCCTGTTGCCGAGACAGGTGTTAATAAACCTATAGAGCCTGAACCTAGTATAAGAAATAATTGTAGAAGAGGAAGAGTCAAATAAATGAACATAACATGGCTAGTCCAGATAAGGGTGAGAGGATGCTAATGCTGAGGACTGGCTCGGGGACTCCGGGTATGCCTAATCCGTACTTACATAAAGTGAGCCCCTGGGGGGTTGAAGTGTGAGTCTGTTTGTGCTGGTGAGTTGTAGTGTTTGATTGCGAGTGTGTGGCTTTGGAGTGTGAGTGTGTTTGTGCTAGTGAGTTGTGTGTGACTGCTGGAGTGCGAGCTTTGGGGTGTGAGTGTGTTTGTGCTGGTGAGTTGAAGTGTGTGACTGCGGCTGTGCGAGCTTTGGAGTGTGAGTGCGTTTTGCTAGGATTTGTAGTGTGTGTCTACGGGGGTGTGAGCTTTGGAGTGTGAGTGTGTCAGCGCTAGTTAGTTGTAGAGTGTGACTGCGAATGTGTGTGTGCTTTGAAAAATGAGTGTGCTTTTCTGGTGCGTTGTAGTGCGTGACTGTGTAGGTGTGAGCCTTAGAGTGAGAGTGTGTTTGTGCTAGTGAGTTGCAGTGTGTGAGTGCGAGTGTGTGTGCGCTTTGGAGTGTGAGCGTGTTTGTGCTAGTGATATGTAGTGTGTGACTGCGGGTATGCAAGCTTTGAAGTGTGAGTGTGTTTGTACTGGTGAGTTGCAGTGTGTGACTGCGAATGACTGTGTGCTTTGGAGTTTGAGTGTGTTTGTGTTAGTAAGTTGTAGAGTGTGACTGCGCGAGTGCGTACTTTGAAGTTGAGCGTATTTGTGATAGTGAGTTGTAGAGTGTGACTGCGAGTGTGTGTATGCGCTTTGGAGTGTGAGTGTGTTTGTGCTAGTGAGTTGTAGATTGTGGCAGCGGGTGTGCAAGGTTTGGAGTGTGAGTGTGTTTGTGCTAGTGAGTTGTAGTGTGTTGCTGCGGGTGTGCAGGCTTTGGAGTGTAAGTGTGTTTGTGCTAGTGAGTTGTAGTATGTAGCTGCGGGTGTGCGAGATTTGGAGTGTGAGTGTGTTTGAGCTAGTAAGTTGTAGTGTGAGGTGTTTGTGCTGGTGAATTATAGAGTGTGACTGCGGGTGTGCGAGATTTGGAGTGTGAATGTGTTTGTGCTAGTGAGTTGTAGTGTGTGACTGCGGGTTTGTGACCTATGAAGTGTGGGTGTGTTTGTGCTAGTGAGCTGTAGTGTGTGACAATGTGGGTGTGAGAGCTTTGGAGTGTGAGTGTGTTTGTGCTAGTGAGCTGTAGTGTGTGACAATGTGGATGTGAGAGCTTTGGAGTGTGAGTGTGTTTGTGCTAGTGAGTTGTAGTGTGTGACTGTGGGTGTGCAAGCTTTGGAGTATGAGTGTCTTTGTGCTAGTTAATTGTAGTGTGTGGGCTTTGGAGTGTGAGAGTGCTTGTGCTGATGAGTTGTAGTGTCTGACTGCGGGTGTGGGAGCTTTGGAGTGTTAGTCTGTTTGTGCTAGTGACTTGTTGATTATGGTTGTCAGTGTGCGAGTTTTAGAGTGTGAGTGTATATGAGCTAGTAAGTTGTAGTGTGTGACTACGAGTGTGCGAGATTTGGAGTGTGAGTGTGTTTGTGCTACTGTATTGTAGTGTGTGACTAGGGTGTGAGAGCTTTGAAGTGTGAGTGTGTTTTCCTAGTGATGTGTAGTGCCTGACTGTGGGTTTGCGAGCTCTGGAGTGTGAGTGTGTTTGTGCTGGTGAGTTGTAGAGTACGACTGCCAGTATGTGGGATTTGGAGTGTGAGCGTACTTGTGCTAGTGAGTCGTAGTCTGCGACTGCGGGTGTGTGAGCTTTGGAGTGTGTGCGTGTTTGTCCTGGTGAGTTATGGTGTGTGATTATGGGTGTGCAAGTTTTGGAGTGTGGGAGTGTTTGTGCTAGTGAGTTTTAATGTGTGACTGCGGGTGTGCGAGCTTTTGAGTGAGTGTGTGTTTGTGTTGGTGAGTTTAGTATGCGACTGCGGGTGTGCGCGTTTTGAGTGTGAGTGTGTTTGTCCTAGTGAAATGTAGTGTGTGATTGCGGGTGTGTGTGCTTTGAAGTGTGAGGGTGTGTGCTAGTGAGTTGTGTGTGGCTGCGTGTGTGGGAGCTTTGGAGTGTGAGTGTGTTTGTGCTGGTGAGCTGTAGTGTGTACCTGCTGGTGTGCGAGCTTTGGAGTGTGAGTGTGTTTCTGCTAGTGAGTTGTAGTTTCTGACTACGGGTGTGTGAGCTTTGGAGTGTGTGTGTGACTGTGCTGATGAGTTTTGGTGTGTGTCTGAGGGTGTGTGAGGTTCGGTGTGTGAGTGTGTTTGAGCAGCTGGTGATTTGTAATAATTGTCTGCGGTTGTGTGACCTTTGGAGTGTGAGTGTGTTTGTACTAGTGAGTTATAGTCTGTGACTGCGAAAGTGCGAGCCTTGGAACGTTTGTGTGTTTGTGCTAGTGAGTTGTAGTGTGTGACTGCGAGTGTGTGATGTTCGGAGTGTGAGTGTGTTTTTGCTGGTGAGTTGTAATAATTGTTTGCGGGTGTGTGACCTTTGGAGTGTGTTTGTACTAGTGAGTTGTGTGTGACTGCGAAGGTGCGTGCCTTGGAATGTGAGTGTGTTTGTTGTAGTGAGTTGCAGTGTGTGACTGCGGATGTGCGAACTTTGAAGTGTGATTTTGTTTTTGCTGGTTTATTGTAAGGTGTGACTGCGGGTGTTCGAGATTTGGAGCATGAGTGTGTTTGTGCTAGTGAGTTGTAGTGTGTGGCTGCAAGTGTGTGAAGTTCGGAGTGTGAGTGTGTTTTTGCTGGTGAGTTGTAATAATTGTCTGCGGGTGTGTGACCTTTGGAGTGTGTTTGTACTAGTGAGTTGTGTGTGACTGCGAAGGTGCGAGCGTTGGAATGTGAGTGTGTTTGTGGTAGTGAGTTGGAGTGTGTGACTGCGGATGTGCGAACTTTGAAGTGTGATTTTGTTTTTGCTGGTTTATTGTAGGGTGTGACTGCGGGTGTTCCAGCTTTGGAGCATGAGTGTGTTTGTGCTAGTGAGTTGTAGTGTGTGGCTGCGAGTGTGTGAGCTTTGGAGTGTGAGTGTGTTTGTGCTGCTGAGTTGTGGAGTGCGACTGCGGGTGTGGTAGCCTTGGAGTGTGAGTGTGTTTGTGCCAGTGAGTTATAGATTGAGGCTGCATGCGTGCGAGCTTTGGAGTGTTACTGTGTTTGTGCTAGTGAGTTGCAGTGTGTGAATGTGTTTCTTCTAGTGAGTTGTAGTGTGTGACTACGAGTGTGTGAGCTTAGGAGTATGTGTGATTGTGCTGGAGAGTTGTGGTGTGTGTCTGAGTGTGTGTGAAGTTCCGTGTGTGAGTGTGTTTGTGCTAGGTGAGTTGTAATTATTGTCAGCGGGTGTGTGACCTTTGGAGTGTGTGTTTGTACTAGTGAGTTTTAGTGTGTGTTTGCGAAAGTGTGAGCCTTGGAATGTGAGTGTGTTTGTGCTAGTGAGTTGTAGTGTGTGGCTGCGAGTGTGTAAGCTTTGGAAATTGTGTGTTTGTGCTGCTGATTTGTAGTGTGTTCCTGCGGATGTGCGAGCTTTGGATTGAGAGTGTGTTTGTGCTGGTGAGTTCCAAATTGTGGCTGCGCGTGTTCGAGAATTGGAGTGTTAGTGTGTTTGTGCTAGGGAGTTGTAGTGTTGAACTGCGGGTGTGCGAACTTTGGAGTTTGATTTTGTTTGTGCTGGTGAATTGTAGAGTGTGACTGCGAGTGTGTGAGCTTAAGAGTGTGAGAGGGCTTGTGCTAGTGATTTGTAGTGTGTGAATGCTAGTGTGTGAACTTTGGAGTGTGAATGTGTTTGTACTGGTGAATTTTGAGTGTGACTGTGGTCGTTCGACCTTTGGAGTTTGAGTGTGTTTGGACTAGTGAGTTGTAGTGTGTCACTGCGGGTGTGAGCCTTGAAGTGTGTGCTTGTTTGTGCTAGTAACTTGTAGATTGTGGTTATTGGTGTGTGAGCTTTGAAATGTAAGTGTGTTTGTGCTAGTGAGTGGTAGTGTGAGACAGTGCGGGTGTGCGAGCTTTGGAGTGTGAGTGTGTTTGTGATACTGAGTTGTAGTGTGTGACAATGGGTGTGCAAGCTTTGGAGTATGAGTGTCTAGGCTAGTGTGTTTCAGTGTGTGACTGAGAGTGTGTGAGCTATGATTGTGAGTGTGCTTGTACTGATGAGTTGTAGTGTGTGACTGTAAGTCTGGGAGCTTTGGGGTGTGAGTGAGTTTATGATGGTGAGTTGTAGTGTGTGACTGCTGGTGTGTGACCTTTGGAGTGTGAGTGTATTTGTGCTAGTGACTTGTAGACTGTGGTTATTGGTGTGCGAGCTTTGGAGTGTGAGTGTGTTTGTGCTAGTGAATTGTAGTGTGTAACTACGGTGTGAGCTTTGGATTGTGAGTGTGTCTTTCCAAGTTAGTTGTAGTGTGTAACTTCGGGTGTGCGAGCTTTGGAGTGTGCGTGTGTTTGAGCTGTTGAGTTGTAATGTCTGACTGCGGGTGCGTGAGCTTTGAGTGTGAGTGTGGTTGTGCTGGTGAGTTGTAGAGTGTGACTGCCAGTGTGTGGGAATTGGAGGGTGAGTGTATGGTTGCTAGTTAGTTGTTGTGTGTGACAGTGGGTGTGCGAGCTCTGGAGTATGAGTGTGTTTGTGCTAGTGAGTTGTGTGTGATTGCGAGTGTGTGAGCTTTGAAGTGTCAGTGTGTTTGTCCTGCTGAGTTGTAGTGTGTGTCTACGGGTGTGGGTGTGTTTCTGCTGTTGAGTTGTAGTGTGTGACTGCGGTTGTGCGTTCTTTGGAGTGTGAGTGTGTTTGTGCTAGTGAGTTGTGTTGTATGACAGTTTGGGGGTGCGAGTTGTGGTGTGTGAGTTTGTTTGTGCTAGTGAGTTTTAGATTGTGGCTGGGGTTTTGCGATCTTTGGAGTGTTAGTGTTCTTGTGCTAGTGAGTTGTAGTGTGTGACCGCGGTTGTGCGAGCTTTGGAGTGTGAGTGTGTTTCGGCTAGTGAGTTGTAGTGTGTGACTACGATTGCGATAGCTTTTGTGTGTGTGTGTGTGTGTTTGTGCGGGTGAGTTGTGTGTTTCTGCGGTTGTGTGAGGTTTGGAGTGTAAGTGTGTTTGTACTGGTGAATTGTAGTGTGTGTGACTAGGAGTGCGTGAGGTTTGGAGTGTGTGTGTTTGTGCTGTTAAGTTGTAGGGTGTGATTACGGGTGTGCGAGCTTTTGAGTGGAAGTGTGTGTACTAGTGAGTTCTAGTTTGTGGCTGCAGGTATGCGAGCATTAAAGTGTTAGTATGTTTGTGCTGGTGAATTGTAGAATGTAACTGCGAGTGTGTGAGCTTTGGAGTGTGAGAGTGTTTGTGCTGGTGAATTGTACTGTGTGACTGCGGGTGTGAGTGTGTTTGCACTGGTGAGTGTAGTGTGTGACTGCGCGTTTGTGAGCTTTGAAGTGTGAGGGTGTGTGCTAGTGAGTTGTAGTGTGTAACATTGTGGGTGAGCGAGATTTGAAGTGAGAGTGTGTTGTGCTAGTGAGTTGTGTCTGACAGTGGTTGTGCGAGCTATGGAGTAGGAGTGTGTTTGTGTTTGTGACTTGTAGTGTGTGACTGCGATTGTGAGAGCTTTGAAGTGTGAGGGTGTGTGTGCTGCTGAGTTGTAGTGTGAGATTCCGTTGTGTGAGCTTTGTTGTGTGAGTGTGTTTGTACTAGTGAGTTGTAGTGTGTGACTGCGGGTGTGTGAGCTTTGGAATGAGTGTGTTTGTGCTGGTGTGTTGTAGCATGTGACTGCGAGATGTGAGCTTTGGAGTCTGAATGGGTTTGTGATAGTGAGTTGTAGTGTGAGTGTGTTTGTGCTGGTGAATTATAGTGTGACTGCGGTTGTGCGGCGAGATTTGGAGTGTGGGTGTGTTTGTGCAAGTGGGTTGTAGTGTGTGACTGCTGGTAGGCAAGCTTTGGGGTGTAAATGTGCTTGTTCTTGTGAGTAGTAGTTTGTTAATGGAGTGTGCGGGTTTCGGAGTGTGAGTGTGTGTGTGCTAGTTAGTTGTAGTGTGTGACTGCGGGTGTGTGACTGCCTCGTTACACCACGTAACAGGAATACGTCGAGGGTGAGAGGATGAACGGGGAATCGTGCGTTCGGCGGCAGATAGAATCGTAGACGAAAGTTGTTGCACCATTTGGTTAACGTCAGAGAAGGGCTGGTCCTGAAAACACACGAGGCTGGAATACAATCTACAGTCGGCTTTTCTGAATATCCAGGTAGGTACTCTGAAATGCTGGACGTGGTGAGACAGAAGAGAAACGATGCAGGGATAATCTTCGCTGGAACAGGTGTCAGCGATGACGTTCCACTGCAGACAACTAGCAAGCTGGAGTGAGCAAACGGCAAGGCCCCAAGGAGAGAATGTACCAGAAGAATCAGAAAGAAAAGTAGGTTCACTGTATTGAGGATGGAGAGGTTGAACTGATCAAAAATGTCGGAAAGAAGCCATCCCCTCGCACTAGCCCTTGGCGAACCCCACAGGGGGTGATGGGCATTTAAAATCTCCCAACAGAAGAAACGCTGTTGGGAGAGCGGACAGGAGATCTCGAATGTCCGCGTTAGCGAGGGGAGACGATGGAGGTGAATAGACGGAGCAAAGAGAAAAGAAAAAGCCGGGTAATTGGATCCTAACGGCAACAGCTTGCAAGTCTGACGTAAGAGTGAGAGTTTAAAAATGGACGTCGTTACGCACTAATAACGTCACACCTCCATGATCAGGAGTACCCTTATCCGGTTCAAGATCGTAGCGAACCGGAGTATACCCTCGGAGATCAAAAGGATCGCGTCTGGGCGAAGCTTAGTCTCCTTCAAACACACGACCATAGGTGAATGGGAACGCAATAAAAGTGGCAGTTCCGCCCTATGCGATCGAACACCACGTAAATTCCAGGTCAGGATAGCCATGAATAAAAGGGATAAACTTCTTACTTAGAAGGGCGGCTCAAAATAACTTTTTGCTTAACCATGGGGCTCGGGCTTATTGTATGGAGTTGGTCAGACTCCATAGGCTCCTCGAAGGGATGGCCCACAGCTCAGTGCCAGAAACCGATTCAAGCACCGAGAATCAGTTCTGGGTGGCAATAGGTGAAGGGGGTCGCTGAGCGCGGCTTGTCCCAGGCGCATCCTGGGACTGCGACATTCGAGGAGGAGGAGGAGGAGGAGGAGAAGGTGAACATTTCTTACCGCGCGCACGCGGAGGATCTTTCAGAAAATCTTCTCTACGAAATTTCTGATTTGATTTCTTTTCAGTGGCTTGCGACATTAGTACCTTAGGACGAGCTTTAGATGGCTTGATAACTGTGCCAGAAATGGACGGCCGGATGGTCATCGTCCAGGTCTGTGTTTCGGCAACATTCCGGGGTACAGGTGAGGCAACAACAGAACTAAATGTGCCCAATCGCAGGAGAGAAGGTTGGCGCGCATGGTAGCGCCTCCGGGCTTCAGCGAAGGAGAGTTTCTCCTTTACCCGGATCGCCTGGTTCGCCTCCTCGTCCAAGTACCACGGACAGTCGGCAAATGACGCAGAATGAGACCCTTTGCAATTAACGCAGACGGGGGCTGTTGAAAAGCTACCTTCGTGTGAGGGCTGGCTACAGGATGCACAGATGGTAACGGCTCTCGTGCATGAGACTTGCGTATGCCCAAAACGTTGGCATTTCAATAACGCAGAGGTCTAGGAATATAAGGGCCTCACCGAAATACGTTCGTATCCTGCTGAAATGCTCGTGGGCAGATCGACGCCATCAAATGTTATAAACAGGGTACGAGTGGGTACCAGTACTCCGTCGCGTTTAGCCTGCCCTCGATGAGCCGCTGTTATCTTTTGGTCCGAAAGATATTCGACCAGTTCATCGTCTAACATTCCGTCGAGGCTGTGAGTGGTGACGATGCCTAGACAGGAATTCAAGGTGCGGTGCTTCTCAATGCGCATGGGATAACCGTGGAGAAGCGTGGCGCGCAACAAGGACTTACTTTGCTGTTCGGACTTGGTTTGAACCAACAAGGAACCATTCCGAAGACGAGTGCAGGACTGAACCGGACCAGCAATAGAATCAATGCCCTTCTGAATGATAAAAGGGTTCACCTTCTCAAACGACTGACCTTCCTCTGTCCGGGAAATGACCAAGTAACAACCAGATGTCGGCGGTGCTACTTCTGTTACAATAACTTTTCGGCGCTTGTTGTTTGTAATGGAGAAAGGGGGCTCCATAGCGAAAGCAATCCTCCACCATTGCAACCGTCTCCGACCTCGGGCTCTGACTTCCCGGGCGTTACCCCGGCTTGGGTGAGTGGCCTATCTATACCAGACTCACCCCAGGGTCACACCTCCCAGAACATAGACAGAGGGACCCAATGACCGTCGTAAGTCAGCAGCTCATGCAATGCCCCACCCCCGCGGGACTGTAGTTGAACAGCGGTTACGAACACAGGCCCTACATGACGACCCCGGGTGGTGTGGGTGACGCCATTACCCACTCACCCAGCTGCGCACCCAGTGTGCGGTTATCCGTCAGGCTGTGTCCACGGAGGATTAAAATAAATAGTGTGGTAAAATAAAACAACGAGTGTGTGGGCGTTTTGCACGTAAAGTAGGCCGGCGTTAGAAGGAAAATAGATGTGTGAATGATTGGACGTGGAGCGAAATACGCGTAAATAGAAGAGAGAATAAAGAAACGATGGCGAGGGAGGTTATGGAATGAAATGCACAGAACGCACGAGAGCCCACCTTGTGTCCTCCGGTCACGACAATAAACCCACATCGACCGGACGGGGATGAACGGATGAATATGGCGATGAGTGACTCGGGCAGCCCGGGTACGCCAAATCCGGCCTCACAGAAGGTGAGCCCCTGGGGGACCGCAGTCACACACTACAGCTCAGCAGCACAAGCACACTCACACTCCAAGGCTCACACACTACAACTCACTAGCACAAACACACTCATATTCCAAAGCTTGCACACCCACGGTCACACACAACAACTCACTAGCACAAACCCTCACACTTCAAAGCTCACACACTACAACTCACTAGCACAAACACAATCACACTCCAAAGCTCGCACACCCAAACTGTCACTCAGTACAACTCACTAGCACAAACACACTCACACTCCAAAGCTCACACCCTGCACTCACACACTACAACTCACTAGCTCAATCATACTCATACTCCATGGCTCGCACAACCGCACTCACACACTACAACTCACTAGCACAACCACCTCACACTTCAATACTCACACACTATACTCACTAGCACAAACACACTCACACCCCAAAGATCGTACACCCACACTCTCACATACTACAAATCACTAGCATAAACACACTCACACTGCAATATTTGTCATCTAGACAGATGCTTATACACCGCAATCCATTTAGCATCTAATATATTTTAGCGTGATTATTAAAACCAGCCATTTGCTAAAGCGTAGAAACTATGCTTGCATCTACATATTATATATACGCATTTATGGTTGCTTCGCTGTAGTTGTTAGTGCGTATTCCGTTTTATTCCATTAGTTTACATTGCTTAGTTGTATGTTATCGTTCCGTACAATATTATAGCTTCAGCCATCAAGGTCCTGCTAGCTGACGTTATCTTAAACCGCAGACATCCATTAACGAGCACCAAGGCTATCATCGCTTGTCAATTTACGCTGAATATTTCTTTGCTGTCTCCTACTTGAGACAGTGCCTTATTTCCACACACACACACACACACACACACACACACACACACACACACACACACATATGCTGCTCTCTTGTGTGCCTATCGTGCCCTTCCATTTTTTTTTATAAATATCGTTCACCGTTTTACATACGTTGTGAGTGTAAATACCTGTGTTTGCCTACATCAGCATTCCTTTGCTCCTCTCCATTGTGCTTTTTCTTTTTCTCCATTCAATTATTTTTGGTATTACTTCCTTCTATTATCCCCAAGGTACAGTTGGCGCTAGAGTCGCCGGGCTAACCTGTAACGCGGGATTTCTTAATCCCTTCTGCCGTCATCATGTTTCCCCAAAATACCCGCTCTTCTTTTTTAGACATGGCACTCTCAACACATGTTACCTCGCCCTCTTCCTCTTCGTTCTTTCATTCCGCGTTCGGTCTCCTTCGTTACAGGTAAGCGGCCATGCATTCCTTTTCATCAGGGTAACGCTATTCACCTTGCAAGCCGCATGCACATTTTAACACCGGTGTTTTTTTTTCGTTCTCTTTCATACAAATTCCACCCCTTCCACCATTCTTTTTTAGATATATGGCTTTAACGTTTTTATTTCGGCTTATCGGTTTCATTTTCGTTTATCGGCACCATGTTTTTCTCCAATTACCAAACGTTACATTGACGTTAGTGGCGCAGGTTTTGCCTAAACGGCAGCAAATCATAATCCCATCACCCGCAATATTCGTTTCAAATAACGACCGCTTTTGTTCAAATTAAATCATATTAAGTTTTTTTTCCTACCTAACGGGGTGCTTTTCTGTAAATCCAAAGACGCATTGGCGCTAGTGTCGCCCGATTAGCATAAACGGCGGTAAATCTTAATCCCTTCTACCGCCATCCTTTTATGTGCCGTCACTCACATCACATGTTATCTCGCTCTCTTGCACTTCGTCCTTACATTCGGCGTTCGACTTATGGTTTAGTCAAACGGATACGCTGTCCTATATGTGTTCGTGTTAGTGCTAAAAAAAACCATAACCTAGTCATCCATATATTATAATGTATAAACATTTTCTATAGCTGTTTGTGTTAGGCTAGGTAAACATTATGTATAAGGATGTGTATCGTTAGACTCATTTTGCAATATGTATTGTTACATCATTTTCCGCGCTACTCTGTATCTATTTATTTTATTCAGCAATGTTTTGTACATCTATAGGGCTTAAACAATCTGGGTTTTTCGCTATTCCTACCACCTCACATAATCACGTAGGCTTCTTAACTATTGACATTCTTTTCCTTTATTCTTTTTCCACATTGTGCCATCTTGCGGCATTCATTTTTGCATTTTATTGCAAACAACCATCTTGTAGCGTAACATTTCCCACCTTGCGCAATTCCGCCATATTGTTTTTGCGACACTAGCGCCATCCGCCATCTTGTGGCGTTCCATTTTCCGTCTTACGCATTTCGGCACCCGCCATCTTGTGGCGTTCCAATTCCCGTCTTGCGCATTTACGCCATCTTGTGTCTACGCCTTTTTCTCGCCTTTTGGAGGATTAACACACCATTACCGCCATTCGCCATTATGTGACGTCACTTTTCTTTACTTGCCATTTTTGCGGATTAACACGACACTAGCGCCATCCACCATCTTGTGGCGTCCCTTTTACCCGCCTTCATTGAGGATTATCGCAACACTAGCGCTTATTTTTCTTGCAATTTAATGCATACCGCCATCTTGTGGTGTAACATTTTCCGCCGTGCGCAATTCCGACATCTTGTTTTCCCGTCACTGGCGCCATTCGCCATCTTGTGGCGTAACATTTCCCACCTTGCGTATTTCGACACATTCACCTCACCAGTGTCACCTGTGACGGCCACCCAAAAGCGACCTTTTAACAACCAAGGGGATCAACCCTTCAACCTTCCCAAAATTAGTGCTACTACATTCTTTAATATCATATTTCTCTCGACCAACGACTATCTGTGTTAATGTGCTACTCATAAACAGAAACAATAAAACCAATTCATTCATGTGCTATATGGTATTGGTGTTCCTGCAACAAAAACATTAATCTTTAAAGCATTCCAACAATGTGGTATAGTGTATAAGCATTGTCCTATAGTGTTGGTGTTTGTGCCGAATGTTCTCTAAAATAAACAGTGTGTGCACAAAAATCAAATAAACTATTCAACTGTATGTTATATGTATAACCATTTTCTATTTCCCAAAATTAGTGCCACCACATTCTTTAATATCATCGTTCTCTCGAACGACGACCATCTGTGTTAATGTACTAAACATAAACAGTCCATTCCTGTCATATATTGTGTTGGTGTTCCTGCAGAAAACTATAAAAACATTCCATCAATGTGGTATAGGGCTTTAGCATTTTTATACATGAGTTGGTGATAGTGCACAATGTACCTACTAATGCTGTAATATATAAATATTTTTCTACATATGTTTATGTTAGGCTTAAATAAACAATATGTATAAGCATCTATTTTTTATCAAAAATGCATGTGTATTGTTATCTAACATTACCATTAGGTATAAGCATCTGTATGGTTTTATAGTTATATGCTCTTCTCCGTACACATTTATTATTTTTTCAATAAAGTTTTATACATCTATCGGGATTTAACAATCTGGGTTTTTCGCTATTCCTGCCACCTCACATAAACCATGTACGCTTTTTTACCTATTCATTAACATTTTTTAAGTATTCTTTTTCCAAATTATTTCACCATCTCTTGCAAATTATAATGCAAACCACCCTCCAAATTATTGAACCAGCTTGCAATATTATGCAAACCGCCATCTTGTGGCGTAACATTTAACGCCTTGCGCCTTTCCGCCATCTTGTGTCGTCACTTTTTCCCGCCTTTTTGCGGATTAACGCGACACCAGAGCTCAATCCTCCCCTACTGGGAGCATTATCGTTAATCCATTGTTTAATCCGTATAGGTAACAACTAGTGTATGACAGCGGGTTGGAAGTTTTGGAGTGTGACTGTATTTGTGGTATTGATTTGTAGTGTGTAACTGCGAGTGTGTGAGGTTTTAAAAGTGAGTGTGTTTGAGCTACTGAGTTGTAGTTTGTGACAGTGTGGGTGTGCGGTATTTATAATGTGAGTTTGTTAGTGTTAACGAGTTGCAGTGTGTGACTGTGGGTGTGCGAGCTTTGTAGTATGAGTGTGTTTGTGCTAGTGGGTTGTAGTGTGTAAGCTTTGGAGTGTGAGTGTGTTTGTGCCGGTGAGTTGTAGTGTTTGACTGCGGGTGTGGGAGCTTTGGAGTGTGAGTTAGTGCTGGTGAGTTGTGTGTAACTGCGGTTGTGCGAGGTTTGGAGTGTAAGTGTGCTTGTACTAGTGAGTTGTAGTGTGTAACTGCGGCTTTAAGAGCTTCGGACTGTTAGTGAGTGTGTGCTGGTAAGTTGTAGTGTGTGACTGTGTGCGCTTTGGAGTGCGAGTGTGTTTGTGATAGTGAGTTGTAGTGTGTGACTGCGGGTGTAATAGCTTTGGGGTGTGTGTGTGTGTGTGTGTGTGTGTGGTTTGCTGGTGAGTTGTAGGGTGTGACCGCCAGTGTACGAGCTTTGGAGTGTGAGTGTGTTTGTGTTGGTGAGCTGTAATGTGTGACTCTGTGGGTGTGAGCTTTGGAGTGAGTTATAGTGTGTAACTGCGGCTTTAAGAACTTCGGACTGTTAGTGAGTGTGTGCTGGTAAGTTGTAGTGTGTGACTGTGTGGGCTTTGGAGTGCGAGTGTGTATGTGATAGTGAGTTGCGGTGTGTGACTGTTGTGTGTGGGCTTTTGAATGTGAGTGTGTTTGTGTTAGTGAGTTGTAATGTAGGACCGGGTGGATATGAGATTTGGGGTGTGAATGTGTTTGTTCTAGTGAGTTGTAGTGTGTGACTGCGGGTGTAATAGCTTTGGAGTGTGTGTGTGGTTGTGCTGGTGAATTGTAGGGTGTGACCGCCAGTATGTGAGCTTTGGAGTACGAGTGCGTTTGTGGTGGTGAGTTGTAGTATCTGACTGCGGGTGTGCGAGCTTTGGAGTGTGAGTGTGTTTGCGCTAGTGAGTTATAGTGTGTGAGTACGAAAGTGAGAGCTTCGAAGTGTGTGTGTTTGTGCTAGTAAGTTGTAGTGTGTGACTACGGTTGTGCGAGCTTTGGAGTGGAGGTTTGTATGTGCTAGTGATTTGTAGTGTGTGCCTGCGGGTGTGTGGGCTTTTAAGCCTTCATGTGTTTGTGCAAGTGAGTCAAAATGTGTGACAGTGTGTGTGCGCGAGTTTTTTTTAGTGTGAGTGTGTTTGTGCTACTGAGAGTTAGTGTGTGACTGTCGGTGAGCGAGGTTTGGAGTATGAGTGTTTGTTCTAATGGGTTGTAATGTTGACTACGAGTGTGTGAGTTATGGAATGTGAGTGTGCTTGTGCTGGTGAGTTGTAGTGTGTGACTCCGGGTGTGCAAAACTTGGAGTGGAAGTGTGTTTCTCCTAGTTGTAGTGTGTGACTGCGGGTGTGTTATCTTTGGAGTGTGAGTGTGGTTGTGAGGGTGAGTTGTAGAGTGCCACTGCCAGTTTAAAGTGTGAATGTTATTGTCCTGGTGAGTTATAGTGTGTGACTGTGGTGTGCGAACTTTGGAGTGTGACTGTGTTTGTGTTAGTGCTTTGTAGTGTGTGACTACGAGTGTGAGAGATTCGGAGTGTGTGGTTATGCTGGTGAGGTGTGGTGTGCGACTACGGGTGTGCGAAATTTGGAGTGCTGGTGTGTTTGTGCTAGTAAGTTGTAGTGTGTGACTGCGGTTGTGCGAGCTTTGGAGAGGAATTTTGTGTGTGCTAGTGATTTGTAGTGTGTGCCTGCGGAAGTGTGGTCTTTTAAGTGTTAATGTGTTTGTGCAAGTGATTCAAAATGTGTGACAGAGTGTGTGTGCGCGAGCTTTTTAGTGTGAGTGTGTTTGTGCTACTGAGAGTTAGTGTGTGACTGTGGGTGTGCGAACTTCGAGTAAGAGTGTGTTTGTTCTAATGTATTGTAGTGTTGACTACGAGTGTGTGAGTTTTGTAGTGTGAGTGTGCTTGTGCTGGTGAATTGTAGTGTGTAACTCCGGGTGTGCGAGCCTTGGAGTGTGACTGTGTATGTGCTAGTGAGTTGTGTGTGACTGCGGGTGTGCGAGACTTGAAGTGTTAGTGTGTTTGTGCTAGTAAGTTGTAGTGTGCGACTGGGGTGTGCGAGGTTTGGAGTACGAGTGTTTTTTGCTAGTGAGTTGTGGTGTGTAGCTGCGAGTGTGTGAACTTTGGAGTGTGAGTGTTTCTGTGCTGGTGACATGTAGTGTGCCACTTCGGGTGTGGAGGCTTTGGAGTGTGAGTATGTTTGTGCTGGTGAGTTGTATTGTGTGACTGCAGGTGAGCGATCTTTTGAGTGTGAGAGTATTTGCGCTGGTGAGTTGTAGTGTGTGACTGCGGCTGTGAGATCTTTTGAGTCTGAGTGTGTTTGTGCTAGTTAGTGGTAGTGTGTAACTGCGGTTTTTTGTTTTTTAGAGTGTGAGTGTGTTTGTGCTGTTGAGTTGTATAGTGTAACTACCAGTGTGTGAGCTTTGGATAGTGCATGTGTTTTGCTCGTCAGCTGGAGTGTGTGAATTTGATGTGCGAGCTTTGGCACGTGAATGTGTTTGTGCTGGTGAGTTGCAGTGTGCGACTGCGTGTTTGGGTGCATTGGAGTATGAATGTGTTTGTGCTAGTGAGTTAAAGTGTGTGACTGCGCGGAACGTGCTTTGGAGTGTGAGTGTGTTTGTGTTGTTGAGTATCAGTATGTGACTGCGGGTGTGCGAGCTTTTAAGTGTGAGTGTGTTTGTGCTAGGGAGTTGTAGTTTGTGACTGTGGGTTTGCGAGGTTTGGAAAACGAGTCTTTTTGCTAGTGGGTTGTAGTGTGTGAGCTTTGGAGTGTGAGTGTTTTTGTGCTTGTGAGCTGTATTGTGTGACTGCGGGAGTGTGAGCTTTGGAGTGTGAGTGTGTTTGTGCTGGTGAGTGGTATAGTGTAACTACAAGTGTATGAGTTTTGGATAGTGCCTGTGTTTTTGCTAGTCAGCTGTAGTGTGTGAATTTGATGTGCGAGTTTAGGCATGTGAATGTGTTTTTGCTGTTGAGTTGTAGTATTTGACTACAGGTGAGCGAGCTTTGGAGTGTGTGTGTTTTGCTTGTGAGTTTAAGTGTGTGACTGCGTGTGAGCGACTTTGGAGTGTGAGTGTGTTTGTTCTAGTGATTTGTAGAATGTGACTGTGGGTTTGTGTGTGATCTTGAAGTGTTTTAGTTTTTGTGCTGGTGCGTTATAGTGTGTAACTTCAGCTGTGTGAGCTTTGAACTGTGAGTGTGTGATAGTGAGCGTTATTGTGTGACTGCGTTATGCGAGCTTGGGCGTGTGAATGTGCTTGTGCTGGTAAGTTGTAGTGTGTGACTGAGACTGTGATAGCTTTGGAGTGCGAGTGTGCTTCTGGTAGTGAGTTGTAGTGTGTGACTACGATTGTGTTAGCTTTGGAATGTGTGTTTGTGCTAGTGATTTGTAGTGTGTGACTGCGGATGTGCGAGCTTTGGAGAGTGAGTGTGTTTGTGCTAGTGATTTGTAGTGTGTGACTGCGGATGTGCGAGCTTTGGAGTGTGAGTGTGTTTGTGCTAGTGAGTTGAGGTGTGTGACTGGGAGTATATGGGCTTTGGAGTGTGAATGTGTTTGTTATAGTGAGTTGTAGTGTATAACTGCGGGTGTATTAGCTTTGGAGTGTGTGTGTGTGTGGTTGTGCTGGTGATTTGTAGGCTGTGACAATTCGGTGTGTGAGCTTTGGAGTGTGAATGTTTTTGTTCTGTTGAATATTGAGTGTGACTGAGGGTGTGTGAGCTTTGGAGTATGAGTGTGTTTGTGCTGGTGACTTGTAGTGTGTGACTGCGTGTGTGCAAAATTTGGAGTGTGAGTGTTGTTGTCAGGGTGAGTTATAGGGTGTTACTGCCCGTGTGTGAGCTTTATAGTGTGAGTGTGATTGTTCAGGTGAGTTATAGTGTATGACTGTGGTGTGCGAGCTTTGGTGTGTGTGTATTTGGTTTAGTGAGTTGTAGTGTGTGACTGCGGGTTTACGGGCTTCGGAGTAATAGTGAGTTTGTGCTGGTGAGTTGTAGTGTGCGACTGTTTCGGCTTTGGAGTGTGAGTGTGTTCGTGATAGTGAGGTTAGTCTGTGACTGTGTGGGTTTGGGCTTTGGAGTTTGAGTGTGTTTGTGCTTGTGTGTTGTTGTGTGAGTGTGTTTGTGCTATTGAGTTGTAGTGTGTGACTGGTTGTATATGGGATTTGGAGTGTGAATACCTTTGTTCTAGTGAATTGTAGAGTGTGACTGCGGGTGTAGTAGCTTTGGAGTATGTTTGAAATTTTGCTGGTGAGTTGTGTGTGACTGCGTGTGTGTGAGCTTTCGAGTGCGAGTGCGAGTGTGTATGTGTTAGTGTGTTGTGTGTGTCTGCGGGTGTGCGAGCTTTGGAGTGTGGGTGTGTTTGTGCTGGTGAACGTTAGGGTGTGACTGCGGTGGTGTGAGCTTTAGAGTGTGAGTGAGTTCGTGCTGGTGAGTTGTAGAGTGTGACTACCAGTTTGCGAGTTTTGGAGTGTGTGTGTTTTTCAAGTGAGTTGTAGTGTGTGACTGCGTGTGTGTTATCTTTGAATTTTAAGTGTATTTGTGCTGGTGAGTTGTAGTAAGTGACTGCAGGTGTGTGAGCCTTGGAGTTTGAGTGTGATTGACGTAGTTAGTAATGATGTTTTTCTGCGGGTGTGCGAGGTTTGGAGTGTGAGTGTCTGTGCTGGTGCGTTGTAGTGTGAGAGATTGAATTGTGAATGTGCTTATGCTGGTGAATTTAGTGTTTAACAGTGTAGGTGTGCCAGCTTTGGAGTGTGAGTGTGTTTGTGCTAGTGAGTTTTATTGTGTGACTGTGGGTGTGCGAGGTTTGTAGTATGAGTGTGTTTGTGCTAGTGAGTCAATGGGAATGTGTGGACTTTGGAGTAAGAGTGTGTTTGTGCTGGTGAGTTGTAGTGTGTGACTGCGGGTTTGTGAGACTTTGAGTGTGAGCGTGTTTGTCCTGGTGAGTTGTGGTGTGTGACTGCGGTTGTGCTAGGTTTGAAGTGACATTGATCTTGTGATAGTGAGTTGTAGATTGTAGCTGCGGGCATGTGAGCTTTGGAATGTGTTTTTGCTAGTGAGTTGTATAGTGTTACTACCAATTCGTGAGTTTTGGAGTGTGCGTGTGTTTTGCTAGTGAGTTGTAGTGTGTGATTTTGATATGATAGCCTTGGCGTGTGAGTGTCTTTGTGCTGGTGAGTTGTAGTGTGTGACTACGGGTGTGTGAGTTTTGGAGTTTGAGTATGTTTGTGCTGGAGAATCCTAGTGTGTGTCTGCGGGTGTGGGAGTTTTGGAGTGTGAGTGTGTTTGAGCTAGTTATTTGTGGTGTGTGACTGTGGGTGTGCGAGCTTTGGAGTCTGAGTGTGATAGTGCTTGTGTGTTGTAGATTGTGAATTCGGTTGTGTGTGTGAGAGTTTTGAAGTGTGAGTTAGCTTGTGCTAGTGAGTTTTAGCGTGTGGCTGCGGGTGTGCGAGTTTTGGAGAGCAAGTATGTTTGCGCTAGTGAGTTGTAGTGTGTGACTGTGGGTGTGCGAGGTATGTAGTATGAGTGCTTGTGCTAGTGAGTTGTTGTAGTGGGTGACTGCGAGTGTGTGAACTTTGCAGTCGTGAGTGTTTTTGTGCTGGTGAGTTGTAGTGTGTGACTGCGGGTATGGGCGCTTTGGAGTGTGAGCATGTTTATCCTTGCTGAGTTGTGATGTGTGTCTGCGGTTGAGCGAGGTTTGTAGTGTCATTGTGCTTGTGGTAGAGGTTTGTAGATTTTAGCTTCGGGTGTGCGAGCTTTGGGGTGTTAGTGTGTTTGTGCTAGTGAGTTGTACGTGAATGCGGGTGTGTGATCATTGGAGTGTGAGTGTATTCGTGCTAGTTAGTTGTAGTGTGTGACTGCGGTTGTGTGAGCTGTGAAATGTGACTGCGGTTGTGTGAGCTGTGAAATGTGACTGCGGTTGTGTGAGCTGTGAAATGTGACTGCGGTTGTGTGAGCTGTGAAATGTAACTGTGTTTGTGCTCGTGAGTCTTTGTGAGTGACTGCGATTGTGCGAGCCTTGGAGTGTGACTGTGTTTCTACTAGTGAGTTGTAGGTTGCGAATGCGGTTGTTTGTGTTAGAGCTTTGAAGTTGAGGATAGTTTGTGCCGTTGGTGGTAGTGTGTGACTGCGGGTGTGTGTGTGTTTTGGATAGTGGGGGTTTGTAGTAATGAGTTGTAGTATGTGACTGCGGTTGTGCTAGATTTGGAGTGTAAGTGTGTTTGCGCTAGTGAGTTGTAGTGTGAGACTGCGGATGCGCGAGCTTTGGAGTGTGACTTTGTGCTAGTGATTTGAGTATTGTAAAATGCGTGTGTGTGATGTTTGAAGTGTGAGTGTGTTTTTGCTGTTGAGTTACAGTGTGTAACTGCAGTTGTGTGAGCTTTGGAGTGTGAGTGTGTGATAGCGAGTTGTAATGTGTGATTGCGGTTATGTGAGTGCGGTGGTGTGAGTGTGTTTGTTCTGGTGAGTTATGGATTTTGACTGCGGGTGTGTTAGCTTTGGAGTGTTTGTGCGAGTGAGTTGTAGTGTGTGACTGCGATTGTGTTAGCTTCGAAATGTGACTGTGTTTGTGCAAGTGAGTCTTAGTGGGTGGCTGCGGGTGTGCTAGCATTGGAGAGTGAGTGTGTTAATGCTGATGAGTTGTAGTGTCCGTCTGCGGGTGTGTGAGTGTGTTGGATTTGAAGTCTGAGTATGTTTGTGCTAACGAGTTATAATCTGTTATTTCGGGTGTGTGAGCTTTGGCGTGTGAGTGCGTTTGTACTAGTGATTTGTAGTGTGTGACTGCGGGGGTGCGAGCTTTGCAGTATAAGTGTGTTTGTGCTAGTGAGCTGTAGTGTGTGTCTGCGGGTGTGTGAGTTTTAGGTGTGAGTGTGTTTGTGCAAGTGAGTTGAAGTGTGTGAGAGTGTGTGTGTATGAACATTGGACTGTGTTTGTGCTACTGCGAGTTAGTGTGATACTGTGGGAGTGCGAGCTTTGGAGTATGAGGGTGTTTGTGCTAGTGAGTTGTAGTGTTGGCTGCGAGTGTGTGAGTTTTTGAGTGTGTGTGTGCTTGTGCTGTTGCGTTGTAGTGTGTGCGTGCGTGTTTGGGAGCTTTGGAGTTTAAGTGTGTTTGTGCTTGTGACTTGTAGATCGTGGTTGGTGGTGTGCGAGCTTTGATTTTGGGTGTATTTGTGCTAGTGAGTTATAGTGTGCGACTCCGGGTGTGCGAGTCTTGGAGTGTGAGTGTGTTTGTCCTAGTGAGGTGTAATGTGTAACTGCGGGTGTGTTAGTTGTTGAGTGTGAGTGTTGTTGTGAGGGTGAGTTGTAAGGTGTTTCTGTCTGTTAGTGAGCTTTGGAGTATGAGTGTGATTGTCCTGGTGAGTTATAGTGTATGACTGTGTTGTGCGATCTTTTGAGTGTGTGTATTTGGTTTAGTGAGTTGTAGTGTGTGACTGCGGGTTTACGGGCTTCGGAGTGTGAGTGTGTTCGTTATAGTAAAGTTAGTGTGTGAGTGTGTGGATTTGGGCTTTGGAGTTTGAATGTGTTTGTGCTAGTGAGTTGTAGCGTGTGGGATTTGGAGTGTGAGTGTGTTTGTGCTAGTGAGATGTAGTGTGTGACAGGGTGGTAATGGGCTGTGGAGTGTGAATGCGTTTGTTCTAGTGAGTTGTATTGTTTGACTTCGGGTGTATTAACTTAGGGGTATGTGTGACGTTGTGCTGGTGAGTTGTACGGTGTGACAGCCAGTGTGTGAGATTTGGAGTGTGAGTGTGTTTGTGCTAGTGATTTGTAGATAGTGGCTGCGGAAGTGCAATATTTGGAGTGTTAGTGTGATTGTGCTAGTGAGTTGTAGTGTTTGACTGATGGCGTGTGAGCTTTGGAGTATGAGTTTTTTATGCTGATAATCTGTAGTGCGTGATTGCGGAAGTGTGAGCTTTGGATTGTGAGTGTATTTGTGTTAGTGAGTTGTAGATTGTGACTGTGGGTGTGTGAGTTTGTGAGCTTTGAAGTCTGAGTGTGTTTACTGGTTAGTTGTAGCGTGTGACACAGGGTGTACGCACCTTATAGTGTGAGTGTGTTTTACTTGTGATTTGAAGTGTGTGATAACGGGTTTACGAGCTTTGGAGTGTGGCTGTGTTTCTGGTAGTGAGTATTAGTATGTGACTACGAGTTTGTGAGCTTTGGTGTCTGTGTTTGAGGTGGTGATTTGTAGTATGTGACTGCGGGTGTGAAAAAAGGAGTGTGAGTGTGTTTATGCTAGTGAGTTCTAGTGTGTGAATGGAGGCGTGTGAGCTTTGAAGTGTAAGTGTGATTGTGCTAATGAGTTTTAGTGTGTGACTGCGGGTGTTCTGAAATTGGAGTGTGTGTGTTTCTGCTAGTGAGTTGTAGTGTTTGACTACGAGAGTGTGAGCTTTCGAGTGTGTGTGTGTGTGTGTGTGTGTGTGTGTTTGCTGGTGAATTGTAACGTGTGACTGGGTGTGAGAGTTTTGGATTGGGAGTGTGTTTGTGCCAGTGAGTTGTAAATTGTGGCTGCGCGTGTGCAATATTTGGAGTGTTAGTGTGTTTGGGCTAATGAGTAGTAGTGTGTGACTGCGGAAGTGTGAGGTTTGGAGTGTGAGTGTGTTTGTAATCGAGAGTTGTATAGTGTGGCTACACGTGTGTCTGCTTTGGGGTGTCCGTGTGTTTTAGCTACTAAGTTGTAGTGTGTGACTTTGATGTGCGAGCTTTGGAGTGTGAGTGTGTTCGTGCTGGTGAGTTGTAGTGTGTGACTACAGGTGTGCGAGGTTTGGACTGTGAGTATGTTTTTGCTGGTGAGATGTGTGTGACTGCGGGTATGCGAGCTTTGGAGTGTGAGTGTGTGTGTGCTGGTGATTTGTAGGGTGTGACTGCGTTGGTGTGAGCTTTGGAGTGTAAGTGTGTTTGTGCTAGTGGGTTTTAGATTGTGAATGCGGTTTTGTGTGTGTGTGTGTGTGTGTGTGTGTGAGAGAGAGAGAGAGAGATTTGAAATGTGCGTGAGTTTGTGCTGTTAAGTTTTAATGTGCGACTCTGTGAGTTTTCGAGTGTGAGTGAGTTTGTGCTGGTGAGTTGTAGAGTGTGACAGTGTGCGTGCGAAATTTGGTGTGTGAGTGTGTTTGTCCTAGTGAGTTGTAGTGTGTGACTTCGAGTGTGTCAGCTTTGGAAAGTGTGTGTTTGTGCTGGTGAGTTGTAGTGTGTGCCTGCAGGTGCGTGTGTGAGCTTTGAAAATGAGTGTGTTTTTGCTTGTGTGTTGTAGTGTGAGAATGTGTGAGTGTGAGCTTTGGAGTATGTGTATCTGTTGTAGTGAGTTGTAGTGTGTGACTGATGGTTTACGGGCTCAGGGGTGTTAGTGAGTTCTTGCTGGTTTTTGTAGTGTGTGACTGTGTAGACTTGGGAGTGTGAGTGTGTTTGTGCTAGTGAGTTGTAGTGTGTGGGCTTTGGAGTGTGTTTGTTCTAGTGAGTTGTGGTGTGTGTCTGCGGGTGTATTAGATTTGGAGTGTGTGTGTGGTTGTGCTGGTGAGTTCTAAATTGTGACATCCAGTCGGTGAGCTTTGGAGTATTAGTGTGTTTGTCCTCGTGAGTATAGTGTGTCTGAGGGTGTGCGAGGTTTGGAGTATGAGTGCGTTTGTGCTTGTGAGTTGTAGTATGTTACTGCGGGTGTGCGAACTTTGGAGTGTGAGTGTGTTTGTGCTAGTGATTTGTGGATTGTGGCTTCGGAGGTGCTGCTAGTGAGTTGTAGTATTTGACTGCGGGTGTGCGAGCTTTGGAGTGTCGGTGTATTTATGTTAGTGAGTTGTAGATTGTGACTGCGGGTATGTGAGCTTTGAAGCCTGAGTTTGTTTGTACTGGTTAGTTGTAATGTGTGACACCGGGTGTGTGCGCCGTGGATCGTGAGTGTGTTGTTACTAGTGACTTTTAGTGTATGACTACGGATGTGCGAGCTTTGGAGTGTGACTGTGTTTCTCTAGTGAGTATTAGTGTGTGACTACGAGTGTCTGAGCTTTGGTGTGTGTTTGAGCTGGTTAGTTGTAGTGTGTGACTGCGGGTGTGCGAAATTTCTGGTTGAGTGTGTTTGTGCTAGTAGGTTGTAGGGTGTGACTGTGGGTGTGCGAGGTTTGTAGATTGAGTTTGTTTTTTCTAGTGATCTGTAGATTGTAAATTCGTGTGTGTGTGTGTGATCTTCAAAGTGTGAGTGAGTTTGTGCTGGTGAGTAACAGTGTGTAACGTCGGCTGTGTGAGCTTTGGAGTGTGAGTTTGCGCTAGTGAGTTGTAGTGTGTGACTGCGGTCATGCGACCTTTGGACTTTTGAGTGCCTTGGTGCTAGTGAGTTGTAGATTGTGACTGCGGTTTTTTCGTGTGTGTGAGAGATTAGAAGTGTGAGTGTGTTTGTGCTGTTGAGATGTAATATGCGACTGCGGGTGTGTGAGTTTTCGAGAGTGGGTGTGTTTGGGTTGGTGAGGTTAGTGTGTGACTTCGTGTGTGCGAAATTTTGGTTGTGAGTGTGTTTGTGCTAGTGAGTGGTGGTTTGTGACTGGGAGTGTGTGATCTCTGGAAGATATGTGTTTGTGCTAGTGAGTTGTAGTGTGTGACTGCGTGTGTATGAGCTTTCGAAGGTGTATATTTGTGCCGGTGAGTGTTAGTGTGTGACTGCGGGTGTGCGAACTGTGGAGTATGAGTGTGTTTGTGTTGGGGAATTGTAGCGTTTGTTGCGGGTATGTGTGTCAGCTTTGAAAAATAAGTGTGTTTTTGCTCGTTAGTTGTTGTTTAAGAATGTGTGGGTGTGAGCTTTGGAGTGTGTGTATCTGTTTTAGTGAGTTGTAGTGTGTGACCACGAGTTTACGAGCATCGGAGTGTTAGTGAGTTCTTGCTGGTTAGTTTTAGTGTGTGACTGTGTGGCCTTTGGAGAGTAAGTGAGTTTGCACTAGTGAGTTTAAGTGTGTGACTGCGGATGTGCAAACTTTGAAGTGTTAGTGTATTTCTGGTAGTGAGTTGTAGTCTTTGGCTATGAGAGTGTGAGCTTTCGAGTGTGTGTGTTTTTGCTTGTGAGTTGTAGCGTGTAGGTGTGCGAGCATGGGATTGTGAGTGCGTTTTTGCTAGTGAATTGTAGATTGTTGCTGCGCGTGTGCGGTATTTGGAGTGTTAGTGTGTTTGTGCTAGTGAGTTGTAGTGTGTAACTGCGGGAGTGAGAAATTTGGCGTGTGAGTGAGTTCGTGCTGGTGAGTTGTAGTGTGTGATTGCGGTTTGCGAGCTTTGGAGTGTGAATGTGTTTGAGCTAGTGAGCTATATTGTGTGACAGTGTGGGTGTGCGAGATTTATGGTGTGAGCTTGTTTGTTTTAGTGAGTTGTAGTGTGTGACATTGGGTGTGCGAGCTTTGTAGTATGAGTGTGTTTGTGTTAGTGGGTTGTAGTGTGTAAGCTTTGGTGTGTGAGTGTGTTTGTGTTGGTGGGTTGTAGTGTGTGACTGCGGGTGTAGGAGCTTAGGAGTGCGAGTTTGTGCTGGTGAGTTGTTGTTTGACACTGCGGTTGTGCGAGATTTGGAATGTAAAAGTGTTAGTGCTAGAGAGTTGTAGGGAGTGACTGCGGGTGTATTAGCTTTTGGGTGTGTGTGGTTGAGGTGCTAAGGGGTAGGGTGTGACAGCCAGTGTGTGAGCTTTGGAGTGTGAGTGTGTTTTTCCTGGTGAGTATATTGTGTCACTGCGGATTTCCGAGCTTTGGAGAGTGAGTGCGTTTGTGCTAGTGAGTTGTAGTGTATAACTGCGAGCGTATGAGATTTGGAAAGTGTGTGTTTGCGCTGGTGAGTTGTAATGTGTGACTGCAGGTGTGGTAGTTTTGGACTGTGTGTGTGTGTGTTAGTGCTAGTGACTGGCAGATTGTGGTTGTTGGTGTGCGAGCTTTGAGCGTGAGTTTGTTTGTGCTGGTGAGTTGTATAGTGTGACTACCAGTGTGTGAACTTTGGAGTACGCCTATTTTTTTTAGTGAGTTGTAGTGTGTGACATTGATGTGCAAGCTTTGACCTTTGAGTGTGTTCGTGCTAGTGGGGTGTAGAGTGTAAGTTTAGGAGTGTGAGTGTGTTTGTGCTGGTGAGTTGTATTGTGTGACTGCAGTTGTGCGAGGTTTGGAGTGTGAGTATGTTTGTGCTAGTGAGTTGTAGATTGTGACTGCGGCTTTGTGTGTGCGTGTGTGAAAGCTGTGAAGTGTGAGTGTGTTTGTGCTGTTGAGTTGTAATGTGCGACTGCAAATGTGTGAGGTTTGGAGTGTGAGTGTGTTTGTGCTTGTGAGTTGTAATGTGTGACTGAGTGTGTGCGAGCTTTGGAGTGCGAGTGTGTTTGTACTGGTTAGTTGTAATGTGTGACTGCGGGTGTGTGAGCTTTGGACTGTGAGTGTGTTTGTGCTGATAAATCCATGGTGCGACTGCGGGTGTGCGAGCTTTGGAGTGTGATTGTGTTTGTGCTAGTAATTTGTAGTGTCTGACTGCGAGTGTGTGAGCTTTTAAGTGTGAGTGTGATTGAGTTAGTGAGTTATATTGTGTGACAGTGTGGGTGTGCGGGATTTGTAGTTTGAACTTGTTTGTGCTAGTGAGTTGTACTGTGTGGCTGTGGGTGTGCGGGCTTTGTAGTATGAGTGTGTTTGTGCTAGCGGGGATTAGTGTGTAAGCTTTGGGGTGTGAGATTGTTTGTGCTGGTGAGTTGTTGTGCGTGACTGCGGTTGTGCGAGTTTTGGAGTGTGAGTGTGCTTGTGCTAATGTGTTGTATTGTGTGACTGCGGATTTGCGAGCATTGGAGTGCGAGAGTGTTTGTGCTAGTGAGTTGAAGTGTGTGACTGCGGTTGTTTGAGGTTTGGAATGTAAATGTGTTTGTGCTAGTGCTAAATGTGATAGTGCGATATTTGGAGAGTGAGTGTGTTTGTGCTAGTGAGTTGTAGTGTGTGACTGCGGGTGTGCGAGCATTGGAGTGTGAGTGTGTTTGAGCTGGTGAGTTGTAGATCGTGACTGCGGTTTTCTGTGTGAGTGTGTGTGTGTGTGTGTATGTGTGAGAGAGACCTTTGAAGTGTGAGTGTGTTTGTGCTGTTGAGTTCGAATGTACGATTGTGGGTGTGTGAGTTTTGGAGTGTGAGTTTGATTGTACTTGTGAGTTGTGTTGTGTGCCTGTGTGTACGAACTTTCGAGTGAGAGTGTGTTTGTGGTAGTGAGTTGTAGTGGGTGACTGCGGGTGTTGGAGTTTTGGAGTGTAAGTCTGTTTGTGTTGCTGGTGAGTTTTTGTGTGTGACTGCGTGCGTGCGTGCAAACTTTGGAGTGTGAGCGTGTTTGTTCTAGTGAGTTGTAGTGTGTGACTGCGGTTGTGTGTGTTTTGGAATGGAAATGTGTTTGTGCTAGTAAGTCTTAGTTAGCGACTACAGGTGTGCGAGCATTGGAGTATGAGTGTGTTTGTGCTAGTGAGTTGTTGATTGTGACTGCGATTTTGTGTGCGTGTGTTTGAGATTTTAAGTGTGAGCGTGTTTGTGCTGTTGAGTTGTAATGTACGACTGTGGGTGCGTGATCTTTGGAGTGAGTGTGTTTGTACTGGGTGTGACTGCATGTGTGCTAAATTTAGAGTGTGAGTGTGTTTGTGCTAGTGAGTAGTGTGTGACTGCGAGTTGTGAGCTTCGCAAAGTGTGTGTTTGTGCTGGTGAGTTGCAATGTGTGCCTGCGTGTTTGCGAGATTTGGAATGTGAGTGAGTTTGTGCTGGTGTGTTGTAGTGTGTGACTTCGGGTTTGTTTGCTTTGGAGTGTGCGTGTGAATGTGCTAGTGACTTGTAGATTGTGGTTGGTTGTGTGCGAGCTTTGAGTGTGAGTGTAATTATCCTAGTGTGTTGTAGTGTGCGATTCCGTGTGTGCTAGACTTGGAGTGTGAGTTTGTTTGTCCTAGTGAGTATTAGTGAGTGACTGCAGGTGTATTAGCTCTCGAGTACTCTGTGGTTGAGCTGCTGAGGTATAGGGTGTGACAGTCTATGTGAGCTTTGGAGTGTGAGTGGGTATTTTTGGTGAGTATATTGTGTGACTGCGGGTTACGAGCTTTGCAGAGTGAGTGTGTTTGTACTATTGAGTTTTGGTGTGTGACTGCGAGTTCTTGAGATTTGGAAAGTGTGTTATTACTGGTGAGTTGTAATGTGTGACTGCGGGTGTGCGAGCTTTGGAGTTGGAATGTGTTTGTGGGGGTATGTTGTAGTGTGTGACTTGCGGTTTTGGGAGCTTTGGAGTGTGAGTTTGTTTGTACTTGTAACTTGTAGATTGTGGTTATTGGTGTGCGAGCTTTTGGGCGTGAGTGTGTTTTTGCTGGTGAGTTGTACAGTGTGACTACCAGTGTGTGAGCTTTGGTGTGTGCGTTTGTTTTTTCTAGTGAGTTGTAGTTTGACTTTGATGTGCGAGCTTTGGCGTGTGAGTGTGTTCTTTCTGGTGGGGTGTAGTGTGTAAGCTTTGGAATGTGAGTGTGTTTGTGCTGGTGAGTTGTATTGTGACTGCGATTGTGCAACGTTTGGAGTGTGAGTGTGTTTGTGCTAGTGAGTCGTAGATTGTGATTGTGATGTGTGCGTTTGTGAGTGAGAGAGAGCTTTAAAGTGTGAGTGTGTTTGTGCTGTTGTTGTGTACTTTGCGACTGCGGATGTGTTTGTTTTGGAGTGTGAGTGTGTTTATGATGATGATTTGTAATGTGTGACTGCGGGTGTGTGAGCTTTGGAGTGTGAGTGTGTTTGTGCTGGTGAGTTGTATTGTGTGATTGCGGTTGTGCGAGCTATGGAGTGTGAGTTTTTTGTGCTAGTGATTTGTAGTGTGTGATTGCGAATGTGTGAGCTTTTAAGTGTGAGTGTTTTTGAGCTAGTGAGTTATTTTGTGTGACAGTGTGTGTGTGAGAAATTTGTAGTGTGAGCTTGTTTATGCTAGTGAGTTGTAGTGTGTGACTGTGTGTGTGCGAGCTTTGTAGTATGAGTGTGTTTGTGCTAGTGGGGATTAGTGTGTACGCTTTGGAGTGTGAGTTGGTTTGTGCTGGTTATTTGTTTTGCGTGACTGCGGTTGTGCGTGCTTTGGAGTGTGAGTGTGCCTGTGCTAGTGAGTTGTATTGTGTGACTGCATGTGTGCGAGCATTGGAGTGTGAGTGTGTTTGCGCTAGTGAGTTGTAGTGTGTGAGTACGGTTGTGTGTGGTTTTGATCGTAAATGTGTTTGTGCTAGTGAGTTGTAATTGGGTGACTGCAGGTGTGCGAGCATTAGTGTGTGAGTTAGTTTGTGCTAGTGTGTTGTTTTGTTTGACTGCGGTTGTGCGATGTTAGGAGAGTGAGTGTGTTTGTGCTGGTGAGTTGTATAGTGTGCATACCAGTGTGTGAGCTTTGGAGTGCGCGTGTGTTTTTTCTAGTGAGTGTTAGTGTGTAACTTTGATGTGCACCTTTGGCGTGAGAGTGTGTTCATGCTGGTGGGGTCTAGTGCGTAAACTTTGGAGTGTGAGTGTGTTTGTGCTGGTGAGTTAAAGCGTGTGACTGCGGTTGTGCGAGTTTGCAGTGTGAGCGTTTTTGTGCTAGTGAGTTGTAGATTGTGATTGCGGTTTAGTGTGTGTGTATGTGTGTGATAGCTTTGAAGTGTGAGTGTGTTTGTGCTAATGAGTTGTAGTGTGTGACTGGGCGTGTGCGAGCTTTGGAGTGTGAGTGTGTTTGTGTTGGTGAGTTGTAGTGTGTGACTGCGAGTGTTGTAGTATTGGAGTGTGAGTTTGTTTGTGCTGGTGTGTTGTTGTGTGTGACTGCTGTTGTGCGATGTTAGGGTAGTTAGTATGCTTGTGCTAGTGAATTTTAGTGTGTGACTGCGGTGTACGAGTATTTGAGTGTGAGTGTGTTTGGCTGGTGAGTTGTAGTGTGTGACTGCGTGCGTTCGTGCGAACTTTGGAGTGTCAGTGTGTTTGTGCTAGTCAGTTGTAGATTGTGACTGCGGTTTGTGTGTGTGTGTGAGAGAGAGAGAGAGAGATTTTAAGTGTAAGTGTGTTTGTGCTGTTGAGTTGTAATGTGCTTCTGTTGGTGTGTTAGCTTTGGAGTGAGAGTGTTTGTACTGGTGAGTTGTAGTGTGTGACTGCGTGTGTGCGAAATTTGAAGTGTTAGTGCGTTTGTGCTAGTGAGTTGAAGTGTGTGGCTGCTAGTGTGTGAGCTTTGCAAGGTGTGTGTTTGTGCTGGTGTGTTGTAATGTGTGACTGCGTGTGTGCGAAATTTGAAGTGTGAGTGCGTTTGTGCTGGTGTGTTGTAGTGTGCGACTGCGAGTTTGGGAGCTTTGCGGTGTGTGTGCTAGTGACATGTAGATTGTGGTTTTTAGTTTGCGATTTTTGAGTTTGAGTGTATTTGTCTAAGTGAGTTATAGTTTGTGACAGCGGGTGAACTAGCTTTGAGTGTTTGTGTGGTTGTGCTTCTGAGGTGTAGGGTGTGACAGCCAGTATGTGAGCTTTGGAGTGTGAGTTTGTTTTTCTTGGTGAGTATATCGTATGAGTGCGGGTTTCCGAGCTTTGGAGTGTGAGTGTGTTTGCGCTAGAGAGTTTCAGTGTATGACTGCGGTATTGTGTGTGTGTGTGTGTGTGTGTATGTTTGTGCTGTTGAGTTGTAATGTGCGACTGCTGATGTGGGAATTTTGGAGTGTGGGTGTGTTTGTGCTGGTGAGTTGTACTGTGTGACTGCGGTTGTGCGAGCTTTGGAGTCTGAGTGTGTTTTTTGATAGTGATTTGTGGTGAGTGACTGCGGGGGTGTGTGAGCTTTTAAGTGTGAGTGTGTTTGAGCTAGTGAGTTATATTGTGACAGTGTGGGTGTGCGAACTTTTTAGTGTGAGCTTGTTTGTTTTAGTGAGTTGTAGATGTGTTACTTTGGGTGTGCGAGCGTTGGAGTGTGAGTGTGTGTGCTGGTGAGTTGTAGTATGTGACTGCGGTTGTGTGAGCTTTGGAATGTAAATGTGTTTGTGCTAGTGATTTGTAGTGAGTACCTGCGGGTGTGCGAGCATTGGAGTGTGCGTGTGTTTGTGCTAGTGAGTTGTAGATTGTGACTGTGGTTTTGTGTGTGTGTGTGTGTGAGAGAGAGAGAGAGATAGAGCTTTGAAATGTGAGTGTGTTTGTGCTGTTGTGTTGTAATGTGCTACTGTGGGTGTGTGAGTTTTGGAATGTGAGTGTTTGTGCTTTTGAATTGTGGTGTGTGCCTGTGTGTTCGAACTTTGGAGTGTGAGTGTGTTTGTGCTAGTGAGTTGTAGTGTGTGACTGCGAGTTTGTGAGCTTTGGAATGTGTGTGTTTGTGCTGGTAAAATGCTGTGTGCGACTGCGCGTGTGTGAGGTTTGGAGTGTGAGTGTGTTTGTGCTGGTGAGTTGTAGTGTGTGTCTGCGGGTGTGTGAGATTTGGAAGATGTGTGTTTGTGTTGGTGAATTGTAATGTTTAACTGTGGGTTTTCGAGCTTTGGAGTGTGAGTGTGTTTGTGCTGGTTTAATTAAATTGAGTTTTATTTATGGACGCTCTTTAACTACAATGGTCCTTAGCGTCCCATTCTATATTGGGCGTGAAAGACTGGCCTCTTTATCGGGCTTGTGGTTCTTTTACGTACCGTAAATCTACGACACGTGTCACCGGCTTTACTTCCTTTCCAAAGGAAGCCATGCCAAGGATTTTTACGCCCGAAAAAAATCTATCGCCCTCCACCGGGTTTGAAGCCGCGATCTTGGGAACTAGAGGCTAGCACGGTACCACTAGTCCACGGAGAACGACAGTTGTAGTGCGTGACTGCAGGTTTGGGAGTTTTGGATTGTGAGTGTGTTTGTGCTAGTGACTTGTGTATTGTGGTTGTTGGTGTGCGAGCTTTGAGCGTGAGTGTGTTTGCGCTGGTGAGTTGTATAAGGTTTGTTCCAGCACGATTCAGAATCGATTCCGAATTATCTGAGTGTGCGCAGTAGCTAAGTGGCGTTCCAACACGACAGAGAATCAGTTCAGAACCAATTCTGAATTTCCAGTTTGCTGTTCCAACGTATTTGGGAACTAGTTCGGAACGAGTGAAATCGGTTCGGGACTAAGAGTAGGAACTGAAAATTCCAGACATGCGCAAATTGTATGGTTTACAGCGCATACTCAGTCAATTCAGAATCGATTCTAATCGCTTGGAACAAACCTGACAGAGAGTATAGAAAAAGTGACATACTCTCTGTATTCAGTAGAAAATAAAGTTTAATATGTAATTTATTCCTCCATGCGTGTTTATTTCTCAATACGGAATAGCAAAGGTGTTTGGTAAGCAGTTGCTCGCTGTTGAGTAGTATGGCGACATACTTGAGGAAAAGAACAAACGTCTAACAAAGCCAGGTAGCAAAACAGCGTTCAAAGATAACAATAATGAGTGATTTAGAAGGTGACAGTGATCTTTTTAATGATGCATCGACTTCCGAAGAAGAGGATTATTTCCATTTAAACATTATTCCGTTATTTTGGGACCTTAACCCCTTTTTGGCACCTTTATACAATTTCCCCCAACCATGCCCATAATCCCCTTTTTTCTTTTAAGTTTCATTCCAATTTATTCTTTAACTTTCTCCTCAGCTTGCTGTGTACGTGCGAATAGTAAGTCTACCTCTTTCAGTAAACGCCGCGCGGGAATTGAAAGCACACCCGCAACAATGGAAAATAATTGTGTGTTCGACGAAAACCTCTTTCTCTCACTTTACTGCTATAAAGTAGCCCGCAATAATGCAATTGACAATGAGTGATCTATTCCACCAGAATCAGTAGCCTGCTGTTCGTGAATGTGAGTTTGTTGCTGTGAGAGACGTCATCTGTTTACGTGGAGACGAAGCCTGGGCAGGCAGAGACGACAATAACCTCAACCGCGCAGTTCCGAGAATTATTAAGACTGGGCTATAATTCACAAAACAATTATATATAAAGAAATAAACATTTCAGCCCAATTGAATAGATAGTTTAGAAAATAGCAATTTCAGTTGTGCATCCCCTTAAATAAACCAGCACCTTATTGTGCCTTTTTTCACCTTATTTGAGCACATTTTCCCTTCCTTTTTTCATCTGAAATTTGCAACTAAAAATCCTAACCCTGATCATAAGCATACATTGGTACCATGTAGTTTTGTATTATTTGAATTACGTTCGGAATAGAATTTATGTGGGGTGTCATTGTCTCAGAGTATTGGAGTTTTAAATTAAACATTGTGTTTAGAAGCTTCTGTAGCAGGAAACCTAATGTTAAATTGGAATTGTGTTAAATTACTTTTTCCGGGTTCTGGTTTAAATACAATATCTATAAATTACAATTGTTATTCGCAATAACTCAGTATCAATGGCTTTAAGCCGATAAACGAACGCGATTTATTTTTGCTCGAATATTAGGACTGCAATCCGTATGAAAGAAACGCTTACGATGTACATCGGCGGAGTTTGATTTCATTCATCAACGCTGTAAACGTAGATATTTGATCGTCTTCTGATTGACCGTGCAACGAAGAAGGCCGTGACAGAACGCGAACGGTTCAAGTAGTGTTCAAACCACACAAAATTCCGAATTAGTTCTGTGAGCGTACCGGACTGGCGCATGTGCATTAGCATGTGTTGGGATTAGTTCCGAACCCGTTCAGAACCGTGTGCTGGAACAAACCTAGTGTGACTACCAGTGTCTGAGCTTTGGAGTGTACGTGTGTTTTTCTAGTGAGTTGTAGTGTGTGACTTTGATGTGCGAGTTTTGGCGTGTGCGTGTGTTCGTGCTGGTGGGGTGTAGCGTGTAATATTTGGAGTGTAATTGTGTTTGTGCTGGTGCATTGTAGACTGTGACTGCGGTTTTGTGTGTGTGCGTTTGTGCTGGTGAGTTGTAGTGTATGACTGGGTGTGTGCAAGGTTTGGAATGTGAGTGTGTTTGTGCTGGTGAGTTGTAATGTGTGACTGCAGTGTGTGAGCTTTTAAGTGTGAGTATGTTTGATCTAGTGAGTTATACTGCGTGACAGTGTGGGTGTTCGAGATTTGTTGTGTGAGCGTGGTTGTGCTAGTGAGTTGCAGTGTGTGATTGTGGGTGTGCGAGCTTTGTAGTATGAGAGTGTTTGTGCTAGTGGGTTGTAGTGTGTAATTTTTGAGTGTGAATGTGTTTTCAGTTGATTAGTTGTAGTGTGTGACTGGTTGTGCGAACTTTGGAGTGTAAGTGTGCTTGTGCTAGTGAGTTTTATTGTGTGACTGCGGGTGTGCGAGCATTGGAGTGTGAGTGTGTTTGGGCTAGTGAGTTGTAGTGTGTAACTGCGGTTGTGTGGCCTTTGGAATGTAAATGTGTTTGTGCTAGTGAGTTGCAGTGAGTGACTGCGGGTGTGCAAGCATTGGAGTGTGAGTGTGTTTGTGCTAGTGAGTTGTAAATTGTGACTGCGGTTTTGTGTGTGTGTGAGCTTTTAATTGTGAGTGTGTTTGTGCTGTTGAGTTGTAATGTGCTACTGCGAGTGTGTGAGTTTTAGATTGTGAGTGTATTTTGTGCGGATGAGTTGTAGTGTGTGCGAAATTTGTAGTGTGAGTTCGTTTGTGCTAGTGAGTTGTAATGTGTGACTGCGAGTGTGTGAGATTTGGAAAGTGTGTGTTTGTGCTAGTAAGTTGTAGTTTGTGACTGCGACTGTGTGAGCTTTGGAAAGTGTATGTTTGTGCTCTTGAGTTTTAGTGTGTGATTGCGGGTGTGTGAGCTATGAAAAATGGATGTGTTTTGCTGGTGAGTTGTAGCGTGTGAATGTGAGCTTTGGAGTGTGTATTTTTGTTCTAGTGAGTTCTAGTGTGTGACTGCGAGTTTGCGAGTTTGGGAGTGTTAGTGAGTTTGTGCTGGTGAGTTGTAGTGTGTGCTTTGGAGTGTGAGTGTGTTTGTGCTACTGAGTTGTGTGTGTGCTTTGAAGTGTGAGTGTGTTTGTGCTAGTGAGTTGTAGTGAGTGACTGGGTGGATGTGGGGTTTGGAGTGTGAGTGTGTTTGTGCTTTGGAGTGTGAGTGTGTTTGTTCTTGTGAGTTGTAGTTTTTTACTGTGTGGGTGTGTGCTTTGGAGTGTGAGTGTGTTTGTGCTAGTGAATTGTAGTGTTTGATTGCGAGTTTGTTGGTTTTTGGAGTTTGTATGTATTTGTGCTAGTGAGTTATGGTCTTAGATTGCGAGTGTGTGGGCTTTGGAGTTTGAGTTGTGTTTGTGGAAGTGCGTTGTAGTGTTTGATTTTGTGGTTGTGGGCTTTGGAGTGTGAGAGTGTTTGTGAAGGTGAGTTGTAGTGCGTGACTGTGTGTGTGTGTGTGTGTGTGTGTGCTATTGAAGTTTAGCGTGTGACTGTGTGGTTGTGGGCTTTGGAGTTTCTGTGTGTTTGTGCTAGTGGGTGTTTTTGATTGCAAGTGTGTGGGCTTTGGAGTGTGTGTGTGTGTGTTTGTGGTAGTGAGTTGTAGTGTTTGATTTCGAGTGTGTGAGCTTCGGAGTGTTAGTGGTTTTGTGCTGGTGTGTTCAAATAAAGCATGCATTTTGAATTTTAAAGAAATATCCTGTGAACTTCCATTCATTTTGATTAAATTTTGTATTGCGCAAATTATATAGGAAACTATGAAATGCTCTAAAATGCAGGAAAGATGTAGGATTTGAGGCAAAGTAATATTTTCCTTTTGTTACCACTTGTGATAATATTCCAGGGTCTGTCATTGCCCCTTTCCACTTAAAAGTGTATTATAAGTGCTTGAAAGTTTGTATAATTTTATAATAGCCTTAGGGGTGTTTTATGTCTGAAAATCAGTCTATTTTACAGCTGCTTTCCCCGAAAATTCATTCATGTAATATTTCCTGCTTTGTACAGACTGAAAAAAAGGATTTAATGAAGAGGACACATTTAGTAGGCTAGAACACCTTAATAATGTCATTCTTTGCAGCTTGGTAGCGCAGAAAGTTTATTTGCTTTCAATTGCTTTTATAAAATACAATAATAAAATTATGATTGATTCATTCACATGACTTTCTCTACCCTCTATCGTTTATTAGTAAGTACATAAATCATTCTTAATCAAGTTTTTTTTCTGTCTACTACTTTGTAATAAAAAAAGTCTGATGTGTTACACTCAGATGACTTTCTCTACTTTTGTACAAACTATTTTACAACTCTTATTCTTCATCTATTTCATATTAATCGAGATAAACATTTGCAGAAACGATCTTTTGACATGCAAAGAGAATTACATTTTACACATAGCGACCAGTTCTAAAAATATTTGACTATCGCTTAAGGTCTACTATGTTCCCCTTGTTTTGTATTTGCAAGGGCAATATAGAAATACAGTAGCCTTTAAGCATAGATATATCTCTTAATAGCTGGTTGCTATGTGCAGCACCATTCTCTTTGCCACAGATTAATACTCTTTGCATATCCAAGACAAAAAATTCTGATGTGTTACACTCACATGACTATCTCTACGCTTGTACAAACTATTTTTACAAACGCTTATTCTTCATATGCTTCATGTTAATCGAGATATTAATCTTATTGCTAATTTTCTTGTAGATGCAAGGGGAATTGATAGGCTTTAAGCGATAGTTAAATATTTTAAGAGCTGGTTGCTGTGTGGAGTATTCCATTCTCTTTGTATTACCAGGACAAAAAAATCTGATGTGTTACACTCACATGACTTTTCTACTCTTATACAAACTAGTTTTACAAACGCTTATTCCCCATATGCTTCATGTTAATCGAGTTATCGAGATGTTAATCTTTTTGCTAATTTTCTTGTAGATGCAAGGTGAATTGGTAGGCTTTAAGCTATAGTAAAATATTTTAAGAGCTGGTTGCTATGTAGAGTATTCCATTCTCTTTGCATTACCAGGACAAAAAAAATGAATAACGAATTTGAGAAAAAGTATAAGTATTGAAAAATTTAAGAGAATAATAAGCAATATCTCCAAAATGGTTCACTCAACAAAAAAAAAATGCGTATGAACATAAATTGTGTATTTTAACGCGATCTACATTTTTTGTGCAGTAAAATTTTGTCTACCTCTTATGGTTTACCAGTTATGCAAAAGTTGTTCATAATGAAGAATACTTTTGGAGACATTTCCAGAAAATTCGAGATATACATTTCATTTGTCATGAAAATGTCTTAAACATATGATATTTTAATCAAAATCGTTAGAGCCGTTTTTGAGAAAATTAAAATATTCGAAAAATGTTCCATGTAAAGGGTAATCTGGGGTGGGGGATTTTCTTGAAAACCTTCGTGTCGCATCTAAGATACTGAACCTAAATACCAAGTTTGGTATTTATCCGAGTGTTCGTTTCTGAGTTATGCTGTTCACAGACACAGACACACACACGGACATGTTTCCAAAAATGCTTTTTTTTGGATTCGGGGGCTTCAAAACATGTATTTCCGGTGAAATCTCGGTATCGAATTTTTGGGTGGAATACAATACTTCCCCAACTTACTATACGTAGTAGAGAAAGTAAAAAGGCTTTACAGAAATACCTAGATTACACACTTCGTTATAGATACAAAGAGAACAGCGATAGACAAATGTTTAAGAACTGAACGCTATACGCTGCCTTAAAATTATATTATGTTTCTATGACATCACGAGAAACAACTGAATTTTGAAAGGACTTTAAGAGAATGACCAAGAAATGAACAATTCGAACATATAATAACGGACATCTCAGAAACCGCTCATGCCACAATAAAGCTTATTTTAAATATATTGTATAGTTTAAAGAGATCTACATTTTTGGTGTTGTACGTTTTCCTCTATCGCTTAACGATTACCAGTTATATAAGCTTATACAAAATTCCTTCCGAATGAAGAGGGCTTCATAGGCTCTTCCCCGAAAATTCGAGATATACATTTTATTTGCCATGTAAATATTTTTAATGTATGGTATTTTAATCAAAATTGTTACAGCCATTTTTAGAACATCAAAAATTTCGAAAAATATTCCATGTAAAGTGAGTTTGGGGTGGGGGGGATTGTGTTGAAAGAATTCGTGTTGCAACTTTGGAAGCTATTGAACCTAAATACCTAATTAGGTATTTATCCGACTTTTCGTTTTTGAGTTATGACATACACGGACGTTTCCACAAATGCATTATTTGGATTCCGATAATAATATGGCTCGCTCTACATTGTTTGCATGCGTTGGCTTCATGTTAAGACTTCAGCATGTTTTCATTTCGCTCCGTTGGCAACAGCCACGCCCACGCCGCTGCTAGCAGAAGACAGGCCGCTAGTATGCAGGATAACTACATTTTAAATTAATGTTAACTGTGACAGTGAATTGAATCTGACGCAATTGTATTGCATGAACCTATACTGGTTCATGCAATGCATTTTTTCACATGTGCATAAACATGCACCCACTACAAAACAATACTCCCTTTCTGTATCAGCGTATAAGTTTATCCTGCATAATAGCGGCATGTCTTTTTATGCATAGATGGCACGCAATGTGGCTGGATAACTAAGGTGAGCCACTCCGGGGTGGGAGCTGCCATTGGCTGCCCGCCTGTGACGTAAGTGAGAGTGAAGACGAGCGCGCGGAATACAAACACAGCGCAGTGAACACACTAAATTCCTCCCGATTAACTCCCAATTGTTTATTATTAGCACTTCTTCCAGTTTTTTTTAAAAGGTATACTATTTCAGAACATTCTACAAACATTGTGGGCTAAACATAAAGCAAAACGAATGGAAACTGCATTACATTAGTAATATATTTACGTATAAACAAAACTACTGGAACACATCCAGGACTTCAACGTAAACTGTAGGCGCTACAAGAGATTCAAACATACATTACTTTAGTACTAAAGGAAAATTTACAACTACTCTAAAGGAATCGCTAAATGGATATGCTGGTGTATTTTTTTACCGTAAGAAATGAAAACAATAATTCCAGCATGCATTATTCTGTTACAGGATGTAAAAATGAAAAAGACATACCTGCAACATTCCACTTGTACTTGGACCTTCACTAAGTGCATATCCATGCCAATCGGGAATGAACTGCTACGGAACTGCATCTGGGAGCAGAATTTTCTTAACCGGCAAATCTAAAAAGTTCACTCTTCAAATCCCGTTTATAGTTACTAGGAAGAAAGTGCACTGAACATACACGTGAATTATCAGCGTTAAATTTGTCAGTACGCTTACAGCGAGACACCCACACGCGCTTTAATTGCTCATTTTTTTTGGAAATATGTGATAATTCACACCAACCGTTTTAAAACCGTAATTACGGTATTGTGCTATAGCACAATACATTCTACTCTTAACGTTCTTACTCATTGCACACTGACTTAAACACTTCACCAAAGCAGAGAAAACTGAATCTATACTCAAGATTCTAGTTTAAATATGTGTGTGCAACTTATTTGTTGAAGTGGGGGGTATATGACTGAGTGATAAGGAGCAATGTACTTTCGTACATCTGTTGTTAAGTTGTGAAGTTTCCGCCAACATAGCGAGATAAAATAGGATAATTGTACGTGACTTTTAAAGCGAAGAGAAGCTCAGATTAATATCTGTTGCCTTTTACGCAGTTGAGCGGCATAATTATTTCAAAGGAAATGCTGTTTGCTCTTACAGCCAAAGTTTAACAACCTTTTTCCGTTCACTGTGGTTCTGTAAAGGATTATATACCTGGAAAAGCTTGCCATTTTCAGGGAACATTTGGCCCGCATTACATCTGTTTTCATGTTATGAGTCGGCCTACCTGCCAAAAAGTAAGTTCTTTATATTCCTCAGGAATGCGTATTAAACAGTATATTATTGTGAGCAGAAGCTATTTGAAGACCAAGTATCATATAAGCATGATCCGGATTCTGATGACATGCCATCTTTTAATTCTTGCAATAAAGGTATTGCTTAAGTGTACATAAATCCTTATCATGGGTCCCATATTAAGAAATATATATATATATATATATATATATATATATATATATATATATTAGGTCATTTTGGTAGTTTCAAGTTTTCTATTTTGGATAATGTTTTTTTTCGATATTACATCATTAATTTGTAATTTCTTTGTCCTTTGCGGCTTTATTTGGTAACTTCCTTGCATAAGTATAGAGTATATGAAGATTATTGGTTGGTCTGGAAAGAGTTGCTTGTAGGTGGAGAGATGGTTATTGTCAGGGAAACAGGTATAACTACTGTTATGAATTCATGTCCAAAATTAGGGATGAGGAGGTCAGTTTTCCCTTTTTTGCTTAATAAGTGCGTATTGCTCTTATTTATGTATGACCTGGACTGTGAAATCCTCTTCATTTGCAATAAACATTGCATATTCTGAGTTCTCAAAAGAGTTAATGCTACACTTTTGTAAGACCTGTTTAAAAACACAATAAGTTAGAAAATTAATTGAAAATATATTTGTTCTATGTTCTTGTTTGGAGAATCTGAAAAGCAAAGAAAATAATGTTCTTACTTGTTTGAAGAATCTGAAAAGGAAAGTAAGAAAATTTTCTTTTCTTTTCAGATTCTTTGAACAAGAACATTTTCACTGCTCTTTTACTTATTTTTTCTTCTTGTATAGGAGTTATATCAATATATAAATTAATTTATAACTTTCTGTACACTAATTTTAGTAAATCAAATAAATCTCATTTTAGATAATTTTTTGTAATTACAAAGTCATTTTGAAACAAATGTAGTTATTTTAAAAAAAAATTAGTCATCAGAATCCGCGCCCTGCTTATAAAACACCGCTCTGACATTTTCTCTCATGTATTTACGTTCATCTCCCCTGTATTTGCTCACAAAATATTGATTTGTTTCGTAAAGCCTCTCCTGCCAGTTTGGCGTGAAATGTGTCCATGTTTTATACAAAATAACGAAAACTAAGATACGAGTAAGTTATTGCACTTTCCTTGCATAAATACTAAATAATATAGGCACCTAATTACAATTGGCAAGTTCCTTAGATCTACCTCCTTTTAAAAGGATCAGTGTAATATGTTTCAATGATCGCCAGTGCAATACATTAATACACCTCCTTTTAACAACACCCACTTTCCCGAGGGTGAAAGCATTACATTTGTGTGCTTTTAAGGGTATTGGTTGCGAGCGTACACTAAAGCATACAGGAAAGGTTGTTCTAAAATTAATATCTCCAAAATATTAAGGCTAGACGCATCCTTGTTCTTACTCTTTCAAGTAGGAAGGATCAAATGGGAACTATGTACAATTAATTATTCATTAATTAAAAAATTAAAACAACTTTATACTAGTAGTAATTAAGAAACTAGGTTTATATAAGCACATTCTCAGCCTAAATAATGAAGCCAAAATATCCAAATTCTGAACACATCATTCGAATGTACACTACTCTGTAAATTCGGTTTATTTGAAAATTGGAGGATATTTGCAAGACTTGCTGTGCAGATAACTGTTTTTCAGCATGTGTCCATTATCTACTTCAAGTAGTCGAATGTTATGTGAATTTAATTCATTTTGTGGAGTTACTCTCTTCTGCCAAAATAGTTATATTAATAAAATACTTTTTATAAAAATTATTTTAAATATGCATGTCGATTATTCATGCTTTTACCTAGACGCGAAAAAAAGTCTCGGAAAACATGCACATATATCAAGCTTTCAGCTATCATGACTTTTAAAACTGCTATGTTTAAGTCATATTACATAATAGCATGATCAACATACAGTTTCTCTCATTAAGCTACGTTTTTCACAATCCATAAACAAACAATACAATTTAATTTCGAATCAAAGTTTAAGATCCGATAGCGTATAACGTTGAATTTTATATAGCGTATAACGTATTTTATTTTCGTTGCTAAAATTGGCCGAATAAAGTGTTATTGGTTTTCTTTAACATAATATAATTAAAGTCAAGCAATAGCATAAACTAAGAAAATGGTTTTAAAGCTTGCAACTTAGAGCTTCTGAACAACTTTAATATAACAAATATCTGCTTTATATCTACATATCTCTCTTTCTTTGAATAACATGTATGCTGTAAGTCATCCCTCAAGACCAAATTTCATATATCGACAACGTTTTAGTGAATATTTCAAGGAGAAATGAAATGGGCGCCAGTTGGGTATTTAGCTGTAAAAAGACAGGTTTGTGTTTATTATTTCCAAGACTAAGTCTAGTTATAGATGCGATTTTGTTTCAAGTAGTATAGGGTCGAAACAGATCGTATAACGATAATATTATACGAACTTTCATGCCGAAAAGTACGGTGCAGAATACTGACCAGCTAAAACTTCACTTTCGATGACGTCATGCAGCAGGCGGACCGAAACCAGTACAAGCGAAAACAGTGCGGGAAGAGACCCCCTGGATGGCACCCGTGTTGTTGTTATTGTTATTATTATTATCATCATCGGAAATCAAATAAAGCATTTGTGGAAACGTCCGTGTGTGTCATAACTCAAAAATGAAAAGTTGGATAAATACCTAACTTGGTATTTGGGTTCAATATCTTCCAAAGATGCAACAAAAATTCTTTCAACACAATCCCCCACCCCAAACTCCCTTTACATGGAATATTATTCGAAATTCTTTATGTTTTAAAAATGGCTGTAACGATTTTCATTAAAATACCATACATTATAATATTTGCATGGCAAATAAAATGTATATCTCGAATTTTCGCGGAAGAGCCTATATCATGTATAACTGGTAATCGTTAAGTGATAGAGGAAAACGTACAACACCAAAAATGTAGATCTCTTTAAACCATACAATATATTTAAAATAAGCTTTTTTGTGGCATTAGCCGTTTCTGAATATCCGTTATGGAGAGTGGGGGAATGACGAACACCTAAGAAAAAACAATGTTTTGAAGGACTTAGCTGTAAAATTACAGCTTCAAAAATTACATCTTAAATGCTTTTTTAATGCTAAACATGTTTACAGCAAGAACGCCCCAAATTATTAAAAATGGAACACAGTATTTTAAAATTGAAAAAAGTTGCAATGTTCGCCATTACCCATCATTGTGGGGTAATGACGAACAAGTGGTTAATGTTCTTGAAATAATGAGTTTCAGTAAAAACTTAGCTTCAAAGATAGCTTTTTGCGGATGTTATATGCACATATACCTTTTTTCCCAGGTTACAGTGCTTAAACATCGTTAAAGCTATGAAAAAAGAGTAAATCAGTGCAAAAATTAAACTAAATTTTAAATTGAGACCTTTGCACAGCAGTTTATTAATTAGTTTTGATTTATTTGGTCATTTTGCATTATGCGTTTTTAATACAAGTGTTACAAATAAATGTTTCATGTCGCTCACATGCTGCACATTTCGAATGAACCCAATTCGAACAAGACGAACACTTCAACCACAGTTCACCATCTCGGCCAAATTCTCCACAAATGAAGCAAATATATGTGCTATTTTCGATGAGACCAATGTCATCCAACTCATCATCACAAAGTTCAGATTCATGTATGTCTTCTTGAGATGATGATGATGATGATTCATAGTTGATGTTCCTGATACAGCTTCTCTTCCTATTCACATTTGTCTTAGTAGCTATTTTCTTTTGCTGCCCCTCTTTCAAAAAGCTGTAATACCAATCCTTTCCAGCTCTTCTGTTTTCATTATTGAAGTTGGTTTTAATGCCTTTCTTTCAGCAAGTTCAAAGGCCAAGCGACGCAGTTCCTCTGATGAAATGCCATAAAACAACTTTGCCAAGATGAGAACATGTTCAGATATTTGTCGCTCATCTTCAGGAGAAAAAATGGCTCTTGTTCCCATTTTAGGACCTTCTGTATCGCCAGATTTTATCCTGCTATGAAGGGTTGTAAGAGGGATTGCGAAAGACCTTGATACTTCTCGAAGCTTGCTTCCTTCCTTCCTTCTTTGACAGTCTGAAGGGCTTTTACCATGGTTACCTCTTTCCAATCGGCTTTATTCGTAGTTCTAGGTCTTTGGCGAGGCATCTGTAACAAATGTACTGTAATCTTTAATAAAAGAATTAAATGTTTTCGATCATAGAAATAAAAAGCATTAACTGTCGCAAATAAACAGTTTCTAGCGATAAAATTCAATGTCATTTAAGTACTGTTAAATTTCGTATGGTAAAAGGTATTTCATTATGTGTGGGGTAATGGCGAACACACGCGAAGTGAGCGTTCGCCATTATCCCAAAGCACGCCATTCGGCAGTAGTATACCTACAATACTTTTAAGAATCACGGCTTTAATGCCTTTAATTTAAGGATAATCGTACATTATACCGTGATTTGGGGTATTGCGATAGTCTTAAAAACTTGGCACTTACTTCGGTTTGAAGTATATTCTCGTACTATAAGAGATGAACGGAAAATACAAAATGACACACAAGTTCGCAACAAATATTTCCTCTGCACTGGCTTCTTCCAGATGACGTTCTAGAACATCGCTTCAGATGGCAGCACTAACTAGAGGTTTGTACAACTACTCTGAAGAGATACATACCTGTTCGCCATTGCCCTCTGTTCTCCATTACCCCACTCTCCCCTACATGTTCGAATTGTTCATTTTTTAAGGTTTTATTGTTCATTTTTTGGTCATTCTTTAAAGTCCTTTCAATATTCAGTTGTTTCTCGTGATGTCATAGAAACAGAAGGGAATTTTAAGGCAGCATATAGCGTCCAGTTCTTAAACATTTGACTATCGCTGTTCTTTTTGTATCTATAACGAAATGTGTAATGTAGCCATTTCTACATATTCTTTTTTTTATTAATATTAAAAGTTAGTAGACGGAAAAAATGGTTTGATTAAGAATAATTTATGTACCTGCTGATAAATGATAGAGGGTAGAGAAAGTCATGTGAATGAGTCAATTATAATTTTATTGTTTTTTTATAAAAGGAGTTGAAAGCAAATTAACTTTCTACGCTACCAAGCTGCAAAGAATGACATTATTAAGGTGTTTTGAGCTACTAAGTGTGTCCTCTTCAGCAAGCCCTTCTTTTCAGTATGTACAAAGCAAGAAATATTAAATGAATGAATTTTCGGGTAAAGCAGCTGTAATATAGTCTAATTTTCAGACATAAAACACCCTTAGGCTGTTATACAATTATGCAAACTTTCAAGCATTTATAATACACTTTTAAGTGGAAAGGGGCAATGACATATCCTGGAATATTATCACAAGTGCTAACACAAAGAAAATATTGGTTTGCCTCAAATTGTACATCTTTACTGCATTCTAAAGCATTTCATAGTTTCTTATATAATTAGCGCAATACAAAATTCAATAAGAATGAAAGGGACTTCAAGGCTATTTCCAGAAAATTCAAAATGCATGCTTTATTTGAACTCACCAGCACAAACAAACTAACACTCAAAGCTCACACACTCGCAATAAAACACACCAACACTTCGAAGCTCACACACTCACAATCAAATACTACAACTCACTAGCACAAACACACTGATACTCCAAAGTCCACAAACTCGCAATCAAACACTACAACTCACCAGCACACACACTCAACTCCAAAGCTCACACCCACACAGTCACACACTACAACTCACCAGCAAAACACACTCATTTTTCAAAACTCACACACGCACTCACAGTCACACATTACAAATCACTAACAGAAACACACTCACACTTCAAAGCACACATCCACACTAGTAGTCTAAAGATGAGAGTTCTGGTGCACAGAACAGATGACAACTGATAAGATCCTTTGTTCTGTGCCGCTAGGCCACGCCCCCACTTTGTGCGCTACTGTTTGCCGCCCGGCTCTGTGCCGCCAGGCCCTGCCCCCTCCCTTTGAGGGCATACATGCCGCCTGGTCACGTGCCGGTGGCCACCCCGCCCCCTCCTGTGTGCTCTAACCTGAAAAGCCGCCTGGCACGCGCCCCTCCCCTCCCTTATGGTCTAACCCGAGCATCCCCCTCCCTCCCTTTGTGGTCTAACCCCTGTGCGCTGGCTGGTCTGATTGGTTCCCTGCGAATAGTTGGGAGAGTGTGTATTGTTCCCATACGCTGGCCACGTCCCCTCCCTCTCATTGTGACCTGTCTAAATCCCGCCCGGTGATTGGGGGTAGGGGAATGGGGTTCTCGGTGGTCTGATTGGTTCCCTGCGGATAGGCGGGAGAGTGTGTATTGTTCCCAAAGGCTGGTTACGTCACCTCCCTCTCATTGTGACCTATCTAAATCCCGCCCTGGTGATGGGTGTGGTAGGGGAATGGTGTTCTCGACGCTGCTCGGCCAATCGATTTGAGGAGATAATTGTGCCAATCAATTAGGTAATGTTCGTCCATGCATAAAACATTATTGAAAAAAAGAATCAAAATCGGTATTTTATTACTACTAATGCCCGCACATTGCGCTTCTAAAGGGGTCATGTAATTAAACGATGCTCCTCGATTGATGAATACGATTAAGTATTTTTTATTGATTAATGTATATGAATTGACTCGCGCACCTGGTCGTTCTCGTATATGGAGGTGTTAAGGTAATGATTAGGTGTATATAATTATTACGTCTAATAACACATGTTTAATTATTCGTTTGAGCGGGTGGCTTATAAAAATATTACATCACTTAGGTGAAATAAAAAAATCCGTGACTGAAAAGGACGGTGTAAATAGCTAGAGTGAGACGTTAACACGAGAATCCTTTACGAAAAACAACACGAGCGCAGTCTATCCCCTGCACGCTCTACCGCCGAACTGACGTGTATTCCCTCTCTCTTTCCTGTAACGCGAGAGCCCGCTGCCACGCAGCGCGCCGTGCGGTCATCAACGAAAGTACTTCCTCACAGCGCGCCATGTGGTCATTTTCGAAAGTCTTGCGTAGACGCCTGTGACTTCGCCATATTGTGGCTTGAGACGCGCATGACGGCCATCTTAACTCCCTATAATTCCGAGGAAAATGATTCCGAAAAAAAAATAAACGCGAATTAACATTATAGTTAAATAATACTCGTTTAACATGCGAGGTGCGTTCATGTTGTCTGGTTATAATTCCGGGGAATTGATTGTGAAAAGATAAATAAACGTGAATTAACATTATAGTTAAATAATACCTCGTTTAACATCCGAGGTGCGTTCAGGTTGTCTCGTTATATAATTCCGTGGAATTGATTATGAAAAAATAAATACGGTTAACATTATAGTTAAATATTACATACGTTATTAAAAATAAATAATGATCTCGCTGATCGATGAATACAATTAAATATTTTTGATTAATTAAAGTAAATAAGTGTATATGAATTGACTTGCGCATTTGGTTGCCGTCGTATGTGTTCGGGTGTTAAGGCGATTATTACGCGTGTATAACTATTACGACTAATAACATTTGTTTAATTCTACTTTTGAGGGAAAACATCTTTTGGGTTTATACGAACATTACGTCGCTTAGGTGAAGGCATGACTGAAAAGACAGAGTTAGCGTAAATACCTAACACGAGACGTTAACTCGTGATTCTTTCACTGAAAAACCCTGGAACGTGGTCCTTGTCCTGTAGGTGCTGACTCAGTAATGATCTCTTGCACCTGCATGTATGGCTTGACCACGTCATCCCTTACCCAAATGACCTCTTCACTCTCCGTGCCTGTCACTGCCTTCCGCGCAATTATTTTCCGCTCTCTGTAGCGGAGAGCGACGAAAGTTCAAGATAAATATGCTATTAATAAATAAAAACTGCACTAAATAAATAATGAAATATGGATACTATCCTAAACAAGACACATTCCTTGTTACTCTTTGCCAAAAAACTGAATAGAAGCGCAAATATATCAAGACAGACGATAAAGCACTCCACGCGCATAGGTATAGACTTTAAAAAAGACATTGACGATAAAGTACCGCACTGCCAGCGCATGCAAACGCATAGGTAGGAACTTTAAGACAGTCGTTGATAAAGTATCACACGTACGCAAGCATAAAAATTACGATATCTTTCAATCGACATCTTTTATAAAGACAGTCGATGTAAAGGAAAGTTTGTACACCCTTGACGAAAAACCCCCGACCCGCTGGGGAAATAACCTTTTAAGAATACAATAGATGTCTATCATATCGTTAATGGTCAGCCTGAAAGGGTTCCTACTTGCTCTGCGCAGAATTCCCCATACAAACAGGAAAATCCTAAGCCTGGCAATTATAACCTTGCTACAGCATTTTTTTCCACCAATAAGTAATTTAAATTCTACATGAAGATTAGTAATGATTAAGTTTCATCGTATACTACCACTTATTTCTATTAATAAAATATTGAATATGACTCTCCCGTCAGGAAAACTAAACGGAGAGAAGCGATATTTTCTTTTTACGCTGAAATTATAATTAAACACATAGTATATGGATTCTGTAAAAGCCTAAATAAACATTCGTAACTATTGCAATTATCTCCAAGTATTATTTTCTTCTCAGAGGCAATCAAGTTTTTATTATTATTATTATTATTATTATTATCGTTAAGAAAGCTTATCCCATTTAAACAGATCGACGTTTCACCAGCCATATCTAAAAATGATTTCGTCCCCATCATTCGAATGTATACATATCATAATTCTATGAGAGATAACGTGTCTATTCACATTCGAGAGGTCGCGACAGGATAGGTGATTTACGGTGCAAAGCAAGTCCTCCCATTAAGAGCTTTATAATATTTTCCTACGAGGTATGATGTATAGGTCCTGTACGTAAACATTCTTTACACGTAGAATTATTATTATACCCGTAACAAAAACGAAAATTATTCGTGTAATAGACTTTTGATTGTTTAGATATGTAGCGTCTAAAGTGGACCAGAGGGAACTCGAACTCTGAACTCAAACCAATAAATACACGGACTTTCAAAACATGCATTATTTCATTATTTGGAAATTTAATATTAATTTTAATTATTATCCAATGATGGCGAGATGTAGTACGAGAAAGTACTTATCAAGGATTACATACTAAAAAGGAATTTTACCTTTTAACGCCCTTCAAGTCCCTCTTCTTAATACAACCGTACTTCTTAGTAAACATAGGACGAGAACGTTTTTAAACACCCCTCCATTCGAGAGATATTTTGAATATTCCAGCAGAGAGATCGAACCACATTTGTCTAAAAGCTTTTCCTTCACCGGAGATCTTCGAAAAATTCGACGAGTTGCACACCCCTTGCAAAAATATTTTGTATACCCTTAGAAGATTGTATACCTGGCTGGGGTCTTGGAAATTTCTCCGGCGACCGGCTACCGCCATATAGAACATTTAGGACCATGTCGAACATCTCATTAAGGAATCTATTGTGCTTTAAAATGATTTCTCTTCCCCTGAAAAACGGGTACTTACAGGAAAATCCCTCTCATACAGACGACTGTGTAAATATCATATCGTAATTGTTTGCGCGATATCGACAATTAAACTAATTTTTATGGAATTCTAGACAAATAAATATGATTTGTAGAGGGTGATATAAAGAGTATGGCATTTTAGTATTAAAATGGGAGAAAGAATTCAAATTAAGCGAACGAATGTATCTGATAGATTTTCTTAATTGGTCTTTGAAGCTAGCCTGTTTTACGGTCTACTTTATAGATGAATGAAATATTTGATGAACAACAGTCTTATTTAACAGGGGTAAAAGGTGTTTAAAGTCTGTTTTGATAAAAATTACATCGTGGTAACGTGTGAGGTTTTAACTGGAGAGGTCACCGGTTCGATTCCCGGTGACCGCCCTGTCTGACTTAAGAACCTGCATGGAGGTCTACGAATACATAGTCTGCACATTAACGATTTTTATAAACGAGGGTGTAGCCTTACAAGGAAAATTATATCAACAGAAACAATACCTTTTTTTCGTTATTTTCACTCTAAAATTATTACTTAATAATACCTTGGTGCTAGCCTCAGCGTCACCATTCACATTCATATCAGTTAGAATAATACTTTGATTGCAGACACATGATTCAAGTTTAATACTTGGGCGATTATTTTGGTAATACATAGATATAGTGCAAGCCATTAACGGTCTTTATAAGCAAGGGTTCAGTCGGTAACGTCTGTGACTTGCATTCGAGGTCGGGGGGTTCGATCCCCAGCAACCGACGCTCCTGACCCCTAGATTTCTCGGTTTCCCTGGTTGCTAGGCGAATGCTGTGAAGGCTCATTACAACCGCGAATTGTTTCCTCCACAACGTTTCACCGATATTCTCCTTTTACTCAGGCTTTCATCTCTCCGGCTCTGACTGGTAATATTTACTACTGAAAGTCGGCACTCATGTGATAGAGATGCTTTATGAATAAAGAAACGTATATGTATGTAGCTAAAAGGACAGGGATGTCGTAGTGTTTAAAACACCCTCGAGGTAAGATAAAGGGAATACCTCAAAACACGCATCTCGAGAAGTTAAGTGTAAATATCCTGTATATAGAGTGCTATCGTTAAACAGACTCAGGAGGAAGGGAAAGCCATTCGAGTGCACCGTTTATACTTCTGTTTTTGATGTGACAGCATATACAGATACCGGAGATTTTTCGTGGTTTTCCCTGGTCTGCAGGCAAATGCCTGAGTGCCGTATGCTGCTTTGTTTTCATTTTATTTCATTCGCATCTTTAACACGTGCTTCTAAGGCCGTCTGTTTGGATTACCGTCGGCCAGTAGCTCAGACCTTTGATTTTTCTTTGGTTTTTTCTGGTCTGCAGGCGAATGCCTGAGTACCGTATGCTACAACGTTTTCATTTCATTTTATTCGCATCTTTAACATGTGCTTCTAAGGTCCTCTGTTTTGATTACCGTCGGCCAGTAGCTCAGACCTTTGATTTTTCGTGGTTTTCCCTGATCTACAGGCGAATGCCTGAGTACCGTATGCTACAACGTTTTCATTTTATTTCATTCGCATCTTTAACATGTGCTTCAAAGGCCCCCTGTTTGGATTAGCGTCGGCCAGTAGCTCAGACCTTTGATTTTTCGTGGTTTTCCCTGGTCTGCAGGCGAATGTCTGAGTACCGTATGCTACCACTTTTAATTTTATTTCATTCGCATCTTTAACACGCGCTTCTAAGGCGCTCTGTTTGGATTACCGTCGGCCAGTCGCTCAGTACTTTGATTTTTTCGTGGTTTTCCCTGGTCTGCGGCAATGTCTGATTGGCGTATGCTACCACGATTTCCTTCCATTCTATATAATTTGCATCTTTCATTTTATTCACATCTTTTTTGCTTCTAGGTTTCGTTGCGCATGGTGAATGCCTGCTCAAAAGGACACTTATCCCTTCCTCGGTTGACAGCCTCATGAGTTAAGCACCCGAATCGGCGCGATTATACCCGAACAATACATACATCTTCACAATACTTTACACTTACTCTAAGCATCCGAACCTGTACGGAGACGTCCGAACACCACCGAAAAATACATTGTCGTTGCAATACTTTGCTCACTCACTCTAAGCACGCGAACCTATACGAAGACCTATGAATACATGCAATCACACATAAACGCCTCTGACCGACTCTCCAAGTACTCGAACATGCAGGAAGACATACGGTCATGTGCTTATCAGAACCCATAATCAGATCGGAATGACAGGCTTTAATGTAGATATTTATTTACAACCATAACAAGAACACATTACATCTAAACACTGTCTTAGACAGGAACTTTCTCTTTAAGACACGTTATGTATGGTATTCGCTTGTTTAGATTCAATAAAGGTTCCAAACTTACATTTCGGGAAAAAAAATTGTAGGCAATTTAGGGTGCTCTTAAAGTTAAGATAATTTTATCGAGGATTCTCTTAAAGGAACGCATGACATGCAACATTTACCAGATAATGCTTCTTACATAGGCTTACAATAGCGAGTTCGCGACTTCAGATGCATGTATCCGACAATCAACTAATTTGTTCACGGTTTTGCTTGAGCAATCTTATTGGGCATGAAAGACTGATAATTTTGCTCAGAGACCTCTATCAGGCCAGAGGTTCTTTTAAGTGCCGTAAAACTACGAAACGGGACCACGGGCTTTACTTCCCTTTCGAAGGAAGCCATGCTAAGGATTTTTACGCCCGAAAAATTCATCGCCCTCCGTCGGGCTTGAACCCGCGACCTCAGGAACTAGAGGCAAGCATGGTAACCACTATACCACGGACGACGACACACAGTTAAGGTCATTTGTGTGTAACACTTAATCGAGTGGAATGGCTCAGGTGGTAAGTCTGTGACTTGTATTCGGATATCCCAGTAACCCACACCCCCCTGATTCCCAGAGGTTTTATCTTCACGGTTTTCCGGTCACTAGACGAATGCTGTGAAGGCTCGTTCCACCTCTGAATTTTTCCTCTCATCATTTCACCTCCATCCTCATTTTACTTTTTTTTCATCTTCTTGGTTGTTTCAGGGTTGAAACTAGCGGAGAGGGATTCTCGGCATAAGCAGAGCTTATGCCCTCTGTAACTTTCATCCATGGAATGAGTTTGGCCCCGAATCCTGGACCTCTCAGGAGATATGTAAGTCTGTAATCCTCGAGAGGATCCATAGATTGCGTCAACTGCTACCTGGGATTCTTTAACCGTGAAAGGTAGACAACCTCCCCCCTACCCTTTGACTCTCACACGTCGTCACCCTACGTGACAACAGCGTAACACGACGTTACAACGCCGTCACAAGAGGTTACTACGTCGTCACCGTGATTGACAACGTGGTTATTCGACGTTACAGTGCCGTCACACGAAGTTACTACGTCGTCACGCTACGTAATAACATTCAAAAGGCCCCTGATCATCAACATACAGGTGATCGAGACGCGGCACGAGTTGGAACGTTCCGAGATCTGGAAACGTTAGGGTCACCCAATGCAACCTATACAGATCTAAACAGACCACCAAACTTTACTTTAGAAGGTAACAGATCTTTGACGTGAAGAAGGTAGAAGTGCACAACTAGCTGGAACGACCCGAGATCTGGAAACGTTAGGGACATCCAGCGCAATGCAAGCTGTAGAGATCTAAACCAACCACCAAACTTTACTTTAGAAGGTAACATATCGTTGACATGAAGATGGTAGAAGCGCTCAACTAGCTGGAATGATCCGAGATCTGGGAACGTTAGGGACATCCAGCGCAATGCAAGCTGTACAGATCTAAACTAACCACCAAATTTTAATTCAGAGTAACAGATTGTTACATGAAGATGGTAGAAGTGCGCAACTAGCTGGAACAATCCGGGATTTGTATAGGTTAGGGACATCCAGCGCAATGCAAGCTTTACAGATCTAAACCAAACACCAAACTTTACTTTAGAAGGTAACAGATCGTTGACGTGAAGATGCTAGAAGTGCGCATCTAGCTGGAACGATCTGAGATCTGGAAACGTTAGGGGCATCCAGCGCAATGCCACCTGTACAGATCTAAACCAACCACCAAACCTTACTATAGAAGGTAACAGATCGCTGACATGAAGATAGTAGAAGCGCGCAACTAGCTGGAATGATACGAGATCTGGGAACGTTAGGGACATCCAGCGCAATGCAAGCTGTACAGATCTAAACCAACCACCAAACTTTAATTCAGAGTAACAGATCTTACGTGAAGATGGTAGAAGTGCTCAACTTGCTGGAACGATCCGGGATCCGGAAAGGTTAGGGACATCCAGCGCAATGCAAGCTGTACAGATCTAAACCAACCACCAAACTATACTTTAGAAGGTAACAGATCGTTGACGTGAAGATGGTAGAAAAGCGCATCTAGCTGGAACGATCTGAGATCTGGAAACGTTAGCGACATCCAGCGCAATGCAAACTCTACAGATCTAAACCAACCACCAAACTTTACTTTAGAAGGTAACAGATCGTTGACGTGAAGATGGTATACGTGCGCAACTAGCTGGAACGATCCGAGATCTGGAAACATTAAAGACATCCAGCGCAATGCAAGCTGTAGAGATCTAAACCAACCACCAAACTTTGCTTTAGAAGGTAACAGATCGTTGACGTGAAGATGGTATATGTGCGCAACTAGTTGGAACGATCCGAGATCTGGAAACGTTAGGGACATCCAGCGCAATGCAAACTGTACAGATCTAAACCAACCACCAAAGTTTACTTTAGAAGGTAACAGATCGTTGACATGTAGATGGTACAAGCGCGCAATTGGCTGGAACGATCCGAGATCTGGAAACGTTAGGGACATCCAGCGCAATGCAAGCTGTAGAGATCTAAACCAACCACCAAACTTTACTTCAAAAGTGAACAGATCGTTGACGTGAAGATGGTAGAAGTGCGCAACTATCTGGAACGATCCGAGATCTGGAAACGTAAGGTACATCCGGCGCAATGCAAACTGTACAGATCTAAACCACCTACCAAACTTTACTTTAGATGGTAACAGATCGTAGACGTGAAGTATGGTAGAAGTGCGAAACTAGCCGGAACGATCCGAGATCGGGAAACGTTAGGGACATCCAGCGCAATGCAGACTGTACAGATCTAAACCAACCACCAAACTTTACTTTAGAAGGTAACAGATCGTTGACGTAAAGATGGTACAAGTGCGCAACTAGCTGGACCGATCCGAGATCTGGAAACATTAAATACATTCAGCGAAATACAAAATGTACAGATCTAAACCAACCACCAAACTTTGCTTTAGAAGGTAACAGATCGTTGACGTGAAGATGGTAGATATGCGCAACTAGTTGGGACGATCCGAGATCTGGAAATGTTACGGACATCCAGCGCAATGCAAACTGTACAGATCTAAACCAACCACAAACTTTACTTTAGAAGGTAACAGATCGTTGACGTGAAGATGGTAGAAGTGCGCCATTAGCTGAAACGATCTGAGATCTGGAAACGTTAGGGACATCCAGCGCAATGCAAGCTGTAGAAATCCAAACCAACCACCAAACTTTAATTCAGAGTAACAGATCTTACGTGAAGATGGTAGAAGTGCTCAACTTGCTGGAACGATCCGGGATCCGGAAAGGTTAGGGACATCCAGCGCAATGCAAGCTGTAGAGATCTAAACCAACCACCAAACTTTACTTCAAAAGTGAACAGATCGTTGACGTGAAGATGGTAGAAGTGCGCAACTAGCTGGAACGATCCGAGATCTGGAAACGTAAGGTACATCCGGCGCAATGCAAACTGTACAGATCTAAACCACCTAGCAAACTTTACTTTAGATGGTAACAGATCGTTGACGTGAAGTATGGTAGAAGTGCGAAACTAGCCGGAACGATCCGAGATCTGGAAACGTTAGGGACATCCAGCGCAATGCAGACTGTACAGATCTAAACCAACCACCAAACTTTACTTTAGAAGGTAACAGATCGTTGACGTGAAGATGGTACAAGTGCGCAACTAGCTGGACCGATCCGAGATCTGGAAACATTAAATACATTCAGCGAAATACAAAATGTACAGATCTAAACCAACCACCAAACTTTGCTTTAGAAGGTAACAGATCGTTGACGTGAAGATGGTAGATGTGCGCAACTAGTTGGGACGATCCGAGATCTGGAAATGTTACGGACATCCAGCGCAATGCAAACTGTACAGATCTAAACCAACCACAAACTTTACTTTAGAAGGTAACAGATCGTTGACGTGAAGATGGTAGAAGTGCGCCATTAGCTGGAACGATCTGAGATCTGGAAACGTTAGGGACATCCAGCGCAATGCAAGCTGTAGAAATCCAAACCAACCACCAAACTCTACTTTAGAAGTGAACAGATCGCTGACGTGAAGATGGTAGAAGCGCGCATCTAGCTGGAACGATCTGAGATCTCGAAAAGTTAGGGACATCCAGCGCGTTGCAAACTGTACAGATCTAAACCAACCACCAAACTTTACATTAGAAGGTAACAGATCGTTGACATGAAGATGGTACAAGCGCCCAATTAACTGGAACGATCCGAGATCTGGAAACGTTAGAACATCCAGCGCAATGCAAGCTGTACAGATCTAAACAACCACCAAACTTTACTTTAGATGGTAACAGATCGTTGACGTAAAGATGGTAGAACTGCGCAACTAGCTGGAACGATCCGAGATCTGGAAACGTTAGGGACATCCAGCGCAATGCAAACTGTACAGCTCTAAACCAACCACAAAACGTTACTTTAGAAGGTAACAGATCGTTGACATGAAGATGGTAGAAGTGCGCAACTAGCTGGACCGATCCGAGATCTGAAAACCTTAAATACATCCAGCCCAATGCAAAATGTACAGATCTAAACCAACCACCAAACTTTGCTTTAGAAGGTAACAGATCGTTGACGCGAAGATGGTAGATGTGCGCAACTAGTTGGAACGATCCGAGATGTGGAAACGTTAGGGACATCCAGCGCAATGCAAGCTGTACAGATCTAAACCATCCACCAAACTTAACTTTAGAATGTAACAGATCGTTGACGTGAAGATGGTAAAAGTGCGTAAATAGCTGGAACGATCCCAGATCTGCAAACGTTAGGGACATCCAGCGCATGGCAAACTGTACAGATCTAAACCAACAACCAAACTTTATGTTAGAAAGTAAAAATCGTTGACATGAAGATGTTACAAGCGCGCAATTGGGTGAAACGATCCGAGATCTGGAAACGTTATGGACATCTAGCGCAATGCAAGCTATAGAGATCTATACCAACCACCAAACGTTAGTTTAGAAGTGAACAGATCGTCGACGTGAAGGTGGTAGAACTGCGCAACTAGCTGGAACGATCCGAGATCTGGAAACCTAAGGTACATCCAGCGCAATGCAAACTGTACAGAACTAAACCAACCACGAAACTTTACTTTAGATGGTAACAGATCGTTGACGTGAAGATGGTAGAAGTGCGTAACTAGCTGGAACGATCCCGGATCTGGAAACGTTAGGTACATCCAGCGCAATGCAAAATGTACAGATCTAAACCAACCACCAAACCTTGCTTTAGAAGGTAACAGATCTTTGACGTGAAGATAGTAGATGTGCATAACTAGTTGGAACGATCCGAGATCTGGAAATGTTAGGGACATCCAGCGCAATGCTAACTGTACAGATCTAAACCAATCACCAAACTTTACTTTAGGAGGTAACAGATCGTTGACGTGAAGATGGTAGAAGTGCGCCGCTAGCTGGAACGTTCTGAGATCTCGAAACGTTAGGGACATCCAGCGCAATGCAAGCTGTACATATCTAAACCATCCACCATACTTTACTTTAGAATGTAACAGATCGTTCACGTGAAGATGGTAGAAGTGCGTAACTAGCTGGAACGAACCTAGATCTGGAAACGTTAGGGACATCCAGCGCATGGCAAACTGTACAGATCTAAAACCAACAACCACACTTTACGTTAGTAAGTAACAGATCGTTGACTTGAAGATGTTACAAGCGCGCAATTGGGTGGAGCGATCCGAGCTCTGGAAACGTTAGGGACATCCAGCGCAATGCAAGCTGTAGAGATCTATACCAACCACCAAACCTTAGTTTAGAAGTGAACAGATCGTCGACGTGAAGATGGTAGTACTGCACAACTAGCTGAAACGATCCGAGATCTGGAAACGTAAGGTACATCCAGCGCAATAAAAACTGTACAGATCTAAACCAACCACGAAACTTTACTTTAGATGGTAACAGATCGTTCACGTGAAGATGGTAGAAGTGCGCAACTAGCTGGAACGATCCGAGATCTGGAAACGTTAGGTACATCCAGCGCAATGCAAATTGTACAGACCTAACCAACCACCAAACTGTTTTTTAGAAGGTAACAGATCGTTGACGTGAAGATGGTGCAAGTGCGCAACTAGCTGGAACGATCTGAGATTTGGAAACGTTAGGGAAATCCAGCGCAATGCAAGTTGTACGAATCTAAACCAACCACCAAACTTAAGTTTAGAAGGTAACAGATCGTTTACGTGAAGATGGTAGAAGCGCGCATCTAGCTGGAACAATCTGAGATCTGGAAACGTTAGGGACATCCAGCGCAATGCAAACTGTACAGATCTAAACCAACCACCAAATTTTACTCTAGACGGTAACAGATCGTTGACGTGAAGATGGTAGAAGTGCGGAACTATCTGGAACGATCCGAGACCTGGAAATGTTAGGGACATCCAGCGTAATGCAAACTGTACAGATCTAAACCAACCACAAAGCTTTACTGTAGACGGTAACAGATCGTTGACGTGAAGATGGTAGAAGTGCGCAACTATCTGGAACGTTCCGAGATCTGGAAATGTTAGAGACATCCAGCGTAATGCAAAGTGTACAGATCTAAACCAACCACCAAACATTACTTTAGCCGGTAACAGATCGTTGACGTGAAGATGGTAGAAGTGCGCAACTGGTTGGAACGATCCGAGATCTGGAAGCTTTAGGGACGTCCAGCGCAATGCAAACTCTACAGATCTAAACCAACCACGAAACTTTACTTTAGATAGTAACAGATCGTTGACGCGAAGGTGGTAGAAGTGCGTAACTAGCTGGAACGATCCCAGATCTGGAAACGTTAGGTACATCCAGCACAATGCACAATGTACAGATCTAAACCAACCACCAAACTTTGCTTTAGAAGGTAACAGATCTTTGACGTGAAGAAGGTAGATGTGCGCAACTAGTTGGAACGATACGAGATCTGGAAATGTTAGGGATATCCAGCACAATGTAAACTGTACAGATCTAAACCAATCAACAAACTTTACTTTAGAAGGTAACAGATCGTTGACGTGAAGATGGTAGAACTGCGCCACTAGCTGGAACGATCTGAGATCTGGAAACGTTAGGGACATCCAGCGCATTGCAAGCTGTACAGATCTAAACCATCCACCAAACTTTACTTTAGAATGTAACAGATCGTTCACGTGAAGATGTTAGATGTGCGTAACTAGCTGGAACGAACCTAGATCTGGAAACGTTAGGGACATCCAGCGCAATTCAAAATGTACAGATCTAAACCAACAACCAAACTTTACGTTAGAAAGTAACAGATCGTTGACATGAAGATGTTACAAGCGCACAATTGGGTGGAACAATCCGAGATCTGGAAACGTTAGGGACATCCAGCGCAATGGAAGCTGTAGAGATCTATACCAATCACCAAACTTTACTTTAGAAGGTAGCAGATCGTGAACGTGAAGATGGTAGAAGTACGCCACTAGCTGGAACGATCTTAGATCTGGAAACGTTAGGGTCATCCAGCGCAATGCAAGGTGTACAGATCTAAACCATCCACCAAACTTTACTTTAGAATGTAACAGATGGTTGACGTGAAGATCGTAGAAGTGCGTAACTAGCTGGAACGATCCGAGATCTGCAAACGTTAGGGAGATCCAGCGCATGGCAAACTGTACAGTTCTAAACCAACAACCAAACTTTACGTTAGAAAGTAACAGATTGTTGACATGAAGATGTTACAAGCGCGCAATTGGGTGACACGATCGGAGATCTGGAAACGTTAGGGACATCCAGCGCAATGCAAGCTGTAGAGATCTATACCAACCACCAAACTTTAGTTTAGAAGTGAACAGATCGTCGACGTCAAGGAGGTAGAACTGCGCAACTAGCTGAAACGATCCGAGATCTGGAAACCTAAGGTACATCCAGCGCAATGCAAAATGTGCAGATCTAAACCAACCACGAAACTTTACTTTAGATGGTAATATATCGTTGACGTGAAGATGTTAGAAGTGCGGAACTATCTGGAAGATCCGAGATCTGGAATTGTTAGGGACATCCAGCGTAATGCAAAGTGTACAAATCTAAACCAACCACCAAACTTTACTTTAGAAGGTAACAGATTGTTGACGTGAAGATGGTGCAAGTGCGCAACTAGCTGGAACTATCTGAAATTTGGAAACGTTAAAGAAATCCAGCGCAATGCAAGCTGTACAGATCTAAACCAACCACCAAACTTAACTTTAGAAGGTAACAGATCCTTGACGCGAAGATGGTAGAAGCGCGCATCTAGCTGGAACAATCTGAGATCTGGAAACGTTAGGGACATCCAGCGCAATGCAAACTGTACAGATCTAAACCCACCACCAAACTTTACTCTAGACGGTAACAGATCGTTTACGAGAAGATGTTAGAAGTGCGGAACTAATTGGAACAGTCTGAGATCTCGAAACTTTAGGACATCCAGCGCAATGCAAACTGTACAGATCTAAACCAACCACCAAACTTTACTTTAGAAGATAACAGATCGTTGACATGAAGATGGTACAAGCGCCCAATTAACTGGAACGATCCGAGATCTGGAAACGTTAGGGACATCCAGCGCAATTCAAACTGTACAGATCTAAACCAACCACCAAACGTTACTTTAGACGGTAACAGATCGTTGACGTGAAGATGGTAGAAGTGCGCAACTAGCTGGACCGATTCGAGATCTGGAAACATTAAATACATCCAGCGCAATGCAAAATGTAAAGATCTAAACCAACCACCAAACTTTGCTTTAGAAGGTAACAGATTGTTGACGTGAAGATGGTAGATGTGCGCAACTAGTTGGAACGATCCGAGATCTGGAAATGTTAGGGACATCCAGCGCAATGCAAACTGTACAGATCCAAACCAATCACCAAACTTTACTTTAGAAGGTAGCAGATCGTTGACGTGAAGATGGTAGAAGTGCGCCACTAGCTGGAACGATCTTAGATCTGGAAACGTTAGGGACATCCTGCGCAATGCAAGCTGTACAGATCTAAACCATCCACCAAACTTTACTTTAGAATGTAACAGATCGTTGACGTGAAGATGGTAGAGGTGCGTAACTAGCTGGAACGATCCGAGATCTGCAAACGTTAGGGACATCCAGCGCATGGCAAACTGTACAGATCTAAACCAACCACCAAACTTTACTCTAGACGGTAACAGATCGTTAACGTGAAGATGGTAGAAGTGCGGAACTATCTGGAACGATCCGAGATCTGGAAATGTTAGGGACATCCAGCGTAATGCAAAGTGTACAAATCTAAACCAACCACCAAACTTTACTTTGGAAGGTAACAGATCGTTGACGTGAAGATGGTAGATGTGCGCAACCAGTTGGGACGATCCGAGATCTGGAAATGTTACGGACATCCAGCGCAATGCAAACTGTTTAGATCTAAACCAACCACAGACTTTACTTTAGAAGGTAACAGAGCGTTGACGTGAAGATGGTAGAAGTGCGCAACTAGCTGGAACGATCCGAGATCTTGAAACGTTAGGGACATCCAGCGCAATGAAAACTGTACAGATCTAAACCAACCACCAAACTTAACTTTAGAAGGTAACAGATCGTTGACGTGTTGATGGTAGAAGCGCGCATCTAGCTGGAACGATCCGAGATCTGGAAACGTAAGGTACATCCAGCGCAATGCAAACTGTACAGATCTAAACCAACCACCAAACTTTACTGTAGACGGTAACAGATCGTTGACGTGAAGATGGTAGAAGTGCGCAACTATCTAGAACGATCCGAGATCTGCAAACGTTAGGGACATCCTGCGCATCGCAAACTGTACAGATCTAAACCAACCACCAAACTTTACTCTAGACGGTAAAAGATCGTTGACGTGAAGATGGTAGAAGTGCGGAACTATCTGGAACGATCCGAGATCTGGAAATGTTAGGGACATCCAGCGTAATGCAAAGTGTACAAATCTAAACCAACCACCAAACTTTACTTTGGAAGATAACAGATCGTTTACGTGAAGATGGTAGAACTGCGCAACTAGTTGGAACGATCCGAGATCTAGAAACGTTAGGGACATCCAGCGCATTGCAAACTCTACAGATCTAAACCAACCATCAAACTTTACTTTAGAAGGTAACAGATCGTTGACGTGAAGATGTTAGAAGTGTGCAACTAGCTGGTACCATCTGAGATCCGGAAACGTTAGGGACATCCACCGCAATGCAAGCTGTACAGATCTAAACCAACCACCAAACTTTATTTTAGAAGCTAACACATCGTTGACGCGAAGGTGGTAGAAGTGCCCAACTAGCTGAAACGATCCGAGATTTGAAAAAGTTAGGGACATCCAGCGCAATTCAAAATGTACAGATCTAAACCAACCACGAAAAATTACTCTAGACGGTAACAGATCGTAGACGTGAAGATGTTAGAAGTGCGGAACTATCTGGAACGATCCGAGATCTGGAAACATTAAACACATTCAGCGCAATGCAAAATGTACAGATCTAAACCAACCACCAAACTCTGCTTTAGATGGTAACAGATCGTTGACGTGAAGATGGTAGATGTGCGCAACTAGTTGGGACGATCCGAGATCTGGTAATGTTACGGACATCCAGCGCAATGCAAACTGTACAGATCTAAACCAACCAAAAACTTTACTTTAGAAGGTAACAGATCGTTGACGTGAAGATGGTAGAAGGGCGCCATTAGTTTGAACGATCTGAGATCTGGAAACGTTAGGGACATCCAGCGCAATGCAAGCTGTAGAAATCCAAACCAACCACCAAACTTTACTTTAGAAGTGAACAGATCGCTGACGTGAAGATGGTAGAAGTGCGCAACTAGCTGGAATGATCCGGGATCTGGAAACGTAAGGTCCATCCAGCGAAATGCAAACTGTACAGATCTAAACCAACCACCAAACTTTACTTTAGATGGTAACAGATCATTGACGTGAAGATGGTAGAAGTGCGCAACTAGCTGGAACGATCCGAGATCTGGAAACGTTATGTACATCCAGCGCAATGAAAAGTGTACAGATCTAAACCAACCACCAAACTTAACTTTAGAAGGTAACAGATCGTTGACGTGAAGATGGTAGAAGTGCGCAACTAGCTGGACCGATCCGAGATCTGGAAACATTAAATACATCCAGCGCAATGCAAAATGTACAGATCTAAATCAACCACCAAACTTTGCTTTATAAGTTAACAGATCGTTGACGAGAAGATGGTAGATGTGCGCAAGTAGTTGGAACGATCCGAGATCTGGAAATGTTAGGGACATCCAGCGCAATGCAAACTGTACAGATCTAAACCAATCAACAAACTTTACTTTAGAAGGTAACAGATCGTTGACGTGAAGATGGTAGAAGTGCGCCAATAGCTGGAACGATCTTAGATCTGGAAACGTTAGGGACATCCAGCGCAATGCAATCTGTACAGATCTAAACCATCCACCAAACTTTACTTTAGAATGTAACAGATCGTTGACGTGAAGATGTTAGAAGTGCGTAACTAGCTGGAACGATCCGAGATCTGCAAAAGTTACGGACATCCAGCGCATGGCAAACTGTACAGATCTAAACCAACAACCAAACTTTATGTTAGAAAGTAAAAGATCGTTGACAAGAAGATAATACAAGTGCGCAATTGGGTGAAACGATCCGAGATCTGGAAACGTTAGGGACATCCAACGCAATGCAAGCTATAGAGATCTATACCAACCACCAAACTTTAGTTTAGAAGTGAACATATCGTCGACGTGAAGGTGGTAGAACTGCGCAACTAGCTGGAACGACACGAGATCTGGAAACCTAAGGTACATCCAGCGCAATGCAAACTCTACAGATCTAAACCAACCACGAAACTTTACATTAGATGGTAACAGATCGTTGACGTGAAGATGGTAGAAGTGCGTAACTAGCTGGAACGATCCCAGATTTGGAAACGTTAGGGACATCCAGCGCAATGCAAGCTGTACATATCTAAACCATCCACCAAACTTTACTTTAGAATGTAACAGATCGTTCACGTGCAGGTGGTAGAAGTGCGTAACTAGCTGGAACGAACCTAGATCTGGAAACGTTAGGGACATCCAGCGCATGGCAAACTGTACAGATCTAAACCAACAACCAAACTGTACGTTAGAAAGTAACAGATCGTTGACATGAAGATGTTACAAGCGCGCAATTGGGTGGAACGATCCGAGTTCTGGAAACGTTAGGGACATTTAGCGCAATGCAAGCTGTAGAGATCTATACCAACCACCAAACTTTAGTTTAGAAGTGAACAGATCGTCGACGTGAAGATGGTAGTACTGCACAACTAGCTGGAACGATCCGAGATCTGGAAACGTAAGGTACATCCAACGCAATGCAAACTGTACAGATCTAAACCAACCACCAAACTTAACTTTAGAAGTTAACAGATCGCTGACGTGAAGATGGTAGAAGCGCGCATCTAGCTGGAACAATCTGAGATCTGGAAACGTTAGGGACATCCAGCGCAATGCAAACTGTACAGATCTAAACCAACCACCAAACTTTACTCTAGACGGTAACAGATCGTTGACGTGAAGATGTTGGAAGTGCGGAACTATCTGGAACGATCCGAGATCTGGAAATGTTAGGGACATCCAGCGTAATGCAAAGTGTACAAATCTAAACCAACCACCAAGCTTTACTTTAGAAGGTAACAGATCGTTGTCGTGAAGATGGTACAAGTGCGCAACTGGCTGGACCGATCCGAGATCTGGAAACATTAAACACATTCACCGCAATGCAAAATGTACAGATCTAAACCAACCACCAAACTTTGCTTTAGATGGTAACAGATCGTTTACGTGAAGGTGGTAGATGTGCGCAACTGGTTGGGACGATCCGAGATCTGGAAATGTTACGGACATCCAGCGCAATGCAAACTGTATAGATCTAAACCAACCACAGACTTTACTTTAGAAGGTAACAGATCGTTGGCGTGAAGATGGTAGAAGTGCGCAACTAGCTGGAACGATCCGATATCTTGAAACGTTAGGTACATCCAGCGCAATGAAAACTGTACAGATTTAACCAACCACGAAACTTAACTTTAGAAGGTAACAGATCGTTGACGTGTTGATGGTAGAAGCGCGCATCTAGCTGGAACGATCCGAGATCTGGAAACGTAAGGTTCATCCAGCGCAATGCAAACTGTACAGATCTAAACCAACCACAAAGCTTTACTGTAGACGGTAACAGATCGTTGACGTGAAGATGGTAGAAGTGCGCAACTATCTGGAACGTTCCGAGATCTGGAAATGTTAGAGACATCCAGCGTAATGCAAAGTGTACAGATCTAAACCAACCACCAAACATTACTTTAGACGGTAACAGATCGTTGACGTGAAGATGGTAGAAGTGCGCAACTGGTTGGAACGATCCGAGATCTGGAAGCTTTAGGGACGTCCAGCGCAATGCAAACTCTACAGATCTAAACCAACCACCAAACTTTACTTTAGATGGTAACAGATCGTTGACGTGAAGATGGGTCAAGTGCGCAACTAGCTGGAACGATACGTGATCTGGAAACGTTAGGGACATCCAGCGCAATGCACACTGTACAGATCTAAACCAACCACCAAACAATACTTTACAAGGTAAAAGATCGTTGACGTGAAGATGGTAGAAGTGCGCAACTAGCTGGACCGACCCGAGATCTGGAAACATTAAATTAATCCAGCGCAATGCAAAATATACAGATCTAAACCAACCACCAAACTTTGCTTTAGAAGGTAACAGATCGTTGACGTGAAGATGGTAGGTATGCGCAACTAGTTAGAACGATCCGAGATCAGAAAATGGTAGGGCATCCAGCGCAATGCAAACTGTACAGATCTAAACCAATCAGCAAACTTTACTTTTGAAGATAACAGATCGTTGACGTGAAGATGGTAGAAGTGCGTAACTAGCTGGAACGATCCGAGATCTGCAAACGTTAGCGACATCCAGCGCATGGCAAATTGTACAGATCTAAACCAACAACCAAACTTTACGTTAGAAAGTAACAGATTGTTGACATGAAGATGTTACAAGCGCCCAATTGGGTGAAACGATCGGAGATATGGAAACGTTAGGGACATCCTGCGCAATGCAAGCTGTAGAGATCTATACCAACCACCAAACTTTAGTTTAGAAGTGAACAGATCGTCGACGTGAAGGAGGTAGATCTGCGCAACTAGCTGGAACGATCCGAGATCTGGAAACCTAAGGTACATCCAGCGCAATGCAAACTGTACAGATCTAAACTAACCACCAAACTTTACTTTAGAAGGTAACAGATCGTTGAGGTGAAGATGGTAGAAGCGCGCATCTAGCTGGAACAATCTGAGATCTGGAAACGTTAGGTACATCCAGCGCAATGCAAACTGTATAGATCTAAACCCACCACCAAACTTTACTCTAGACGGTAACAGATCGTTGACGAGAAGATGTTAGAAGTGCGGAACTATCTGGAACAATCGGAGATCTCGAAACGTTAGGACATCCAGCGCAATGCAAACTGTACAGATCTAAACCAACCACCAAACTTTACTTTAGAAGATAACAGATCGTTGACATGAAGATGGTACAAGCGCCCAATTAAGTGGAACGATCCGAGATCTGGAAACGTTAGGGACATCCAGCGCAATGCAAGCTCTAGAGTTCTAAACAACCACCAAAGTTTACTATAGATGGTAACATATCGTTGACGTGAAGATGGTAGAAGTGGGCAACTAGCTGAAACGATCCGAGATCTGGTAACGTTAGGGACATCCAGCGCAATGCAAACTGTACAGATCTAAACCAACCACCAAACGTTACTTTAGACGGTAACAGATCGTTGACGTGAAGATGGTAGAAGTGCGCAACTAGCTGGACCGATCCGAGATCTGGAAACATTAAATACATCCAGCGCAATGCAAAATGTACAGATCTAAACCAACCACCAAACTTTGCTTTAGAAGGTAACAGATCGTTGACGTGAAGATGGTAGATGTGCGCAACTAGTTGGAACGATCCGAGATCTGGAAATGTTAGGGACATCCAGCGCAATGCAAACTGTACAGATCCAAACCAATCACCAAACTTTACTTTAGAAGGTAACAGATCGTTGACGTGTAGATGGTAGAAGTGCGTAACTAGCTGGAACAATCCGAGATCTGCAAACGTTAGGGACATCCAGCGCATGGCAAACTGTACAGATCTAAACCAACCACCAAACTTTACTCTAGACGGTAACACATCGTTGACGTGAAGATGGTAGAAGTGCGGAACTATCTGGAACGATCCGAGATCTGGAAATGTTAGGGACATCCAGCGTAATGCAAAGTGTACAAATCTAAACCATCCAACAAACTTTACTTTAGAAGGTAACAGATCGTTGACGTGAAGATGATAGAACTGCGCAACTAGTTGGAACGATCAGAGATCTGGAAACGTTAGGGACATGCAGCGCATTGCAAACTCTACACTTCTAAACCAACACCAAACTTTACTTTAGAAGGTAATAGATCGTTGACGTGAAGATGTTAGAAGTGTGCAACTAGCTGGTACGATCTGAGATCCGGAAACGTTAGGGACATCCACCGCAATGCAAGCTGTACAGATCTAAACCAACCACCAAACTTTATTTTAGAAGGTAACAGATCGTTGACGCGAAGGTGGTAGAAGTGCGCAACTAGCTGATACGATCCGAGATCTGGAAAATTTAGGGACATCCAGCGCAATTCAAAATGTACAGATCTAAACCAACCACAGAGGTTTACTCTAGACGGTAACAGATCGTTGACGTGAAGATGTTAGAAGTGCGGAACTATCTGGAACTATCCGAGATCTGGAAATGTTAGGGACATCCAGCGTAATGCAAAGTGTACAAATCTAAACCAACCACCAAACTTTACTTTAGAAGGTAACAGATCGTTGACGTGAAGATGGTACAAGTGCGCAACTAGCTGGACCGATCCGAGATCTGGAAACATTAAACACATTCAGCGCAATGCAAAATGTGCAGATCTAAACCAACCACCAAACTTTGCTTTAGATGGTAACAGATCGTTGACGTGAAGATGGTAGAAGTGCGCCATTAGCTGGAACGATCTGAGATCTGGAAACGTTAGGGACATCCAGCGCAATGCAAGCTGTAGAAATCCAAACCAACCACCAAACTTTACTTTAGAAGTGAACAGATCGCTGACGTGAAGATGGTAGAAGTGCGCAACTAGATGGAATGATCCGGGATCTGGAAACGTAAGGTACATCCAGCGCAATGCAAACTGTACAGATCTAAACCAACAACCAAACTTTACTTTAGATGGTAACAGATCATTGACATGAAGATGGTAGAAGTGCGCAACTAGCTGGAACGATCCGAGATCTGGAAACGTTATGTACATCCAGCGCAATGAAAACTGTACAGATCTAAACCAACCACCAAACTTAACTTTAGAAGGTAACAGATCGTTGACGTGTTGATGGTAGAAGCGCGCATCTAGCTGGAGCGATCTGAGATCTCGAAAGGTTGGGGACATCCAGCGCATTGCAAACTGTACAGATCTAAACCAACCATCAAATTTTACATTATAAGGTAACAGATCGTTGACATGAAGATGGTACAAGAGCCCAATTAACTGGAACGATCCGAGATCTGGAAACGTTAGGGACATCCAGCGCAATGCAAACCGTAGAGATCTAAACCAACCACCAAACGTTACTTTAGAAGGTAACAGATCGTTGACGTGAAGATGGTAGAAGTGCGCAACTAGCTGGACCGATCTGAGATCTGGAAACATTAAATACATCCAGCGCAATGCAAAATGTACAGATCTAAACCAACCACCAAACTTTGCTTTAGAAGGTAACAGATCGTTGACCCGAAGATGGTGGATGTGCGCAACTAGTTGGAGCGATCCGAGATCTGGAAATGTTAGGGACATCCAGCGCAATGCAAACTGTACAGATCTAAACCAATCAACAAACTTTACTTTAGAAGGTAACAGATCGTTGACGTGAAGATGGTAGAAGTGTGCCACTAGCTGGAACGATCTTAGATCTGGAAACGTGAGGGACATCCAGCGCAATGGTAGCTGTACAGATCTAAACCATCCACCAAACTTTACTTTACAATGTAACAGATCGTTAACGTGAAGATGGTAGAAGTGCGTAACTAGCTGGAACGATCCGAGATCTGCAAAGGTTAGGTACATCCAGCGCATGGCAAACTGTACAGATCTAAACCAAATACCAAACTTTATGTTAGAAAGTAACAGATCGTTGACATGAAGATGTTACAAGCGCGCAATTGGGTGGAACGATCCGAGATTTGGAAACGTTAGGTACACCCAGCGCAATGCAAAATGTACAGATCTAAACCAACCACCAAACTTTGCTTTAGAAGGTAACAGATCTTTGACGTGAAGATGGTAGATGTGCGCAACTAGTTTAAACGATCCGAGATCTGGAAATTTTAGGGACATCCAGCGCAATGCAAACTGTACAGATCTAAACCAACCACGAATCTTTACATTAGATGGTAACAAATCGTTGACGTGAAGATGGTAGAAGTGCGTAACTAGCTGGAACGATCTTAGATTTGGAAACGTTAGGTACACCCAGCGCAATGCAAAATGTACAGATCTAAACCAACCACCAAACTTTGCTTTAGAAGGTAACAGATCTTTGACGTGAAGATGGTAGATGTGCGCAACTAGTTTAAACGATCCGAGATCTGGAAATTTTAGGGACATCCAGCGCAATGCAAACTGTACAGATCTAAACCAATCACCAAACTTTACTGTAGGAGGTAACAGATCGTTGACGTGAAGATGGTAGAAGTGCGCCACCAGCTGGAACGATCTGAGATCTCGAAACGTTAGGGACATCCAGCGCAATGCAAGTTTACATATCTAAACCATCCACCAAACTTTACTTTAGAATGTAACAGATCGTTCACGTGAAGGTGGTAGAAGTGCGTAACTAGCTGGAACGAACCTAGATCTGGAAACGTTAGGGACATCCAGCGCATGGCAAACTGTACAGATCTAAACCAACAACCAAACCTTACGTTAGAAAGTAACAGATCGTTGACATGAAGATGTTACAAGCGCGCAATTGGGTGGAACGATCCGAGATCTGGAAACGTTAGGGACATCCAGCGCAATGCAAACTGTACAGATCTAAACCAACCACCAAACTTTACTCTAGACGGTAACAGATCGTTGACGTGAAGATGTTAGAAGTGCGGAACTATCTGGAACGATCCGAGATCTGGAAATGTTAGGGACATCCAGCGTAATGCAAAGTGTACAAATGTAAACCAACCACCAAACTTTACTTTAGAAGGTAACAGATCGTTGACGTGAAGATGGTACAAGTGCGCAACTGGCTGGACCGATCCGAGATCTGGAAACATTAAACACATTCAGCGCAATGCAAAATGTACAGATCTAAACCAACCACCAAACTTTGCTTTAGATGGTAACAGATCGTTGACTTGAAGATGGTAGATGTGCGCAACTATTTGAGACGATCCGAGATCTGGAAATGTTACGGACATCCAGCGCAATGCAAACTGTTTAGATCTAAACCAACCACAAACTTTACTTTAGAAGGTAACAGATCGTTGACGTGAAGATGGTAGAAGTGCACCATTAGCTGGAACGATCTGAGATCTGGAAACGTTAGGGATATCCAGCGGAATGCAAACTGTACAGATCTAAACCAACCACCAAACTTTACTTTAAATGGTAACAGATCGTTGACGTGAAGATGGTAGAAGTGCGCAACTAGCTGAAACGATTCGAGATCTGGAAACGTTAGGTACATCCAGCGCAATGAAAACTGTACAGATCTAAACCAACCACCAAACTTAACTTTAGAAGGTAACAGATCGTTGACGTGTTGATGGTAGAAGCGCGCATCTAGCTGGAACGATCCGAGATCTGGGAACGTAAGGTACATCCAGCGCAATGCAAACTGTACAGATCTAAACCAACCACCAAACTTTTCTCTAGACGGTAAAAGATCGTTGACGTGAGGATTGTAGAAGTGCGCAACTATCTGGAACGATCCGAGATCGGGAAATGTTAGGGACATCCAGCGTAATGGAAAGTGTACAGATCTAAACCAACCACCAAAAATTACTTTAGAAGGTAACAGATCGTTGACTTGAAGATGGTAGAAGTGCGCAACTGGTTGGAACGATCCGAGATCTGGAAGATTTAGGGACATCCAGCGCAATGCAAACTCTATAGATCTAAACCAACCACCAAACATTACTTTAGATGGTAACAGATCGTTGACGTGAAGATGGTAGAAGTGCGCAACTAGCTGGAACGCTCCGAGATCTGGAAACGTTAGGGACATCCAGCGCAATGCAAACTGTACAGATCTAAACCAACCATTAAACGTTACTTTAGAAGGTAACAGATCGTTGACGTGAAGATGGTAGAAGTGCGCAACTAGCTGGACCGATCCGAGATCTGGAAACATTAAATACATCAAGCGCAATGCAAAATGTACATATCTAAACCAACCACCAAACTTTGCTTTAGGAGGTAACAGATCGTTGACGTGAAGATGGTAGGTGTGCGCAACTAGTTAGAACGATCCGAGATCTGGAAATGTTAGGGACATCCAGCGCAATGCAAACTGTACAGATCTAAACCAATCAGCAAACTTTACTTTAGAAGATAACAGATCGTTGACGTGAAGATGGTTGAAGTGCTTAACTGGCTGGAACGATCCAAGATCTGCAAACGTTAGGGACTTCCAGCGCATGGCAAACTGTACAGATCTAAACTAACAACCAAACTTTACGTTAGAAAGTAACAGATTGTTGACATGAAGATGTTACAAGCGCGCAATTGGGTGAAACGATCGGAGATCTGGAAACGTTAGGGACATCCAGCGCAATGCAAGCTGTAGAGATCTATACCAACCACCAAACTTGAATTTAGAAGTGAACAGATCGTCGACGTGAAGGAGGTAGAACTGCGCAACTAGCTGGAACCATCCGAGATCTGGAAACCTAAGGTACATCCAGCGCAATGCAAAATGTACGGATCTAAACCAACCACGAAACTTTACTTTAGATGGTAACATATCGTTGACGTGAAGATGTTAGAAGTGCGGAACTATCTGGAACGATCCGAGATCTGGAAATGTTAGGGACATCCAGCGTAATGCAAAGTGTACGAATCTAAACCAACCACCAAACTTTACTTTAGAAGGTAACAGATCGTTGACGTGAAGATGGTGCAAGTGCGCAACTAGCTGGAACGATCTGAGATTTGGAAACTTTAGGGAAATCCAGCGCACTGCAAGCTGCACAGATCTAAACCAACCACCAAACTTAACTTTAGAAGGTAACAGATCGTTGACGTGAAGAAGGTAGAAGCGCGTCTAGCTGGAACGATCTGAGATCTGGAAACGTTAGGGACATCCAGCGCAATGCAAACTGAACAGATCTAAACCAACCACCAAACTTTACTCTAGACGGTAACAGATCGTTCACGTGAAGATGGTAGAAGTGCGCAACTATCTGGAATGATCCGAGATCTGGAAATGTTAGGGACATCCAGCGTAATGCAAAGTGTACAAATCTAAACCAACCACCAAACTTTACTTTAGAAGGTAACAGATCGTTGACGTGAAGATGGTACAAGTGCGCAACTAGTTGGAACGATCCGAGATCTGGAAACGTTAGGGACATCCAGCGCAATGCAAACTCTACAGATCTAAACCAACCACCAAGCTTTAGTTTAGAAGGTAACAGATCGTTGACGTGAAGATGTTAGAAGTTTGCAACTAGCTGGTACGATCTGAGATCCGGAAACGTTAGGGACATCCACCTCAATGCAAGCTGTACAGATCTAAACCAACCACCAAACTTTACTGTAGAAGGTAACAGATCGTTGACGTGAAGGTGATAGAGGTACGCAACTATCTGGAACGATCCGAGATCTGGAAACGTAAGGTACATCCAGCGCAATGCAAACTGTACAGATCTAAACCAACCACGAAACTTTACTTTAGATGGTAACAGATCGTTGACGTGAAGATGGTAGAAGTGCGCAACTAGCTGGAACGATCCGAGATCTGGAAACGTTAGGTACACCCAGCGCAATGCAAATTGTACAGATCTAAATCAACCACCAAACTTTACTTTAGAAGGTAACAGATCGTTGACGTGAAGATGGTGCAAGTGCGCAACTAGCTGGGACGATCTGAGATTTGGAAACGTTAGGGAAATCCAGCGCAATGCAAACTGTACAGATCTAAACCAACCACCAAACTTTACTCTAGACGGTAACAGATCTTTGACGTGAAGATGTTAGAAGTGCGGAACTATCTGGAACGATCCGAGATCTGGAAATGTTAGGGACATCCAGCGTAATGCAAAGTGTACAAATCTAAACCAACCAACAAACTTTACTTTAGAAGGTAACAGATCGTTGACGTGAAGATGATAGAACTGCGCAACTAGTTGGAACGATCAGAGATCTGGAAACGTTAGGGACATCCAGCGCAGTGCAAACTCTACAGATCTAAACCAACCACTTAACTTTACTTTAGAAGGTAACAGATCGTTGACGTGAAGGTGGTAGAAGCGCGTCTAGCTGGAACGATCTGAGATCTGGAAACGTTAGGGACATCCAGCGCAATGCAAACTGTACAGATCTAAACCAACCACCAAACTTTACTCCAGACGGTAACAGAACGTTCACGTGAAGATGGTAGAAGTGCGCAACTATCTGGAACGATCCGTGATCTGGAAATGTTAGGGACATCCAGCGTAATGCAAAGTGTACAAATCTAAACCAACCACCAAACTTTGCTTTAGAAGGTAACAGATCGTTGACGTGAAGATGGTAGAAGTGCGCAACTAGTTGGAACGATCCGAGATCTGGAAACGTTAGGGACATCCAGCGCAATGCAAACTCTACAGATCTAAACCAACCACCAAACTTTACTTTAGAAGGTAACAGATCGTTGACGTGAAGATGTTAGAAGTGTGCAGCTAGCTGGTACGATCTGAGATCCGGAAACTTTAGGGACATCCACCGCAATGCAAGCTGTACAGATCTAAACCAACCACCAAACTTTACTTTAGAAGGTAACAGATCGTTGACGTGAAGGTAATAGAGGTGCGCAACTAGCTGGAAGGATCCGAGATCTGGAAACTTTAGTGACATCCAGCGCAATGCAAACTAAACAGATCTAAACCAACCACCAAACTTTACTTTAGAGGGTAACAGATCGTTGTCATGAAGTTGGTAGAGACGCGCAACTAGCTGGAACGATCTGATATCTGGAAACGGAGGGACATCCATCGCAATGCAAGCTGTACTGTTCTAAACTAACCACCAAACTTTGCTTTAGAAGGTAACAGATCGTTGACGTGTTGATGGTAGAAGTGCGCAACTAGTTGGAACGATCCGAGATCTGGAAACGTTAGGGACATCCAGCGCAATGTAAACTGTACAGATCTAAACCAACCACCAAACTTTACTTTAGAAGGTAACAGATCGTTTACATGAAGACTGTAGAAGCGCGCAACTAGGTGGAACGATCCGAGATCTGGAAACGTTAGGGACATCCAGCGCAATGCAAGCTGTACAGATCTAAAACAACCACCAAGCTTTATTTTAGAAGGTAACAGATTGTTGACGTGCAGATGGTAGAAGTGCGCAACTAGCTGGAACGATCCGAGATCTGGAAACTTTAGGGACATCCAGCGTAGATCTGGAAATAATAGGGACAATCCGTTTTGTGGATGATGAGTGTTTCCAGAGAACATCCTTTTCCACAAACGTTTCCAGAGAACAGCCTTTTTCCATGCTCGCACTCGCAATCTTCTGTTTACGTGATGTTATAACGTAATGTTACGCTGTTAGGACGGTTCAGAAGACATGACGGGCAAAAGTCGGTGGCTCCTACCCTTTAAAGATTTGAACGTGGAGTCTGCTCCGCAGCGTGACGACGTAGTAACGTCACGTGATTGCGTTGTAACGTCGTGTGACGGCATTGTAACGTCGAATGACGACGTTGTCAAGCAAGGTGACGGCGTTGTAACGTCGTGTGACGACGTTGTCAGTCATGATGACGACGTAGTAACCTTTTGTGACGGCGTTGTAACGTCGTGTGACGACGTTGTCACGTAGGGTGACGACGTGTGAGAGTCAAAGAGTAGGGGGGCAGGGTGTCTACCTTTCACGGTTAAAAAATCCCCAGGTGGCAGTTGACGCAATCTATGGCTCCTCGCGAGGACTACAGACTTACACATCTCCTGAGAGGTCCAGGATTCGGGGCCACACTTCTTCCATGGATGAAAGTTACAGAGAGCATTATCTCTGCTTATGCCGAGAGTCTCTCTCCGCTAGTTTCAACCCTGAAACAACCAAGAAGATGAAAAAAAGTAAAATGAGGATGGAGGTGAAATGATGAGAGGAAAAATTCAGAGGTGGAACGAGCCTTCACAGCATTCGTCTACTGAGCGGAAAACCGTGAAGATAAAACCTCTGGGAATCAGGGGGGTGAGGGTTCCTGAGATTGAACCCTCGATCCGAATACAAGTCACAGACTTATTACCTGAGCCATTCCACTCGATTAAGTGTTACACACAAATGAACTTAGCTGTGTGTCGTCGTCCGTGGTGTAGTGGTTACCATGCCAGCCTCTAGTTCCCGAGGTCGCGGGTTCAAGCCCGACGGAGGGCGATGGATTTTTCGGGCGTAAAATCCTTAGCATGGCTTCCTTCGGAAGGGAAGTAAAGCCTGTGGTCCCGTGTCGTATATTTACGGCACGTAAAAGAACCTCAAGCCTGATAGAGGTCTCTGAGCAAAATTACCAGTCTTTCACGCACAATAAGATTTCTCAAGCAAAACCGTGAACAAATTAGTTGATTGTCGGATACATGCATCTGAAGTCGCGAACTCGCTATTGTAAGCCTATGTAAGAAGCATTATCTGGTAAATGTTGCATGTCATGCGTTCCTTTAAGAGAATCCTCGATAAAATTATCTTAACTTTAAGAGCACCCTAAATTGCCTACAATTTTTTTTTCCGAAATGTAATTTTGGAACCTTTATTGAATCTAAACAAGCGAATACCATACATAACGTGTCTTAAAGAGAAAGTTCCTGTCTAAGACAGTGTTTAGATGTAATGTGTTCTTGTTATGGTTGTAAATAAATATCTACATTAAAGCCTTCATTCCGATCTGATTATGGGTTCTGATAAGCACATGACCGTATGTCTTCCTGCATGTTCGAGTACTTAGAGAGTCGGTCAGAGGCGTTTATGTGTGATTGCATGTATTCATAGGTCTTCGTATAGCTTCGCGTGCTTAGAGTGAGTGAGCAAAGTATTGCAACGATAATGTATTTTTCGGTGGTGTTCGGACGTCTCCGTACAGGTTCGGATGCTTAGAGTAAGTGTAAAGTATTGTGAAGATGTATGTATTGTTCGGGTATAATCGCGCAGTTTCGGCTGCTTAACTCGTGAGGCTATCAACCGCGGAAGGGATAAGTGTCCTTTTGAGCAGGCATTTACCATGCGCAAAGAAACCTAGAAGCAAAAAGGATGTGAATAAAATAAAAGATGAAAATTATATAGAATGAAAGGAAATCGTGGTAGCATACGGTACTCAGGCATTCGCCTGCAGACCAGGGAAAACCACGAAAAATCAAAGGTCTGAGCTACTGGCCGACGGTAATCCAAAAAGAGGGGCTTAGAAGCACGTGTTAAAGATGCGAATGAAATAAAATGAAAACGTTGTAGCATACGGTACTCAGGCATTCGCCTGCAGACCAGGGAAACCCAGGCAAAATCAAAGGTCTGAGCTACTGGCCGACGGTAATCCAAACAGAGGACCTTAGAAGCACTTGTTAAAGATGCGAATGAAATAAAATGAAAACATTGTAGCATACGGTACTCAGGCATTCGCCTGCAGACCAGGGAAAACCACGAAAAGCCAAAAATCTGAGCTAATGGCCGACGGAACTCCAAACAGAGCGCCTTAGAAGCACGTGTTAACGATGCGAATGAAATAAAATGAAAACGTTATAGCATACGATACTCAGGCATTCGCCTGCAGACCAGGGAAAACCACGAAGAATCAAAGGTCTGAGCTACTGGCCGACGGTAATCCAAACAGAGGACCTTAGAAGCACGTGTTAAAGATGTGAATGAAATAAAATGAAAACGTGGTAGCATACGGTACTCAGGCATTCGCCTGCAGACCTGGGAAACCCAGGCAAAATCAAAGGTCTGAGCTACTGGCCGACGGTAATTCAAACAGAGGGCCTTAGAAGCACATGTTAAAGATGCGAATGAAATAAAATGAAAACATTGTAGCATACGGTACTCAGGCATTCGCCTGCAGACCAGGGAAAACCACGAAAAATCAATGGTCTGAGCTACTGGCCGACGGTAATCCAAACAGAGGGCCTAGAAGCACATGTTAAAGATGCGAATACAATAAAATCAAAACATAGCAGCGTAAGCCACTCAGGCATTTGCCTGCAGACCAGGGAAAACCACGAAAAATCTCCGGTATCTGTATATGCTGTCACATCAAAAACAGAAGTATAAACGGTGCACTCGAATGGATTTCCCTTCCTCCTGCGTCTGTTTAGCGATAGCACTCTATATACAGGACGTTTACACTTAACTTCTCGGGATGCGTGTTTTGAGGTATTCCCTGTATTTTACCTCGAGGGTGTTTTAAACACTACGACATCCCTGTCCTTTTAGCTACATACATATACGTTTCTTTGTTCATAAAGCATCTGTATCACATGAGTGCCGACGTTCAGTAGTAAATATTACCAGTCAGAGCCGGAGAGATGAAAGCCTGAGTAAAAGGAGAATATCGGTGAAACGGTGTGGAGGAAACAATTCGCGGTTGTAATGAGCCTTCACAGCATTCGCCTAGCAACCAGGGAAACCGAGAAATCTAGGGGTCAGGAGCGTCAGTTGCTGGGGATCGAACCCCCCGACCTCGAATGCAAGTCACAGACGTCAACAACTGAACCCTTGCTTATAAAGACCGTTAATGGCTTGCACTATAGCTATGTATTACCAAAATAATCGCCCAAGTATTAAACTTGAATCATGTGTCTGCAATCAAAGTATTATTCTAACATGATATGAATGTGAATGGCGACGCTATGGCTAGCACCAAGGTATTATTTAGTAATAATTTTAGAGTGAAAATAACGAAAAAGAAGGTATTGTTTCTGTTGATATAATTTTCTTTGTAAGGCTACACCCTCGTTTATAAAAATCGTTAATGTGAAGACTATGTATTCGTAGACCTCCATGCAGCTTCTAAAGTCAGACAGGGCAGTCACCGGGAATCGAACCGGTGACCTCTCCAGTTAAAACCTCACACGTTACCACGATGTAATTTTTATCAAAACAGACTTTAAACACCTTTTACCCCTGTTAAATAATACTGTTATTAATCAAATATTTCATTCATCTATAAAGTAGACCATAAAACAGGCTAGCTTCAAAGACCAATTAAGAAAATCTATCAGATACATTCGATCGCTTAATTTGAATTTTTTCTCCAATTTTAATTCTAAAATGTCATACTCTTCATATCACCCTCTACAAATCATATTTATTTGTCTAGTATTCCATAAAAGTTAGTTTCATTGTCGATATCGCGCAAACAATTAAGATATGATATTTACACAGTCGTCTGTATGAGAGGAATTTTCCTGTAAGTACCCGTTTTTCAGGGGAAGAGAAATCATTTTATAGCACAATAGATTGCTTAATGAGATGTTCGACATGGTCCTAAATGTTCTATATGGCGGTAGCCAGTCGCCGGAGAAATTTCCAAGACCCCAGCCAGGTATACAGTCTTCAAAGGGTATACAAAATATTTTTGCAAGGGGTGTGCAACTCGTCGAATTTTTCGAAGATCTCCGGCGAAGGAAAAGCTTTTAAACAAATATGGTTCGATCTCTCTGCTGGAATATTCAAAATATCTCTCGAAGGAAGGAGTGTTTAAAAACGTTCTCGTCGTATGTTTGCTAAGAAGTACGGTTGTATTAAGAAGAGGGACTTGAACGGCGTTAAAAGGTAAAATTCCTTTTAGTATGTAATCCTTGATAAGTACTTTCTCGTACTACATCTCGCCATCATTTGATAATAATTAAAATTAATATTAAATTTCCAAATAATGAAATAATGCATGTTTTGAAAGTCCGTGTATTTATTGGTTTGAGTTCAGAGTTCGAGTTCCCTCTGGTCCACTTTATACGCTACATATCTAAACAATCAAAAGTCTATTACACGAATAATTTTCTTTTTTGTTAGGGGTATAATAATAATTCTACATGTAAGGAATGTTTACGTACAGGACCTATACATCATACCTCGTAGGAAAATATTATAAAGCTCTTAATGGGAGGACTTGCTTTGCACAGTAATTCACCTATCCTGTTGCGACCTCTCGAATGTGAATAGACACGTTATCTCTCATAGAATTATGATATGTATACATTCGAATGATGGGGACGAAATCATTTTTAGATATGGCTGGTGAAACGTCGATCTGTTTAAATGGGATAAGCTTTCTTAACGATAATAATAATAACAATAGATAATAATAAAAACTTGATTCCCTCTGAGAAGAAAATAATACTTGGAGATAATTGTAATAGTTACGAATGTTTATTTAGACTTCTACAGAATCTATACACTATGTGTTTAATTATAATTTCAGCGTAAAAAGAAAATATCGCTTCTCTCCGTTTAGTTTTCCTGACGGGAGAGTCATATTCAATATTTTATTAATAGAAATAAGTGGTAGTATACGATGAAACTTAATCATTACTAATCTTCATGTAGAATTTAAATTACTTATTGGTGGAAAAAATGCTGTAGCAAGCTTATAATTGCTAGGCTTAGAATTTTCCCCTGTGTGTATGGGGAATTTTGCGCAGAGCAAGTAGGAACCCTTTCAAGCTGACCATTAACGATATGATAGACATCTATTGTATTCTTAAAAGGTTATTTCCCCAGCGGGTCGGGGGTTTTTCGTCAAGGGTGTACAAACTTTCCTTTACATCGACTGTCTTTATAAAAGATGTCGATTGAAAGATATCGTAATTTTTATGCTTGCGTACGTGTGATACTTTATCAACGACTGTTTTAAGGTTCCTACCTATGCGTTTGCATGCGCTGGCAGTGCGGTAAATTATCGTCAACGTCTGTTTTAAAGTGAATACCTATGCGCGTGGAGTGCTTAATCGTCTGTCTTGATATATTTGTCCTTCTTTTCAGTTTTTTGGCAAAGAGTAACAAGGAATGTGTCTTGTTTAGGATAATCTCCATATTTCATTATTTATTTAGTTCAGTTTTTATTTATTAATAGCATATTTAACTAGAACTTTCGTCGCTCTCCGCTAGAGAGAGCGGAAAATAATTGCGCGGAAGGCAGTGACAGGCACGGAGATTGAAGAGGTCGTTTGGTTAGGGGATGACATGGTCAAGCCATACATGCAAGTGCAAGAGATCATTACTGAGTCAGCGCCTACAGGACAAGAACCACGCTCCAGTTTTTTTCAGTGAAAGAATCGCGATTTAACGTCTCGTGTTAGGTATTAACGCCAACTCTGTCTTTTCAGTAGTACCTTCACCTAAGCGATGTAATGTTCGTATAAACCCAAAATATGTTTTTCTTCAAAGGTAGAATTAAACAAATGTTGTTAGTCGTAATAGTTATACACGCGTAATAATCGCCTTAACCCCCGAACACATACGACGGCAACCAAATGGGCGAGTCAATTCATATACACTTATTTACATTAATTAATCAAAATATTTAATTGTATTCTTCCATCAGCGAGACCATTATTTATTTTTAATAACGTATGTAATATTGAACTATAATGTTAACCGTATTTATTTATTTTTTCATAATCAATTCCACGGAATTATATAACGAGACATCCTGAACGCACCTCGGATGTTAAACGAGGTATTATTTAACTATAATGTTAATTCACGTTTATTTATTTCTTCACAATCAATTCCCCGAAATTATAATAAGACAACATGAACGCACCTTGCATGTTAAACGAGTATTATTTAACTTTAATGTTAATTCGCGTTTATTTTTTTTTCGGAATCATTTTCCTCGGAATTATAGGGAGTTAAGATGGCCCTCATGCGCACCTCAAGCTACAATATGGCGAAGTCACAGGCTTCTACGCAAGACTTTCGAAAATGACAACATGGCGCGCTGTGAGGAAGTACTTTCGTTGATGACCGCACGGTGCGCTGCGTGGCAGCGGGCTCTCGCGATACAGGACGGAAGAGAGAGGGAATACACGTCAGTTCGGCGGTAGAGCGTGCAGGGGATGGACTGCGCGCTCGCTCGTGTTGTTTTTCGTAAAGGATTCTCGTGTTAACGTCTCACTCTAGCTATTTACACCGTCCTTTTCAGTCAAGGATTTTTTATTTCAGCTAAGTGATGTAATATTTTTATAAGCCACCCGCTCAAAAGAATAATTAAACATGTATTATTAGACGTAATAATTATATACACCTAATCATTACCTTAACACCTCCATATACGAGAACGACCAGGTGCGCGAGTCAACTCATGTACATTAATCAATCAAAAATACTTAATCGTATTCATCGATCGAGGAGCATCGTTTAATTACATCACCTCTTTAGAAGCGCAATGTGCGGACATTAGTAGTAATAAAATACCGATTTTGATTCTTTTTTCAATAATGTTTTATGCATGGACGAACATTACGTAATTGATTGACACAATTATCTCCTCAAATCGATTTGCCGAGCAGCGTCGAGAACACCATTCCCCTACCACACCCATCACCAGGGCGGGATTTAGACAGGTCACAATGAGAGGGAGGTGACGTAGCCAGCCTATGGGAACAATACACTCTCTCCCACCTATCCTCAGGGAACCAATCAGACCACCGAGAACCCCATTCCCCTATCCCCAATCACCGGGCGGGATTTAGACAGGCACAATGAGAGGGAGGGGACGTGGCCAGCGTATGGGAACAATACACACTCTCCCTACTATCCGCAGGGAACCAATCAGACCAGCCAGCGCACAGGGGTTAGACCACAAAGGGAGAGAGGTGGATGCTCGGGTTAGACATTAATGGTGGGGAGGGGGCGCGTGCCAGGCGGCTTTTCAGGTTAGCGCACACACGAGGGGGCGAGGTGACTACCGTCACGCGACCAGGCGGCTTGTAAGCCCTCAAATGGAGTGGGTAGGGCCTGGCGGCACAGAGCCGGGCGGCAAACAGTAGCGCACAAACAGGCGGCGTGGCCTAGCGGCACGCGAATAGGCGGCAAACAGTAGCACACAAAGAGGGGGCTGGCCTAGCGGCACAGAACAAAGGGTCTTATCAGTTGTTGGCCTCTGTTTGTGCGCCAGAACTCTCATCTTTAGACTACTCACACTCCAAAGCTCTTACACCCTCAGCCACAATCTACAACTCTAGCACAAACACACTCACACTCCAAAGCTCTCACACTCGCAGTCACACACTACAACTCTCTAGCGCAAACACACTCACACTCCTAAGCTCGCACACCCGCCGTCACACAATACAACTCACCAGCACAAACACACTCACATTCCAAAGCTCGTACACCCGCAGCCACACAGTACAACTCACTAGCACAAATACACTCGCACTCCAAAGCTCCCAACCCGCAGTCGCACACTACAACTCACTTAGCACAAACACACTCGCACTCCAAAGCTACCACACCCGCAGTCGTACACTACAACTCACTAGCACAAACACACTCACACTCCAATGCTCGCACACCCGCAGTCGCACACTACAACTCACTAGCACAAACACGCTCACACTGCAAAGCTCCCACACTCGCAGTTACATACTACAACTCACCAGCCAAAAATACACTCACACTCCTAATCTCGTTCACCCGCAGCCACAATCTACAATTCACTAGTACAAAAACACTCACACTGCAAAGCCGACACACTCGCACTCAAACACTGCAACTCACCAGCACAAATAAATTCAACTCCAAAGCGTACACCCACACAGTCACACACTACAACTCACCAGCAAAAACACACTCATTTTTCAAAGCTCACAAACACACTCGCAGTCACACACTACAACTCACTAACACAAACACACTCACACTTCAAAGCACACATTCACACAGCAAAGCTCTCACACCCGCAGCCACAATCTACCACTTACTAGCAGAAACACACTCGCACTCCAAGGGTCTCACATGCACAGTCACACACAACAACTCTCTAGCACAAACACACTCACACACCCTCAGTTACACACTACAACTCACCAGCACAAACGCACTCATACTCCAAAGCTCACACTCCCGCAATCACAATCTACAACTCACCAGTACAAACACACTCACACTCCAAAGCTCGCACACCTGCAGTCACACACTACAACTCACTAGTACAAACGCACTCACACTCCAAAGCTCACACACCCACAGCCACAATCTACAACTCACTAACACAAACACACTCACACTCCAAAGCTCTCACCCCCGCAGCCACACTCACACACTACACTCACCAGCACAAACACACTCACATTCCAAACTCACACACCCGCAGTCACACAAACACACTGACACTCCAAAGTTTACATACCCGCAGTCACATACTTCAACTCACTAGCTCAAGCACACTCACACTCCAAAGCTCACATACACACAAAATCACACACACTCATGTTCCACAACTCATTAAAACACACATACACACTCAGGCACTATAACTCATTAAAACACACTCAGATACACACTCAGGCACTATAACTCATTAAAACACACACATAGACACTCAGGTACTGGAACTCATTAAAACGCACACATACACAAGTGCTACATGTGGCATTTTTAGTTTTCCGTATGGTGTATATAACCAAGTTCATTGTAATTAAATTTGTAATTAATGGTGGTCAAAAATATATTTCGTGGGAAATTTAACGTGAATACCTTATAGCATTCATGCAAAATTATGATTGTATTCATATTTTCCACGATATGAGTATCTTTGTTGAGTTAAAATATTGATTTTTAATCAGTAGAGGACTTCGTCTAACTGTGAAGGTTCCTATTGTTTTTAAATCCTTTAACATAAATTTGCGGTTCTGAACTATACGTGTAAATTCACTTTGTCAGTGTTTAAAGCTATAAATTATCTATGCATTGTTTAATCATTTCTTGCACTTTCCTCCTCGAACCCCGTTTTTCTTTTACTTTGTTTTTTAGTGTAAAGTAAAACCAATGACTAAAAATATGGATTTACAAATATAGAATTTTATGGAGTATTCTTCAGCTTTGTTTCCTTCTGATTGTTCTTAATAATTGAAGGAATGGAAAAGATAATTATGGCAAAGATGAGCCCGGTATTTTTTCTTCTTAAAACTTTATTGAAATTTGTCTCTACGTGTTAAACGAAAACTGGGGAAAAGCCTTTCCGAATAGCTCTTGCTACTGGAATAAAACACAAGCCGAAAGGGAGGAAAAGAAACACTTTACCACAAGCATTCGTCGATTATATTCCTTATATCGCAGTATATGCTACTCACTTTGTTTAATCTAGATTACGGAATTTTTCTTGGAATTAAACGTAAATAATTGTATTCGAATTGCTTGACTGTAGGTACATTAGAGGAATTCTGGCGCAGTTTTTTTGGTTTTTATGGAAAAGGATAGGGAAAACGAGGGTGGATGCGGCGGAAAGTGCGTTTATATGGGCGAGATAGGGAATACGGGGACTGATGCTAGGCTAGACAGTGGTATAAGGAGGGGGAATGCGCTTTATATGAGACAGATAGGGAATACGTGGAGAGGTGCTAGGCTAGTCAGATGCGGAAGGAGGGGGAGTATGGGCTTATACTGGAGAGATAGGGAATTCGAGGGAGGTGTTAAGATAGATGTTAAAGCTGGCACGCGTTTATATGAGGGAGATAGGAAACCGAGGAGAGATATTAGGCTAGCAAGCGTTGAATGACAGTGTGTGCGTTTATATGAAAGAGACCAGGAGAACGGAGAGACATACTATGCTAAGAGATGGTTGAAGGAGAGGGAAATGCTTTAGTATGACGGGGGGAGGTAGGGAAAACGATGATAGGTCTTAGGGATTGTGATTAAAACCTGTAACACAAAAAACTGCATTATTCAAAACTTTAACAATACAAAGATCTAAGTATAGATCATTGCACGGTATTCGAGGAGGGGTCTTTAGTGGAAAAAACCCCAAAGTCTCAGTAAAGGCGGACTGGGCATTCCATCGCACTTAATATGCAGGAATGTGTATTATTCATATGCATATGAGGTCCCCCACCCCCTCTCCCCATCTCCTTCCCCAGCTCCAGTGTCCTTTCTGTTGCAGCTGAGGGTCATAAATCTTGTTGAGTATAATGGAAGCTTGACAGGTAAGCAATTAAGGCTGTCAAGAAACTGTCAAAACCAACAAAAGAATAATAAATCACGCTTATTAACAAAGGCGGAGACATTATTCTACCCATTCCGTACCAGGCTATGTGCTTTTCTGCAGTGCAGCAACTCGCCCCCACCCTCGCATTGTTTAACCACAAAGTGCAAAAGGTTATCCATCACTGTCAAAATGAACAATAGAGTATGCTGGACAAAGGATCAGACGCTATTGTCCCAGCTCTATTGAATACTTTTAGGAAAGCCACCCGCGAGCTCGCAGTCGCATTGTTTGACGACCACGTGCAAGAGAACAGTAGAAAGGCTTAACACTAGCTAACAAAGCAACAGATTCTATTGTATCCCTTTCTATTGTTCAGAGCAAGGCTTCTTTAGAAAGACCACCCGTGTAGCATCCCATTCCACAGCCGTATAACAAAAGAACAAAGCTTGCCCTTCACCTGTCAAAATGAACAAAGCCGTGATAAATTATGTTTTTAACAAAAGAGATCCTGATGACTGTTAATAAAGGAACAGATTCTATTGTATCCCTTTCCATTGTCCGAACACGTGCATGTTTTAACAAAAGAAACTGGGGGAGGCTTTATACTTGCCTTGTCTTTGTTTGAATATGGGAAAAGTGAGAGGCTTGAGTTCCCACCGGGGACAAGCATCATATAACTTCTAGACCCTAAATTCCACCCCACTCCACCTCGACTTCTTAGCATCACCTGCGTTGGCTTTACCCTGAGGCCAGTTCTCTCTGAATGTCTTCACGAAGTCCTACGAATATACCCAAACATAGTTAACAAGCTCTCTGTTTGGCTCTTTTCAAGCACTGATGTTAAAAATGTATTTAACATATTTCATTACATACATTAAACCTCTGTGTATACTTGGATATCAACAGATCGGTGTTCGATTCTTACTGCAATCAAAAAGTTTATTGCTAATGAGAAATTGATGCTTGATAATATTATATCGTTACCCTAATTAATGAAAGGGTGTTCAGAGGCCCCTAGTTCGAATCTTACCACGCGAAACTCTAATGCTTAATAACTATTAAACTATGAGTGTATTGACAGTCAGATTAAAATGTGTTTAACAAATGTAATTTAATTTTTTATATATCAATACCCTAATTAACGAAAGGGTGTTCACAGGCTCCTAGCTCGAATCTTACCCAGCGAAACTCTAATGTGTAATAAATATTAAACTATGAGAGCATGGACAGTCAGATTAAAATGTATTTAACAAATATAATTTAATTTTTATATATCATTAGGATGTTTTAATGCACCGTATTCTTAGGTGCCCAGCGGTCCTAGTTCGAATCTTACCCGGGAACTCTAACGCTTAATAAATACTAAATTATTGAAGCATGCACGCGCAGATTAAAATGTATTTAACAAATACAATTATTTATATATTCCGATGCCTAGACACAATTCTTTATTTTCTTTCTTCTTCTCTCTTTTTCTTCATTTTCCCCTCTTTCTATCTATCTCTTTCTTTCTCAACTTGCACACATTCAAGCGTTCACATATACAAGAGCACACGCACATACATCAACAGACATACACAGTTCACGCACACACACATGCACATAAATATACCTGTTCACTTACACACACCCACACACACATACACATTCATGCACACACGCATACACGCTCATGCACACACATACACAACCACACGCACACATACACACATGCAAGCACATCCACACACGCACACATACACATATGAAAGCACATACAAACACACTCAACACACACAGTTGTACATACACACTCACGCACACACCCTGAATGAAAAGAGGTAAAACGATGCAATAAAAACTAATCATAACCTTGGGATGCGACGCGCTATTTACGAATTGTCCGAAACTGGCCTGAATTCATGGGTTCGAATCCTAAGAGTGATTACAAATTCATGTTCTAATAACTCAGGAAATCATTAAGATAAAGACGCCAAATAAACGTTATTACTTTCACGTGAATAGCTAGTTTCTTGTGAATGTACATTAGGGTACCAGGCGTCATGGGTTCGATCCGTAATTTTTAAATCTCAATTATCTCAGAAACTAGCAGAGAAAGAGGTGCAGACCAAAGCATGGTTGATATCTCCTATGATGGACAATTAATACTGTATATAATTTACAATCAGTTGTCCTTAGTTTGAATCCCGATCTTTCAAAGACTTCCTTAATTTTCCTCTATGCTCTAGGATATCTCACTTAGATTGACGCCGTATATAGGTCTTTTAAACATATCAAACTAATATTATAAATACTTTTGTTTCTGGTGTTCTGAGCTCGAATACTGCTTAAATGAAATTTACTTATAAATTTAATAACTCAGGAAATAATTAAGATAAACACGAGAAATAAACTTTATTACTTTCACGTTAATAGCTAGTTTTTTGTGAATGTGTGTAAGGGTGCCAGTCGTCATGGGTTCGATCCGTAATTTTTAAATCTCAATTATCTCAGAAACTAGCAGAGATAGAGGTGCAGACCAAAGCATGCTTGATAGCTCCTATGATGAACAATTAATACTGTATATAATTTACAATAAGTTCTCCTTAGTTTGAATCCCGACCTTTCAATGACTTGCTTAATTTTCCTCTATACTCTAGGATAAATCACTTAGATTGATGCTGTAACTGTATATAGGTGTTTTAAACATATCAAACTAAGATTATAAATGCTTTTGTTTTTACTGTTCTGAGTTCGAATACTGGTTACACGAAATTGACTTATTAATTTAATAACTCAGGAAATAATTAAAATAAAGAGGAGAAATAAACTTAATTACTTGTACGTTAACAGCTAGTTTCTTGTGAATGTATATAAGGGTACCAGCCGTCATGGATTCGATCCTTAATTTTTAAATCTCAATTATCTCGGAAACTAAGGGAGGTAGAGGTGAGACCCAAAGATTGATTGATAGCTCCTATATTGAGTAATTAATACTGTATATAATTGTCAATCAGTTGTCTTTAGTTCGAATCCCGATCTTTTAATGATTTTGTTAAGTTTCCTCTATACTCTAGGATATGTCACTTAGATTGATGGTGTAACTGCATTCAGCTTTCTTTAACATGATAAACTAATATTATAAATAATTTTGTTCCCGGTGTTCTGGGTTCGAATACCGATTCAATGAAATTTACATACAAATTTAATAGCTTATAACATAAATTAGATAGGCATATCAAATAAAAAGTAAACGGTGTACTAGTTCCCGAAATATCGTTATCATGACAAAAAGTACTTTAAAGCACTCAGTTCGAATCCCGAAGTGGTGATTTCATATATCTTCAAGCTTATGAATCATACCAGCTATGAGTAAAGATGCAGGGGAGCTAAATTACTAAAAATATATTTATTAAATCATTACCAGGTTCGATTCTAGAAGCTTAAAATCTGTGTAACTCCGGAAAAATTACTTTGTTTGTGATGTAGTGAAATGTAACGGTTTTCTGCGATAACCGAGTATTAAGCGTATAGGAAGGCCAAATTGTATACTGATTCTTGGAGAATAAGGGTAGGTTGCAAAGTATGAACTGAAATGTGAATGAAAACGTGAAATAATGCAGTATATGCATGCGCTTAGCTAAACAAGGGAGAAAATCTTCTACGCTACCTATTAAGTGTATATTTCTAAAGTATTGCGGCAATAGAGTTGGAGTTAACCTTGGTGCAGTGGGTACCGGTGGTGGTTGTACTATGCTTTGAATGGCAGCATCTGACGGAATTAGAGTGTGCGAATACTTCTCTTGTTGGTGTGACTCCATAATACAAATTACCTTTTTATTAGCAGATAGACTCAGCAAATGGCTGAAGAGGGCAGTTTCATGCCCACTCAGTGAGTTCAAGATCTCGAAATAGGTATTAAATATGAGAATGTCCTTAAGGAGTGCTCAAACAAGATACGGTAACAGGATTGCATCTTCGCTGGATGATTGGCATGTATTCTTGCCTGATCGTTAACCGATCAAGAGCTTGCAGAAATGACTGGAAAATTATATTTCGAATATAAGAGCATGCCAGAGATGTGGAAATTTAAGGCATGTAAATGGTCTTTTGTATGTAGAAAAGTCAAACTTAAGTGTTCAATGTTTTCCTATTTTACTATGAAAAAAATTCGTAAATAAAACAGCTGACTCATCGATATTACATATAAAGATACAAAAGATACATGTTATAGAATTTATAAAAGCTTCATAAAATCACAATGTCACATGTTTTGAATACAGATATATCTATCGCATTGAAATAGCGTCTGATATCCGAATGTTTATACAAACCCTTTGTGTTTCATTTTACATGTATCATAACAAAAATGCAGTTCTTCCAGGTTACCTTTACTTACAAAAGCATGTTTTCTAAGACTTTCATTGTGTAATGTTTCAGACGGAATCCGGGGAAGAATAACAACAGATTGCAGCTCAGGAAAACCTGCTAACGCTCTTGGAGGTTAGAATAACCAGCGTCGTCACCTCCAAGAAACATTTACACAAGAAGCGGGTGTTGAGATATCTACATCACCGAAACAAGTTAAGTCAGGATTCTTATATAGCGCTCCAGGGCATACGATGAAAAAACACGGACAGTTTTGTATACAATCCAGGGCATAGCTGAGAGTTAGCTCGAGCGAGTCTCCCTATATTCAGTGAAAATAAAGTTTTTGAGTACTAATTTAAATGATTGTGAAATACTTTTAAATAGCGATGAAATTTGCAGGCTAAAAGATTTGAATCGTTTATAGATTACCATTTAGGTAACCTAGCTGTTGCAAGTATAATACCATATGCTGGAACGAGGAGTTGGGAGGAAAGTGTTGGAAATGCACAATAAATAATAATAATAATAATAATAAAGAATGAAGGTATGCTTTTACATAATGTGTTTATGCATTTAAAATCCTTACATTCCTAATAAAAAATAAATCCTTACAATGATTAGTTTAAAATATAACCTGCATCACATGAGTCAGAGGCTTGTATGTAAATACTTTATCATGAATTATTAAACAATACAATGAGGACTGTACAGAGATATTTGCAGTAGCTTGAATTTATATTCTGATGCTGACACAGCCATTTACAATTTCCTCTGGCTGATGAGAGCAATCCATAACAAATATAGGAGCAAATTTAAGTAATCTTTTCTCTTCAATAAAAGATGATTCTCTTTTTTCATAATAAGAGCTTGAGTACATATCATGCAATGATGCAATTCTCGAGTTTCCAAAGTCAAAGGATAACATTCACTATTAAGATAAAGTCTCAAATTAGTTATGTTACAAGGATCAAAAAGGAATAGACTTTAGTTGCATTACGCGATCTTAAAGTCAGAGCACCGAAAATGACAAATCTCGACTTCTCCATTTTAAGATGTGGTGGCGACATTTCAGGTGAATACTTGCGACACAGCAGGTTGAGTATGTAGATCCATGGTCCTAAATGGGTGAAACAGAGTCTTATCCAGCTTGGCAGTCTCGAGGATCTCAGCATCAGAAAGTCGAATAACAGGCCTTCCCCACTCGATTAGTACAGGTTTAACAGCAGCATTCTCTTCACCCTGAGACGGCAAAATACAGTTTTTAGAGCCCTTGGATCGAATCAGCACCAACACCGACTGTCTAGTGTGCATAAGCTTTGTAGTAGTGGCTGCTCCATTAGATTTAGTAATATTTCCATTGATGTATATATGTAACTTCAACTAGGTAAAGTATATAAATGCTCAGCTGACAAGGGATTCTAAACTCGTTGTTAGCGTCCAGAGCTGATGTACTATACGGTAAAAAACACATGTTCCTCTTCTTTAGCAATCTCCTCGTCGAATCTCGCCGTCCTAATAAAACTGGTGATATCCTTGATTATAGGATTCTAAAGCCCAATGCCTGAAGAAACTTTTGATTAAATGACGTTAACACACTAGTTGTCAATGGAAGAGCATGGAGTGGGTGTCGAAACGAGTCGTTATTATATCCTCGAGGTCTCTGATTTCTTGTTCTAAAATCTATGGGCATTATGCCTATATCCTTGTTTCTAAAGTAAATGATATTGCTGTTAAGCTCTCCTATACGAAGGCTGACTTGCTCTATGAAGCGAGTGTTTATGAATAGGAAGTAAATTGGATTTGATGGTTCTTGTGAAATATGATATCCAAGCCTAACAGATGGGAAAACTGATAGATCGAGTGTCCTCTTTCACTATCCAGGAAGGAGACTGATGCAATACTTCGCTAGATTCGATGATGCTCAACCTAAATATATTCACCAAGAAATGAGATTTAGACAACTGGTTAGCTGGAATAACTTTGTCGCTGACTGTTATCCTTTGACTTTGGAAACTCGAGAATTGCATCATTGCATGATATGTACTCAAGCTCTTATTATGAAAAAAGAGAATCATCTTTTATTGAAGAGAAAAGATTACTTAAATTTGCTCCTATATTTGTTATGGATTGCTCTCATCAGCCAGAGGAAATTGTAAATGGCTGTGTCAGCATCAGAATATAAATTCAAGCTACTGCAAATATCTCTGTACAGTCCTTATTGTATTGTTTAATAATTCATGATAAAGTATTTACATACAAGCCTCTGACTCATGTGATGCAGGTTATATTTTAAACTAATCATTGTAAGGATTTATTTTTTATTAGGAATGTAAGGATTTTAAATGCATAAACACATTATGTAAAAGCATACCTTCATTCTTTATTATTATTATTATTATTATTATTATTATTATTTATTGTGCATTTCCATCACTTTCCTCCCAACTCCTCGTTCCAGCATATGGTATTATACTTGCAACAGCTAGGTTACCTAAATGGTAATCTATAAACGATTCAAATCTTTTAGCCTGCAAATTTCATCGCTATTTAAAAGTATTTCACAATCATTTAAATTAGTATTCAAAAACTTTATTTTCACTGAATATAGGGAGACTCGCTCGAGCTAACTCTCAGCTATGCCTTGGATTGTATACAAAACTGTCCGTGTTTTTTCATCGTATGCCCTGGAGCGCTATATAAGAATCCTGACTTAACTTGTTTCGGTGATGTAGATATCTCAGCACCCGCTTCTTGTGTAAATGTTTCTTGGAGGTGACGACGCTGGTTATTCTAACCTCCAAGAGCGTTAGCAGGTTTTCCTGAGCTGCAATCTGTTGTTATTCTTCCCCGGATTCCGTCTGAAACATTACACAATGAAAGTCTTAGAAAACATGCTTTTGTAAGTAAAGGTAACCTGGAAGAACTGCATTTTTGTTATGATACATGTAAAATGAAACACAAAGGGTTTGTATAAACATTCGGATATCAGACGCTATTTCAATGCGATAGATATATCTGTATTCAAAACATGTGACATTGTGATTTTATGAAGTTTTTATAAATTCTATAACATGTATCTTTTGTATCTTTATATGTAATATCGATGAGTCAGCTGTTTTATTTACGAATTTTTTTCATAGTAAAATAGGAAAACATTGAACACTTAAGTTTGACTTTTCTACATACAAAAGACCATTTACATGCCTTAAATTTCCACATCTCTGACATGCTCTTATATTCGAAATATAATTTTCCAGTCATTTCTGCAAGCTCTTGATCGGTTAACGATCAGGCAAGAATACATGCCAATCATCCAGCGAAGATGCAATCCTGTTACCGTATCTTGTTTGAGCTCTCTTTATGGCCATTCTCATATTTAATACGTATTTCGAGATCTTGAACTCACCGAGTGGGCATGAAACTGCCCTCTTCAGCCATTTGCTGAGTCTATCTGCTAATAAAAAGGTAATTTGTATTATGGAGTCACACCAACAAGAGAAGTATTCGCACACTCTAATTCCGTCAGATGCTGCCATTCAAAGCATAGTACAACCACCACCGGTACCCACTGCACCAAGGTTAACTCCAACTCTATTGCCGCAATACTTTAGAAATATACACTTAATAGGTAGCGTAGAAGATTTTCTCTCTTGTTTAGCTAAGCGCATGCATATACTGCATTATTTCACGTTTTCATTCACATTTCAGTTCATACTTTGCAACCTACCCTTATTCTCCAAGAATCAGTATACAATTTGGCCTTCCTATACGCTTAATACTCGGTTATCGCAGAAAACCGTTACATTTCACTACATCACAAACAAAGTAATTTTTCCGGAGTTACACAGATTTTAAGCTTCTAGAATCGAACCTGGTAATGATTTAATAAATATATTTTTAGTAATTTAGCTCCCCTGCATCTTTACTCATAGCTGGTATGATTCATAAGCTTGAAGATATATGAAATCACCACTTCGGGATTCGAACTGAGTGCTTTAAAGTACTTTTTGTCATGATAACGATATTTCGGGAACTAGTACACCGTTTACTTTTTATTTGATATGCCTATCTAATTTATGTTATAAGCTATTAAATTTGTATGTAAATTTCATTGAATCGGTATTCGAACCCAGAACACCGGGAACAAAATTGTTTATAATATTAGTTTATCATGTTAAAGAAAGCTGAATGCAGTTACACCATCAATCTAAGTGACATATCCTAGAGTATAGAGGAAACTTAAGAAAATCATTAAAAGATCGGGATTCGAACTAAAGACAACTGATTGACAATTATATACAGTATTAATTACTCAATATAGGAGCTATCAATCATGCTTTGGGTCTCACCTCTATCTCTCTTAGTTTCCGAGATAATTGAGATTTAAAAATTAAGGATCGAATCCATGACGGCTGGTACCCTTATATACATTCACAAGAAACTAGCTGTTAACGTAAAAGTAATAAAGTTTATTTCTCCTCTTTATTTTAATTATTTCCTGAGTTATTAAATTAATAAGTAAATTTCATGTAACCAGTATTCGAACTCAGAACAGTAAAAACAAAAGCATTTATAATATTAGTTTGATATGTTTAAAAGACCTATATACAGTTACAGCATCAATCTAAGTGACATATCCTAGAGCAGCCATGGCGAAACAGTGCTTCGCGAGTCAATTTGCGCCTCAGTTGACTCACGCACTACCCCTCCGTAGCTTCTCCGCCCCTCCACCTCCTACTCATGTCAGTGTGGTCACTGCTACGTCAAACAGTGGCAGCTATACAGCAATGCCGCTTGCGAAGCAACGTTCGAAGAGCAGATCATTTCATGGAATGGGAGCAGAAGTTCTTCGTTGAGGATGGTGGCAATGCAAAATGTTTTATATGTCCCAAAGCGGAGTAATGCAATTCAACATGAAACGCCATTACAATGCTTATCATTCCGAATAAGCCAAGTTACAAGGCAAGTTGGGTCTGTAATTATTATTATTATTATTATTATTATTATTATTAAACATTTTATTTAATGAGACTTTAATTCTTATTTAAACTAAAAGTCAGACTGCTAATTTTCAATATGTTCACAGGACGCGAAAGAACGCAAGAAATTTTGAAATTGATAAAAAACAATGGACCTAAACCAACTACAAAGACTCAAACTATAGCAGAGAAAAGAAATCACGCTAGTTGTATTGTTACCCGGGAAATTGCAAAGGCCTTAAAGCATTTCAGGAAGGAGCATTTATTAAAACATGTTTAATAAAAATTGCTGGGTTTTTATGTCCTCAATTTCGAGTGTTGGCATATTTTCCGACAAACCATTGCAAAGAAAGTTGAAGTGCTTTCTGTCGATGTAATAAGGCAGATGGATTTGAAAATGGCTGACTTTGTGAAGTTTTCTCTTGCACTGGACGAGAGTACAGATGTAACTGACACCTCAATTGGCCATTTTAATTCGAGGTGTTGATAAGGAACCTAATGTTGAAGAGTATTTGCTCGATTTAGTCCTACTAAAAGCCAGATATTTAAAACTCTAAAAACTAGTATTGAAAGATATTGTTTACAGTGGTCAAAATTAGTATCAGACGGAGCAAAGGCCATGGTTGGGGAAAAAACGGGTTGATTGACAGGTTAAAACATTTTTTCAGTGATAAAGGTATTTCTATAAATTTTTATGCTTGCCATTGTATTTTGCATCAAGAAGCACTTTGTGCCAAGTAGGTTATACTACAATAGTGATAGATTGTGTTGTGAACAAAATAAAAGGAAGGCTTTGAAACACCGACAGTTTCGAAATATGTATACTTAAAAATATGGGAGAATCATTTAGGATATTAAGTATTTGTGTGATATTAGATGACTTAGCAGAGGTGCAATGTTACGTCGGTTCTTCGACCTCAGAGATGCATTCCCCGGATTCATGAAAAAAGGCAATTTATTTTAGCTTTACATTTACATTATTCTGATATGCTTTAAGGTCATTTTATTGTAATTTTATTGTTTCCTTTTTTAGGGAATGGAAATTTAGGAACTAAATAACGAGGTCTGGGTCTACGACTTAGCTTTCTTATGCGATATATGTACGCACTTAAACAAACTGAATGCTACATTTCAACGACGCAATCAAAATATTGTTGATAAGTATAGTTCAGTGCAGACGTTCGTAAACACACTTTCACTCTGGGTAGATCACTTGAAAGAGGGGCAGGTGTACTATTTTCCATGTTTAAATCTCCTTTCAAATTTCTCCTCAGATAAATTCAGTATTTACATTAGTATTCGCTTAACACTTAAAAGTGACTTTTGTGATTACAGATTTCGTGATTTCAGGGCTTTTAAATATGATATATCAGTGTATGTCTATCCATTAAACATAGACGTAAGAAAGGCCAGAATCAATCTGCAAGAGGAGCTGATTCATTTACAGTCTGACGAAATAATGAAAGTCAGATGCAAGGATTTAATAGGAGTGGAATGTTTTAAAATCTTATGCAACAATAAATATCCGAAGCTTCGATCATATTCAATTTCCATGGAAGCAATGTTTTGTACAACGTAGTCTATAAATAGTTATTTTCCATGATTAAATTAGTAAAAAGCAAATGCAGATCCCGACAGATGAACGAACATCTTCATGACCAGTTACGTCTAGCTGTAAACAACATAATTCCCGATTTCGAATCTCTCATTGTAAACGACATCGGAGAAGCTTAATTTACTTTAAATTCAGAGTACAGGACGCCACTGAATCAGTTTGTTCTTTATCACTACCCCGCTCGCCTTTCAACTTCTCCCCCTTCCATAGCTTTGTTATCCAGGTTGCATCAAGGTGCTTCGGGGCAGGCTTACAGTCTCGCCATGCCTGTCCTAGAGTATAGAGGAAAATTAACGAAGTCATTGAAAGATCGGGATTCAAACTAAGGACAACTGATTGTAAATTATACACAGTATTAATTGTTCATCATAGGAGCTATCAACCATGCTTTTGTCTGTACCTCTATCTCTGCTAGTTTCTGAGATAATTGAGATTTAAAAATTACGGATCGAACCCATGACGACTGGCACCCTTACACACATTCACAAAAAACTAGCTATTAACGTGAAAGTAATAAAGTTTATTTCTCGTGTTTATCTTAATTATTTCTTGAGTTATTAAATTTATAAGTAAATTTCATTTAAGCAGTATTCGAACTCAGAACACCAGAAACAAAAGTATTTATAATATTAGTTTGATACGTTTAAAAGATCTATATACAGCGTCAATCTAAGTGAGATATCCTAAAGTATAGAGGGAAATTAAGGAAGTCTTTGAAAGATCGGGATTCAAACTAAGGGCAACTGATTGTAAATTATATACAGTATTAATTGTCCATCATAGGAGATATCAACCATGCTTTGGTCTGCACCTCTTTCTCTGCTAGTTTCTGAGATAATTGACATTTAAAAATTACGGATCGAACCCATGACGCCTGGTACCCTAATGTACATTCACAAGAAATTAGCTATTCACGTGAAAGTAATAAAGTTTATTTGGCGTCTTTATCTTAATTATTTCCTGGGTTATTAGAACATGAATTTGTAATCACTCCTAGGATTCGAACCCATGAATTCAGGCCAGTTTCGGACAATTCGTAAATGGCGCGTCGCATCCCAAGGTTATGATTAGTTTTTATTGCATCGTTTTACCACTTTTCATTCAGGGTGTGTGCGTGAGTGTGTTTGTATGTGCTTTCATATGTGTATGTGTGCGTGTGTGTATGTGCTTGCATGTATGTGTGTGTGGTTGTGTATGTGTATGCATGAGCGTGTATGCGTGTGTGCATGAATGTGTATGTGTGTGTGTGTGTGGGTGTGGGTGTGTGTAAGTGAACAGGTATATGTATGTGCATGTGTGTGCGTGCACTGTGTATGTTTGTTGATGTATGTGCGTGTGCTCTGGTAACGCTTGGATGTGTGCATGTTGAGAAAGAAAGAGATAGATAGAAAGAGGGAAAATGAAGAAAAATAGAGAAGAAGAAAGAAAATAAAGAATTGTGTCTAGGCATCGGAATATATAAATAATTGTATTTGTTAAATGTATTTTAATCTGCCCGTGCATGCTTCAATAATTTAGTATTTCTTAAGCATTAGAGTTCCCGGGTAAGATTCGAACTAGGACCTCTGGGAACCTAAGAATACGGTGCATTAAAACATCGTAATGATATATAAAAATAAATTATATTTGTTAAATACATTTTAATCTGATCGTCCATGCTCTCATAGTTTAATAGTTATTAAGCATTAGAGTTTCGCGTGGTAAGATTCGAACTAGGGGCCTCTGAACACCCTTTCATTAATTAGGGTAACGATATAATATTATCAAGCATCAATTTCTCATTAGCAATAAACTTTTTGATTGCAGTAAGAATCGAACACCGATCTGTGGATATCCAAGTATACACAGAGGTTTAATGCACGTAATGAAATATGCTAAATACATTTTTAACATCAGTGCTTGAAAAGAGCCAAACAGAGAGCTTGTTAACTATGTTCGGGTATATTCGTAGGACTTCGTGAAGACATTCAGAGAGAACTGGCCTCAGAGCAAAGCCAGCGCAGGTGATGCTAAGAAGTCGAGGTGGATCGGGGTGGAATTTGGGGTCTAGAAGTTATATGATGCTTGTCCCCAATGGAAACTCAATCCTCTCTATTTTCCCACATTCAAACAAAGACAGGGCAAGTATAAAGCTCCCTCAATTTCTTTTGTTAAAACATGCACGCGTTCAGACAATGGAAAGGGATACAATAGAATCTGTTTCTGTCTTAATTATTTATCACGTCTTTGTTCATTTTGATAGGTGAAGGGCAAGCTTTGTTCTTTTGTTATACGGCTGTGGAATGGGATGCTACACGGGTGGTCTTTCTAAAGAAGCCTTTCTCTGAACAATAGAAAGGGATACAATAGAATCCGTTGCTTTGTTAGCTGGGGTGAAGCCCTTTCTATTGTTTTCTTGCACGTGGTCGTCAAACAATGCGACTGCGAGCTCGCGGGTGGCTTTCCTAAAAGTATTCAATAGAGCTGGGACAATAGCGTCTGATCCTTTGTCCAGCATACTCTATTGTTCATTTTGACAGTGATGGATAACCTTTTGCACTTGGTCGTTAAAACAATGTGAGGGTGGGGGCGAGTTTCTGCACTGCAGAAAACACATGTCCTGGTATGGAATGGGTAGAATAATATCTCCGCCTTTGTTAAGAAGCGTGATTTATTATTCTTTTGTTCGTTTTGACATTTATGATAGCCTTAATTGCTTACCTGTCAAGCTTCCATTATGCTCAACAAGATTTATGACCCTCAGGTGCAACAGCAAGTACAGTGGAGCTTGGGAAGGGGTTGGGGAGAGGGGGTGGGTGACCTCATTTGCATATGAATAATACACATTCTTGCAAATTAAGTGCGCTGGAATACCCATTCTCCCCTACTCTTGAGCACTGTTTGCATTGCGAATTGTCTGGAGTTTCTTGTTACCCAAAGATTGTACCTTCTGCGGAACAGATGTTCCCCATCCACTTTTAACATGTGTTGTATTGTATTCCTTGTTGAGAGTCATTTACTGCCTATCATAAACAGAAATGCTTTCGGAATGTTCAAACACTATCCCATACCCCTTGCAAAGTCCCAGGCAGGTAGGGAGGGTCTGAGCTTTGCTGATCTTAAAAGTACGTAGAAGTGTTGCGAAAAATGGAAAAACGTTCATACAAGATGTTACACTTCACATTTTTGTGCCTAAACTACTGCAGCCCTGCAAAGATTCGGCTCTTAAGGTTGTGCTTAATTAAAAACCTGATGTGTTGGTTTCACATAACTTTCTGTACCAATTCTTCTTATAAAAGTTTCTTATTCTACCTCCTTAATATAGATAAACTTGTATGATACATTTCGTTGTATGCGGGTATGGAAACAATATAGAACATATCGCCTCTGTGGTGGGCGTAGTGTGTTTGCCTCACATTCATGAGGTCCCGAGTTCTAGTCTTCGTTAAGGTGAGCTATCCGGATAAACTTTTCGGAGTTTTCCCTTATCTTGAGAAGACGAATGTCGGATAACTGTAAGCTCCATGGACCCCGGGCTCATTTGAGCATCATTTCACCCATTTCATTCATTCGTCATCCGATATGACTACCAAGTTAAGGACGTTAAACTTAAAGAACGACAATAAGCTAACGCAACAGTCAAATATTTTCAAGTCATGCGACGACTTTGATATTGCATTCTCGTTGCATGAACACGGAAAAAAAATTAAGACACGAATAGCGATTTGCACTTGAGAAGCTTATAGGCTATCTGCAAATTCAAACCAATAGCGCAGAATAAATATGTTGCAAATGATTAACACCACCAAAATAAGTGCGTTTTAATGAGATCTAAATTTGTTGTATTAAAATTTTGTCTATCTTTTACGGTTTATCAATTATACGAAATTCATTTACAATGAAAAGGATTTCACAGGCTATTACCAGAAAATTGAACATGTACATTTGAGTTTTCATGAAAATATTCTAAGATCATGGTATTTATTAAAGTAGTAAATATTAGTTTGGGTTGCGGAGATTTTTTTGGAAATCTTTGTGTCGTGCATCTTTGAAAGATATAGAATTTAAACACCAAGTTTTGTATTCATAGGACTCTTCGTTTTGGAGTTGTGCTGTTGACAGAAACACGGGTGCGCATTTTCTAAACAAGCTGTTTTTTATTCAGGATCTTTCAAAACGTATTTTCGGTGAAGTCTCGTTATCGAATTTGTGGATGGAATACGATGTTTCATGTACTTACTGTAAAAATCTGATGTGCTACATTCACATGACTTTCTCTACTCTGTATCGTTTATTACTGGGTATACAATTATTCTTACTCAAACTTATTACTTTATCTATCACGTACCTAGTATGTAGAGAAGGTATTGAATTCCATCCAAAAATTCAATACCGAGCTTTCACTGCAACTACATGTTTTGAGGTCCCGTGAATATAAAGGAAGCAAAATTGAAAAGTCGGATAAATACCACATTTGGCATTTAAGTTCAGTACCTTCCAAAGATGCGACACGAAGACTGTCAAGAAAATCCCCTTCCCCAACTACCGTTTACATGGAGCATTTTTCAAAAAATTTTAATTCTTTAAAAATTGCTCTAACGATTTATATTAAAATATCATATATTAAAGATATTTACATGAAAAATAAAATGTGGCTGGCCCCGTAGTTCAGTCTTTAGAGCACCTGATTTCTGTACCAAGGGTCCCGGGTTCGATTCCTGGCTGGGCGTGGGAATATTTCTTTAGCCAAGATTATTCCCTATCCTCCCCAGAGTCTGGAAGTATGAATGAGAGTATGAATGAGAGTGTGAATGGGTGTGTGTGATCTAATGATTAAAAAACAGAAAGTGCAAGAAACCCAACGACAAGCAAATTCGAGTTAACACCATTGCCTTAGGCAATAAGTTCCACAGAAAACGCCGCCGATAAGACCAATATAGTTAAAGACAGAGTATAAATGGAAATTTAAGAAAAATCAAACTTATATCTTGAATTCTCTGGAAATAGCCTGCGAAGTCCTCTTCATTCGGAAGGAGTTTTGTATAATCTTGTATAATTGGTAAACGTTAGCCATAGACAAGAACATACCACGCAAAAAATTTAGATCTCTTTAAAACACACAATTCACTTAAAATGTTTTCTGTGGCATAATCCATTTCTGAGATATCCGTTATCAAAGATTCGAATTGTTAGATACCTGTCATTCTTTTAAAGTATTATCGATTTCAGTTTTTCCTCGCGATGTCATGGAAACAGTACGGAATTTTAAGGTCAGCATATATCGTCCAGTTCTTAAACATTTGTCTATCCATGTTCTTTTTGTGTGTATAACGAAATGTTTAATGTAGCTATTTTTGCAAAGGTTTATTTGGATTAAAATGTAGTAGATAGAAAAATAAACTTTACTAATAATGGTTTGTATACCCATCAATAAAGATAGAGGGTAGAAAAAGACATGTGAAAGTATCACATTAGAATTTTTTTCTATCTAACCTTTGCGGAAATAGCTACATTACACATTTCGTTATAGATACAAAGGGAACGGCGACAGTCAAATGTTTAACAACAGGACGTTATATGTTACCCTTAAAATTTCATACGGTTTCCATGCAATCGTGAGAAACAAGTGAATGGGACAGCACTTCAAAAAATCAGAAATGTTGAATAATTACAAGAAAAACACTGGATACCTCCGAAATGGGTGATGTAACAAAACGTTATTTGGAATAAATTTTAAGTTTTAAAGACATCTACATTTGTTGTATTGTAGGTTTGTGTCTATATCTTATGGTTTACCAGTTATACTAAAATTATACAAATTCATTCCGCATGAAGAGGACTTCGCAAGCCATTCACAGCAAATTCAGAACTTCATCAGATTTCCCATTGCCACCTCTTTGCAGCACATTAATACAACAATGTGTGTTGTGTGGATAAAGGACAATGACAACAATGCTGCCACTGCTTCTGTGTATAAACATATGCTGCTGATATTTCACCTAATTTACACGTCCTCTCCAGATTTTCGATTGCCGCCTCATTGTAGTACTTTAATACAAAAATGAGTGTTTTGTGGCTCAAGGACAATGACAACAATGCTGCCACTACATTCTGTGTATTAACGTATGCTCCTGATATTTCACCTAATTTATACGTCTTCATCGGATTTCCCATTGCCACCTCATTGCAGTACATTAATACAACAATGTGTGTTGTGTGGCTCAAGGACAATGGCAACAATGCTGCCACTGCTTCTGTGTAACAACTTATGCTCCTGATATTTCACCTAATTTACACGTCTTCTCCAGATTTCTGATTGCCAGCTCATTGCAGTACATTAATGCAACATGTGTGTTTTGTGGCTCAAGGACAATGACAACAATGCTGCCACTGCTTCTGTGTAATAACGTATATGTGCGATAATGGTTTTGCCCGGAAAGAAAAGCTCACTGGGTAAGATTCAACATGCAGGTTTGGTTAACTTTGTATAATAAGTGGGCTTCAATGCAATATAGCAAACAACGAAAAAATTCCTTCATCCGAACCTCCATGTGTTTTGCCTTTATGATCTTTGTGATTGCTTTTCTTGTATGTATTTGAAATAACCGCACCGCACCGCGAATTTCTTGTTACAATGTTGTTATCTTCCGCGCATTCATTTCCTACTGTTGGCAACGCTTGAGCTCCTTGATCCACGCCCAGGCGGCTGCTAGCAGAAGACAGGCCGTTATTATGCAGGATAACCTTGTTTATCCTACACTATAGCGGCCTGTCTTCTGCTATCAGCGGCGTGGGCGAGCCCTAGGTGGTTGTTGCCAACTGTGAGAATCAAAAACATGCTGTAGGCATAACATGTAGCCAACACATGCACAAAATGTAGAGCGAGCCATTGTATTTGTATACATAGAAGGGACGCGTGTCGTTATTATTATTATTATTATTATTATTATTATTATTATTATTATTATTATTATTATTATTATTATTATTATTATTATTATTTTTATTATCAGCGGAATCCTAATAAAGCATTTGTGGAAACGTCCGTGTGTGTCATAACTTAAAAACAAAAAGTCGGATAAATACCTAACGTGATATTAGGTTCAAAATCTTCCAAAGATGCAACACGAATTCTTTCAAAATAATCGCCCCCAACTGCCTTTACATGGAATAATTTTCAAAAATTTTTATGTTTAAAAATGGCTGTAACGATTCTGATTCAAATACTAAACATTAAAAATATTTACATGACAAATAAAATGTATATCTCGAATTTTCGGGGAGAGCCTATGAAGTCCTCTTTCGGAAGGAATTTTTTATAATCTTGTATAACTGGCAATCGTTAAGCGATAGAGGAAAACGTACTACACCAAAAATGTAGATCTCTTTAAAACATACAACATATTTAAACTAAGCTTTATTGTGGGATGAGCCGTTTTTCAGATATTCGTTATTAAATGTTCAAATTGTTCATTTTTTGAAGGTTCCAATTGTTCATTTTTTGATTATTCTCTTAAAGTCCATTCAACATTCAGCTGTTTCTCGTGATGTCATAGAAACAGAATACAATTTTAAGGCAGCGTATAACATCCAGTTGTTAAACATTTGACTATCGCTGTTCTCTTTGAATCTATAACGAAATGTGTAATGTAGCTATTTCTGCAAAGTCTTTTCTTTTATTAAAATGTAGTATACAGAAAAAAAGGCTTGATCAAGAATTATTTATGTACCTACTAGTAAACGATAGAGGGTAGAGAAAGTCATACGAATGAATCAATTATAACTTTATTGTTTTTTTCAAAAGGAGTTGAAAGCAAATTAAATTTCTGCGCTACCAAGCTGCAAAGAATGACATTATTAAGTTGTTTTGAGCTACTAAATGTGTCCTCTTCAGCATGTCCTTTTTTCAGTCTGTAGAAAGCAAGAAATATTAAATGAATGAATTTTCGGGGAAAGTGGCTGTAAAATAGACTGATTTTCAGACTTAAAACACCACTAAGGTTGTTATAAAATTATGCAAACTTTCAAGCATAGAAGTTATGTTGCCGGATTAGCCAATTGGATTAACGATAATCGTGCCGCTAGGGGCACTAGTGTCGCTGTGAATCCGCGGATTAAGAGCGGTAAATTTTGAAAGCGCCAAGGCGGTAGAATTATGGTTAACTCTGTAGGCTAATCCGGGACCATGTAGTTTTGTTTATTTTTTTGATAATACAGTGATGTTGACAATAATGATTAAAACAAAGAAGTTATACAAAAGTATAACTTTTAAAAAAACTCCGAAGCAATAAACTATGATAAAATACATTGGAACTATGATAAAATACAGAAATATGCACAAAAACCACACATATATTTGGAGCACTGAATGATCCATAGTTTTTATAATAAAAACTCCAAAACTATGTGGAAAAAGTCACTTTTGCACTAGAATAATTTTGAAATGTGTTGTACACTGAGGTTTGTTAGATGAATCTTGTTGTTCGTCGTCTTCGCTGCTGCTGATGCGAATAACGGGCGTGCTGCTGATAGATGTTGTGACGCAGGTAACTAGAAGGTGAGAAAAGTTTTGATGAAGATCATCGTCGTAGGTAGGTATGTATATGGGAATGACGACATCATTATTATAGCTGGTGGAGACGCACCCTGCCGGTGTTACTTTGTTGCAAACGGCAGGAATTTTGTTGTTTCCAAGGTATATTCTGCAGATTGCGTCCTGTTGATGCTGGTAGACTTTAGTGGGTAGACATTGGACGTGGACGAGGTCGGCATCTTGGATGTCAAGTTTGCCTGGAACATTTTTGTTATTGCCAAAGAAGGAGGTATGGGAGGATAGAATTTTGATATGTGAAGGGAGTTCACCTTTGCTAGATAGATGGGAATTGAAAATGAGTTTGAGGGTGAGATTGTTGCCTACGTTGATAGGATCGGTTTCGCAGGACATTACTGTTCTTTATAGTGCGTATATGTGACCATGTATCTTTTGAAACCACTTTTGAGTTTTTCCTCGCCCTCGTAAGTGATGCAGAAAGGGGTAGAGTCGAGGTTGCTGATGAGATCTGGAGAGGCTTTTCCAAATCTGCTTGGCAGGAAAACTTCCGTGTCGTTTAGTCTGGCAACAAGTTTTTTGCCGTGTATGGTACCGATACTTTTGACGCCGATGACACGGTATGGTACGTTTTTGTCAAGAAAAGACACACTGAGTATGTCTGAGGTGTGTGATAATTCTTGGAGTTGGCTAAGAGAGTCCTTTGCCATCGTTGCACAAATGGCAGTGTTTAACGAATGGAGTAGGACCGTCGATATGAGTGGATTGTGAAGGTAAGTTGTAATGCAGTTGGCACCTGCGGTAAGGGGCGCAGATTTCCTGTTGGTGTTTGGTAAGTTGGTTCCACACTACGTCGACTTCGGATGGTGGATAGCAATTAAAGATGATGCTGTAGTTTTGCAGCAGCAGGTGGCGTTCTCCAGGTAGCAGGAGCTAAATGCGTCGTCCGTTTTCGAGAAAGTGTGTGAGGACGGTGAAGCAGTAGCAAGTCATGCGCTGTTTGATGCTGCGTGTGTGCGCAGAAATGCTTGAATTTGTGCACTGAGTTGAGCGAGGTCTTCGTAGAATCCCAGATGGCACTGTGTGCATAAGTACGTGAGACGGTTGTGAAGTTGGCAGCTGCATGTTTGGTGAAAACAGAAGGAGCAGTGGTAGTCCTTACACGTCCCACCTGGCTTTCCTGACGGCGGTTTAGCACAGACTGAATGCGAAAAACGCTCGGTCGTACATATATAAATCTGTGGTTCACATCCGCAGGAAGTGCTAATTGTAGGGGATTTCACGAACAGGAAGTAGACCATCCGCAGGAAGACACTGTGGTAAAACGTCCGTTAGGAGTTGGTCTTTTACAGGAAATGGTGCATCCGCAGGAAATTGCTGATGGGAAAAGTTTGTTGGAGAGTGGGTTTTACTACCAAACGTTGCTTTTAAAATTCTTTACGGTGTTGGTTTGCTGTTGCTGCGGGATGAGAACTCTGTTTTCATCGACGCCGAACATCCAATCGCCGTAAACATGATCGGGAATAATATAGGCGGAGGTGTTGCCCAAATGCACTGCCAAGCATGTACCGTAGCACATGTAATCTTCGTTTCTCATTTGTTGCATTTTGGCTGCGGAGACGTATTACTGTTCGTAAAACACGATGTATAACCCTCTTGCGGGAACAAATTGGAAATATTGATCTGTTTGGTCGTCATCGACGTAAAGCCGCAAGTCTGATTTGAAATGGATATCGTTTAAACTCATGTTGGATAGCACAAAATGAATTTTGCTTTCGCAGCTGTGAATTTTGACGCAGATGGATTTTCCGTCGTAAGTGTCATCGAAGAAACGTAGTGCATAAGGTGCATTTTTTGGGGATGACCTTGCACTTCGTAGTTTTTAAACACCTTAGTTCCTCCGCAGTATACAGACAAGTAGTTTTTGTATCCCACTTGTTGCGGCACCGAAGGGCGGAGCGAGACTGAAGCGGAAGTAGAGGTGCATGCGCACTAAGGAGTATTTTGTGCGATGGATAGAGCAAAATGAGTTTTGAGAAAATGATCTGCCTCTAGGAATGTTCTGAAATTGGCGCACCGCATGTACTTGGTGAATGGGGTAAAATTCATGTTTTCGAAGGGCACACTGGAGGCACGGTTTGGCAGCATGTACTTGTAGTACGCCATGATTTTATGTTGCACGTCCGTTTCTTCTTTCTTGTGATACATGATGTCGGTAATGATGCGCTGCAAGTTATGCAACGTGTTCCACTCTTCGTTGTTGAGCGTGACATATGTGCTTTGCATGTCTTTGAAGACGATTTTTAGCTTCCCGAGCACGTTCTTAAACAGAGTGGTGACACTGTTGCTGAATAGATATTCTTGTAGACGTCCCTCTGTGTCGTTGAAGCGTCGGTGAATAATAGGTATCGCTTCGACGAATTTGTACCACCCTGTTAAACCCATGACTGCTGCGTTGCGTTGTCCACATTTTGCAATGGATACCACCAGCTGGTGCGGCGACAGGGGGAAAAGCCGACACATGCAAATTTGGTTTGTTTGGTGTTGAGAAAGTAAGTGTCGGATAAGGTCCCACTACAGTGCTGGGTTGGTTGGTTTGGGGCTGTTCGGCAAAATCACCTTCATTGAAGCGAAGGTTTCTTTTTGCTCGAGACTTTTTTGCTGTATCTCCTGCGGCACTGAAGCAAGACAGGCAAAACAAATATAAGCGTTATGCATAATCAGCAGCAACAACAACACAAAATTTACAAATAGCATGGACTAACCTGGACATCGTGGCTGCGCTATCGTCCTGCATGGCTGACTGAATTAGGCGAGCGACGGTATGACAGTGCGCTTTATATGAGCAGGAGCGTGTTCTGAAAGCACGTGAAAAAGAGGGAGTGAAAACACGAGAAAACGTAATAGATAGTGACGGTATGGAACACACACACACACACACACACCTGCTTACCTGCATGGATCGACAGGACTGGTGAGCGTTAGAGCATTTTGCAAGGCATACGATTTTGTAGGTTTTGCTCATCGTTATGAGCGTAATCGCTGACGTGAAATTTGGAAAAGAATTTATGCTTAAGCAGGACGGAGCAGCGGTGGGATGAGGTAATGACCGCAAGTGGTGCTGTCATAACCTTGCAGCCTTCTGGCGTTGGTCGACCATTGCGTCCCGCAGACGGAATTTTAGAACTGAAGAAGATAAGGCGAAAGAGGATCGATTCCGTAACTGTCAAAGTATTCTCCTTGTCCGTTTCTGTCCACAAAGATGCAAACCTAGTGTTTACCCGGTTTTGTGCTGGGATCGGTGTTCACCACGATGGCGAAGGGAAGATTTTGAATGGCATGAAATGCGGGTAACCTATCGGGGTGGACACCTAAAAAGTGAGATCGCGTAGAGAGACATGTGGATAGAAAGCGTTGAATCTGAAAGGTGTTCATGATGCCAAGATGGATCTGTTGGCGTCTATTTCGAGCGTGCGATGTATTTCCGCGAGCACCAGAAGAATAACGGGTTCTGCCAATTTATCGGCAAAACCTATGCTTATAGACACGGTGCCGTGACGCTGGCCAGAGATGTGAGATTCGTTGGCGCTCATGTCTACAGTGAGATCGAAAGCCATTACGGTATAGCCTACCGGGTACGTTTCTCTAGAAATGGAGTGTCCCTTGTCTTTGAAATGAATTCCTAGACCGTCCTGCAGGGTTTGAAATCACTGCAAATAGTGTCCGTTTTTAAAATCGGGTTGTAGGGGTTGAGAGGGAACAGGTTGTCCGTTGACGTAAAGTTGAAAGGAGTTCATTTTAAAATGTTCTCAATTGTACGGATTTGTGTTAAAATTGCCAGAATAAGCCTTGTCGGTGACCATGACCACTACCACCCTTCTGGGAATTTGCCCTATGAAGACTTCGCTAAACGCCATTGCTCTGGACTCTTTGGGGATGCTGAGGGCATGAAAGCTAACCTCCCTGAGATGGTACTTGGCGTTGCTCTTGGCAAGCACCGCCTGATGCACAAGCGTGATGGTTGGCGACGACCGTACCGCTTTTAAACGCAGCGTGGCAGAGGTGATTTCGGCGTAACCTTTAAAGGCCTGCACGTCGGAAAACAAATAAAGCTGAAGAGAGGCAGGTGTGAGCTTAACCGTCATGCTCGCGTTGTTCAAAAGCAGATTCTCTGTCTAAACAGAGCATTGGACAGAGGGCCAATGAGCTGAGTGATGTTGCTGCCTTTGGTAAAGCCTTGACGCCACTGAAATCCGGCATTACCGATAAAAACGTCCATGATGCTAGCCGTATCCTTTCTCCAGAGGGAGGATTCTAGTTTGCTACTCATGGCATCTTCGGAATAATTAAGAAGTGTTTCTAGGTACGATCTGTAAGGGTATCCTGCCTGCGGCATGGAAACGATAACGTTGCGACACCTCGACCTGTTGAAACAGGGGATTTAAGGCGTTGTTGACCAGAGTGGTATTAACGTCTCCTTTTACGTCCTCTCCTTTGTCATCTACAATGCGCACCATGAGCTCGAGTACGACGTAGGTCAAATATAGGTAATCGTCTGCATTTCCGGAATAATTAATAGTAATGGGGGTATTTTTCATGAGCGTGTTTTCCGGGTTTAGATATATGAACCGGGACTCCTCGATGTTCATCTGAATGGGGACGTCTTTAAAGAGGTCCAGTTCGGAACTCATGTGGACGGTCGCGTCTGCCATTACGAAAATACGTCTTGCACCTTACACCTAGTACGTTTAACCTTCGACTGCTTGCTCTTTTTAGGTTTGGTCGGTTTTATTCTCTTGAGGCGCCTCATACCGGAACCGAGCATGGCACCGAGCTTTTCGTCGGCCTTTCGCTTTAAATTGTATCCGGACTCCTTGAGCCTCCGTTTAAGCGCTTCCTTCGGCGCTGCTCCAGCGGTAGCCACATCTGAAAAAACGTGAGCGCCCGCTTTAAGGCCTCCTTTCCGACTGCTTTTGCCCCGCTCTTTATAAATGGCAGCAACCTTCTGAAGAGTCCTCCGAGGGCGTAAAAGAGGCCGCTGCCTTTTTGGCAACGCTTACCCCTGTAGAGAATGAAATCGCGGTCGTCGAATCGCCACCTGCTTGATTGAGATAGTACTGCGTGACGACGTGCACATCCATTATTGCTGCTTGAAACGGAAAGGAAGAACTATAGCAGAGGAAATACCGTCAGCGAATGGCAACAGATCGCCATAACCGTTCCTTAAATCTATGTTTACAGTTTTGAAGTCTTGTTGAAGCAAGGGTACCCAGTATTCGGGAAAGAAGGTCTTTTCGTCGCTCATGTAAGTGTTGTTGCTTCTCTCGTATTCCACCGCCACGCTCTCTATGACCTGCACGAAGGCGTCGCCCACGACTTGCGGAGCCACTAGATTGCAATAGATGAACATCTCGTAAGGAAAGCTCATATACGGATCTACAGGATGTTTAGGGCCTTTCTTAAAAATGATATTGGTATAGGGTTCGAAACCTAGCATTTTTTCCATAGCGGGCGTCAAGAGGAAACTGTGAATGCAATGTAGCGGATCGCCCTCCTCCTCTTTCGAATCCGCGCCCTCCTCTCCCGTTTCGACAGGCTGCGAACCTTCGCCCTCCCCAGGTTTTGTACCGGATGCTCCCAAAGTTTTCGTCGGGCGAGAGGCGGGTCTTTGCAGCCCCGCAGGTTTTGATTTCGGCTTCGGTTTTCCGCGGGGCGCATCGCTCAAAGTGTCCGATTCTGTGATCGTGTACGGTTTAGCCGTACGCGCAACATTTTCTACGTACCCTTCGAATGGAATATCCGGTAAGGGTTGAGGGTGCGTAACGGCTGCGTTCACGCTCGCCGTTTTCTTACGCTTGTCGAACAGAAAAAGTTTTCCACGTGCAAATGCTCCTGGATGACCGCGTTGACGAGGCTCACCACGTCTTTGGGATTGTGCATGATACCTTGCTGCATTTCTAAGCTGAATTTGGAATGCGTGGGGAGGAGCGTCATGGTGTACTTGGTGCCCACGATGTGGGCATCGTCTCGAGAAACGTTATAAAATTTTACAGGATACCGAAACTTTTGCAGCGCCACTTCCCATTCTCCCTGCAAAACGATTCTCTCGGGCAACATGTTTGAAAATCTGGACGTGGTGTTATTGGTAAAGTGGTTCATGGAAGCATTGCTGACTAGAGTGAAGGAAAACAGTTTGGTCTTAATCATGCCGAATCGACGGTCGAAGCCAGAACCCACGAGTTAAATTTTGCCGGATACCCCTTCCACTTCACTAAGTGCTGTTTGTCGCGTCCGCGCCCCCTGGTTTGTAATACGCGTTCAATCTTGAAGGTCCCGGGAAGCGCGAACTTTTGTAACTCCTCGGTGTAAAATATGCCGTCTATGGCTTCTCCGGACAGATCCTTCAACTTATATACCACGGGTCTACCGCGCACCACCTCCGCTATCTGAAATATTTCGTCGGTCCAATTCTGTTCGTACCCCTTGTCGAATTTCAATTTTCTTTGGAGATACGCACGTGATCGCCGACCGAAAATGTGGGATTTTTTGCGCGCGGCAAGCGTCTGTTTCCGTATAGATTGTGGTAGACCTGTAGAATGTTAGACTCGTCGACGTCCTTTGGCGCCATTTTTATTTACCTGTGATGGTACCTATTGTACGAGTCGAGTAGAGCCGGAAGCACCTCCACGTATCTGTAACTGTTTTTGTGCGTGAAATATCTCCACATTTTAGTTTTTAAGGTGCGGTTGAAGCGCTCTACGACGCTGGCTTTGACATTATTTTTCGTGGTGTAGTGTTGCACGTCGTGTTTCTTTAGAAAGTTGCGAAACGTTTTGTTGGTAAACTCTGTCCCCTTGTCGGTTTGCAGGACCCTGGGAACGCGATGAGAAAATATAGAGCGAAATGCTCGCGCAAACCACTGCACCCAGCGTCGATTTGAGAGATACGGCCCAAGCATATTTGGAAAATACGTCGATCACGGTGAGAATGTACACGTACGGCTTGTTATGCTCTTTGACGCTGTTCATGACGTTTAGATCGGCCTCCCAAAGATCGTCCATATTGATCACGTGATAGAATTTTGTCGGAAACCGCCTTATCGCCGGCTTGTGCAAAGTGTAACTGTCCTGGGTTTGAAGGAAGGGCTCGATGTCTGTTTTTGATGCGCCCGTGGCCTTGCGAAGGGACCTTACGGTGCCTAAGCCGGCATAGTGTTCCGGTCTTGCGTAGTACCGCCTTAACGTCTTCCACTCCTTCATTCTTCATTTGTACAGCGGCTGCCAACGGCGCGTAGAAGGTAGCTCGTAGAAGGCGATTTAGTCGCCTTTTTCTTGGGCGATAGAGGGTTCACCGTTTTGCTCTTACGAGGCGAGAGAGGGTTCACCTTTATGGTTCTGGACGGCACCTCCTGCTTTACAGTCGGGGCCAGGTCTTCATAGTCGTCGTCATCGTCGTCGTCTTTGTTATCGCTAAGATAAAGTCGTCTCACTTATGCCACTAGATGGAGATAGTGACCTAATTTATATTTTACGAGACGCCACTTTTCGTCGGCAGAGAGCTTTGCGTGCTGCACGTTCTGCATTTCTTTAGCCAGCCTGGAAATGGTCTTGTCGATGACGTGAAGCTTTTGCACCGTTTTTGGCTGCGGGGCAACCACGATCTGCCTGCCGTATTTCATCCTACAAATTTTGACACCAGGGCGCTACCAAACGAAACTAGTACGGGAAGAAAAAGCTAGGGTAAACACCCTCCTTTTTAAACCAAGATGTTCTTCTTTTTCTTCAACGGAACTCGTTTGTCGACCAGCTTCCTCCAATACGCTTTATTCTTTTTTATGCGGCTCAAGCACTTTCGCGAAAGTTGCACGTAACCTCTGCACACATTGAGCATGCATTCGCACCCCTCAGGGGCTCACCTTATGTGAGTACGGGTTTTTGGCGCACCCGGGGGTTCCCGAGCCAATCATCGCCACATTCATCCTCTCACCCCCATCCGGTCGAGGTGGGTTCTTCTCGTGACCGGTGGACACAAGGTAGGCTCTCGTGCGTTCTTTACATTCCATTCATACCGCACCTCACCATCGTTTCTTTCTTCCCTTATCACTTTCCGGCCATTTCGCACCACGACATTCGCATATCTCTTTTTCTTCCCCGCCGGCCTACCTTGCGTGCGAAACGCCCACACAGTTTTAGTTTCTTTTATCTTTTTATTTAAATCCGCCGTGGACACAGCCTAACGGATACCCGCGCACCGCGTGCGCAGCTGGGTGAGTGGGTAATGGCGTCATCCCCACCACCCGGGGTCGTCATGTAGGGTATGTGTTCGTATCCGCTGTTCAACTGCAGTCCCGCGGGGGGGGGGCCATTGCATGAGCTGCTGACTTCTGACGGCGATTGGGTACCTCTGTCTATGTTCTGGGAGGTGTGACCCTGGGGTGAGTCTGGTATAGATAGGCCACTCACCCAAGCCGGGGTAACGCCCGAGAAGTCAGAGCCCGAGGTCGGAGACGGTTGCAATGGTGGAGGATTTATTTCGCTATGGAGCACCCTTCCTCCATTACTACTAACAAGCGCCGAAAAGTTTATGTAACAGAAGTGACACCACCGACAACTGGTTGTTACTTGGTCATTTCACGAACCGAAGAAGGACACAGCTTTGAGAAGGTGAACCCTTTCATCATTCAAAAGGGCATTGATGCAATTGCTGGTGCGGTTCAGTCCTGCACTCGTCTACGGAATGGTTCCTTATTAGCCCAAACGAAATCCGATCAGCAAAGTATGACCTTGTTGCGCGCTACGCTTCTCCACGGTTATCCCATCCGTGTGGAGAAGCACCGCATATTGAATTCCTGTCGAGGCGTTATTACCACCCATAGCCTCGATGGTATATCGGACGAGGACCTGGTAGAATATCTTGCAGACCAGAAGGTGACAGCGGTTCATCGAGTGCAGGCAAACGCGACGGCGTATTGGTACCCACTCGTACCCTGTTTCTAACATTTGATGGCGTCGATCTGCCCACGAGCATCACCGCAGGGTACGAACGTATTTCTGTGAGGCCTTATATTCCTAGACCTCTGCGTTGTTTTAAGTGCCAACGTTTTGGGCATACGCAAGTCTCATGTAAGAGTGCCGTTAACATCTGTGCAACATGTAGCCAGCCCTCACACGAAGGTGCCTGTTCAACAGCCCCCGTCTGCGTTAATTGTAAAGGGTCACATTCTGCTTGGTTTGCCGACTGTCCGCGGTATTTGGACGAGAAGGCGATCCAGGAGATCCGGGTAAAGGAGAAACTCTCCTTCGCCGAAGCCCGGAGGCGTTTCCATGCGCGCCAACCTTCACTCCTGCGATCTGGCACATTTAGTTCTGTTGTTGCCTCGCCAGTACCACGAGTAGATGCCGAAACTCAGACCTGGACCTTGACTGGATTAACCGCCACTACCATCCGGCCGTCTATTAAAGCTACTGTTACCAAGCCTTATAAACCTGGTCCAAAGTCAATGAAGTTGCAAGCCGCTGAAAAGAAGCCCAAGCAGAAACTACGTAGGGAAGATTTTTTGAAAGACCCTCCGCGTGCGCGCGGTAACAAAAGTTCACCTTCTCCTCCTCGGAGGTCGCTGTCCCAGGAAGGTCCTGGGACAAGCCGCGCTCAGCGGTACCCCTCACCCATCGCCACCCAGAACCGATTCACGGCGCTTGAATCGGTTTCTGGCACTGAGCGCGTGGGCCCTCCCTCCGAGGAAGCTATGGAGTCTGACCAACTCCATACAAAAAGCCCGAGCCCAAAGGTTAAACAAAAGGTAATTTTAAGCCGCCCTTCTAAATAGTCAGTTTATCCCCTTTTTCTTAATGGCTATCCTGACCTGGAATGTACGTGGTGTACGATCGCATAGGGCGGAACTGCAACTTTTATTGCGTTCCCATTCGCCTATGGCCGTATGTTTGCAGGAGACTAAGCTTCGCCCTCACGATCCTTTTGATCTCCGAGGATATACTCCGGTTCGCTACGACCTTGAACCGGAGGAGGGTACTCCTGCTCATGGAGGTGTCATGTTCTTAGTGCGTAACGACGTTCATTTTACACCTGTCACACTTACATCCGACTTGCAAGCTGTTGCCGTTCGCCTTCACTTACCCGGCTTTTTGTTTTCTGTTTGCTCTGTATATTCACCTCCATCGTCTCCCCTCGCTCCCGCGGGCATTCGAGCTCTCCTGTCCGCTCTCCCAACACCATTTCTTCTGTTGGGAGATTTTAATGCCCATCACCCACTATGGGGTTCGCCAAGGGCTTGTGCGAGGGGAACTCTTCTTTCCGACATTTTTTATCACTTCAATCTTTCCATCCTCAATACAGGTGCACCTACTTTTATTTCTGATTCTTCTGGTACATTCTCTCACCTGGACCTTGCCATTTGCTCACTCCAGCTTGCACGTCGTCTTCAGTGGAACGTCGTCGCTGACACCTACTCCAGCGACCATTTCCCCTGCATCGTTTCTCTTCTGTCGCACCACGTACAGCATTCCAGAGTACCTACCTGGATATTCGCAAAAGCCGACTGGAGCTTGTATTCCAGCCTCGTGCATTTTGACGACCAGCCCTTCTCCGACATTAATCAACTAGTGCGGCACCTTACGTCTATTATTTTCTCAGCCGCCGAACGTGCAATACCCCGTTCATCCTCCCAACCTCGGCGGCCACCTGTTCCGTGGTGGAACGAGGATTGTCGGGACGCCGTTCGTGCCCGTAGGACTGCACTTAGGGTGTTTTGGCGCCACCCTACACTTGATAATTTGGTGACTTTTAAACAATCGCGCGCCAGGGCTCGTCGCATTATTCAGGATAGCAAGAAGGCATCTTGGGCTCGTTTGGTCGAGTCTTTTAATCGTTTTACGCCTTCATCCGTTGTTTGGGATAAACTTCGTTGCTTCTCAGGTAAAGTGTCACATTGTACTGTTTCTGGCCTTCAGGTTTCTAATGCCACCATCGTGGATCCGGCTGCCATCGCTAACACTCTGGGTTCTGCCTTTGAGGCGGTTTCCAGTTCAGACCATTATTCCGCCGGCTTTCGCTCTATTAAAGACCGGCAGGATTCCGCATCATATACTTTTCGGTCTGCTAATGATGAATGCTATAACGAACTATTCACAATGAGGGAGCTGGAGCACGCTCTTCATTGCTCTCGGCACTCCGCTCCCGGGCCGGACGGCATTCTTGTCCTGATGTTAAAGAACCTTTCAGCCGACAGTAAACCATTTCTCTTACAGGTCTATAGCCGTATTTGGCAAGACGGCATTTTTCCTTCCGTTTGGCGCGAAGCCACCATTGTCCCTATACTTAAGCCTGGGAAGGATCGCCAACTACCTTCCAGCTACCGCCCTATCTCCCTCACCAGTTGCATTTGCAAGGTGATGGAGCGCATGATCAACGGGCGGTTGACATGGTGGCTTGAGTCTCAGAAACTTCTAGCGAACGCTCAGTGCGGGTTTCGTCGCTATCGCTCTACCGTCGACCATCTGGTGTCCTTGTCGACGCATATTATGAATGGATTTCTGAGGAAGTGTCAAACCGTGGCGGTATTTTTTGACCTGGAGAAAGCTTATGACACTTGTTGGAGGGGCGGCATTTTACGTACACTTCACGATTGGAATATCCGCGGTCGTCTTCCCATATTTCTTCGGGAGTTTATGACGGACCGCGTCTTTCGTGTACGTGTGGGCTCGGTTTTATCTCGTCGTTTTATTCAAGAGAACGGAGTACCGCAGGGCTCTGTACTCAGTGTCACACTTTTGCGATTGCTATCAACCCCATTGTTGGTTGTATTTCACCTGGCATTTCGTCGTCCCTTTTTGTTGACGATTTCGCTATTTATTGCAGTTCACGGCGGACCTGTCTACTCGAACGCCGTCTCCAGAGCTGTATCGACCGTCTCTACGCCTGGAGTAACGCCAACGGCTTTAATTTCTCCACCGAGAAATCCGTCTGCATCAACTTTTGGCGCCGGAAGTATTTCCCTCCGCCCTCTCTACATCTTGGGCCAGGGATACTTCCGTTTGCAGACGAGGCGAAATTTTTGGGGTTGATTTTTGATAGGAAGTTGTGTTGGGCCTCGCATGTTTCCTTTTTAAAAGCAAAGTGTGACCGTTCTCTTAATATTTTACGTGTTTTAAGTGGCACACCCTGGGGAGCTGATCGGACCGTCCTTCTTCGCCTTTATCGCTCTTTGGTCCGATCCAAGCTTGATTACGGGTGTATTGTTTATTCTTCGGCACGTCCATCTGTGTTACGTCGATTGAATGCCATTACCATCGCGGCATAAGAGTCGCTACAGGGGCCTTTCCAACCAGCCCTGTTTTTAGCTTGTATGCTGAAGCTGCAGAGCCTCCGCTGTCCTTCAGGCGTGAGATGCTCTTGTGCAGCTATGCTTGTCGACTCTCAAGCTTGCCTGACCACCCGTCCTTCGAGTTATTTTTCGAGGAGTCACTTGATCGTCACTATTTTATTAGCTCCTCTGCTTTGCTCCCACCAGGGGTTCGCTTTCGACAGCTCCTTCGGCATTTAGACGTTCCGCCAGCGCCGGCCCTTCCACGGGGGGAACCGCGTTTTCCTCCATGGTCTCGCGCTGAGGCCCACTGTCACCTTGGGCTAACGTCGATGCCGAAGACTGAGACCCCTGCTTCAGTCTTTAGATCGGCTTTTTTAGAAGTACGGGCTCAATTCGGAGACTTCCATTTTATCTTTACCGATGGATCTAAGACTGAAGCTGGAGTTGGATGTGCCTTTGTTTCTGGTCACTGTAGTTTTAAGTTTCGTTTACCTGGTCAATGTTCAATTTTTACCGCCGAACTTTTTAGCATTTATCAATCTGTTTTATACATTCAGCGGCACGCCTTACGGCACTGTTTTATTTGTACGGACTCTCTGAGTGCCCTTCAGACTATTACTGCGCTGTACCATTACCACCCGCTTGTACAGCGCATACATGACCTGCTCCACTCGCTTGGTGTCTCTGGCATCAGCGTGTCCTTCATGTGGATTCCAGGTCATGTGGGCATCTCAGGTAATGAGTCCGCCGACGCCGCTGCGAAATCGGCGATTTTATTACCCAGATTTTTTTACCTCTGTTGTTCCCTCGTCAGATTCGTGTGCTATTTTACGTCGCCGCATCCTCTCGCGCTGGCGCGTTGAGTGGACGGCCCTCCGGGGGAACAAGTTGCGGGAGGTTAAGCCTCTCCCGTTAATCTGGGGTACCTCTTCTCGTTCTTCACGTCGGGAAGAGGTACTTTTAGCCCGTTTACGAATTGGACATTGTCGTTTTAGTCATAGTTATCTGCTCAGTGGTGATCCCGCTCCGCTGTGTCAGCAGTGTGACGTGCCCTTAACGGTGCGTCACATTTTAACTGAGTGTCAAGTTTTAGCTCCACTGCGCGTTCGCCTGGGTCTGCCTGTTGGCATAGCCAACGTTTTGGCAGACGACGCGCATGCTGTAGAATGTCTTTTACGTTTTATAAGTGACATTGGTTTTAATCGTCGCATTTGAAGCGCTGAGCGTCTTTTAGCTTTGTTATTTTATTCTGTATGTTTTAATAGGGACTTACTCCCCAGTGACATATGGCGCTCATGTCCCTCGCATTCTACAGTCCTTGACACGTTTTAATCTTTTATTGGCTATGCTTGTAGTGTGTTGGTTTTTGAGACATATTTATTGTTATTGTTACTATTGTTGTTATTGTTATCATTGTTATAGTCTTTATTGTTATTGTTATTGTTATTCTATTGTTATTTTTAACTTTTTTGACATCGCGGGTTTGTGTCCCGTTTTTTAATTATGCGGTTTTTTACCTGTCTTTTATTTTTTGACTTTATATTTTATACCTTGTAAGGGCGCTGATGACCTCAGCAGTTTAGCGCCCTTAAGCCGCATATCATCATCATCATCATCATGCATTCGCAAATGGCCTTTATCAGATCTCCATTCGCATTTTTAACAGCATTTTGCACAGGGGCGCCTTCGCCTTGGCCGAAACCGACAAATTACCGTGCTTCCTCGCTATGAGCGGGCTGTTCAATTTGGCAATGCTTAACCTTCCTCTAGCCATTTTTGCGCGATAATGACGACAGCGTCCAAAATGGCCCGTTATTTAAAATCAACGGCCTGGGTGCTAACCGAAACCCGTCAAAAAGAAGACGGACGATGCGCGGGGCAGCGCGCACGCGTACGTGCACCCGCACACGTACTCGCGACCCCTCGGAACCCAATGGGCCACCGCGTAAGTGCGGAAACCCTTGCACGAGGAAAATTCGCTCACGTTTTTAATATTTACGGTCAGAATTGGGCACGAAAAAGGACAACGTTTCATTCGGCAGCACGCCGGTTCAATACCTGTAACGTTTAGGCGTATATTGCGTGCAATCCAACACCATATACCCTTGCGGGTTTTGGGTAACTTTTTCGAAAGCCTCTAAGAGCAACCTAGAATTCCTGGGTTCGATCTGTTGGCACAGCCTGTCGATCTGCATCTTGTCTCTTTTGTTCTTGAACACGACGATGTAATTGGCATACAGAGAGATGTTTCGATATTTCTGACCCTGCGGAAACACGTTCTGCAGAATGTACAAGATGCCGAAGCGCTTGTGATGAGAGTCTCTAGTGAAGAAATTGGACACGTCCGTCCCGCCCCCTTCCGCCATCAAATCGTCGAGAATGACGAGATAGTTCTCGCCCACAGAAGCCAGTTCCGGAATGCCTGAATATGTCTGGCATTTCAGGGGCAGGGTTTCAAGTTTCGGCGAATACTCTGGCGGATGGTACCACAACACTTTTCGAACATCTGGTCGGTGTGAGGTATCAGTTTTTTCACTAAGGTGGATTTCCCACAGCGCGAAGTACTCGCCACGAGCATCGCGCTAAGAAATTCGAATCGCCTCATCGCGTCGTCCAGGGGACCCGGGTTAGAGAAGACTTCAAAATCCGCTCGACGTCTCATTTATGAGCTCTCTTGTACTCGTACGGACACGAATCGAAGTCACCGGCCAGAACGCGCTTGTTCACCACCATTCTAAAGGTCCTCACGCCAGGATCGGTGACCACGGTCCAGCGCGGTTTTCTCGACATCTGCGTGCCTGCGAGCGTCACCGTTCTGTCTTTGTCCCTCAGCACCATGTCTCGGATCACCTCGGCGTTCACCAGCTCCAGATTGCCCGAATTCAGGGTTATCCCCTTCACCTTGCACACCGAGAAGGTCTAGCCCGTCTCCGGGCTCGTTATTTCCATGCAGTGGCTCTTGGGCCCCGTGGAGGCAAACCGGGAGATGTAAGCGCCCCGTCCGTACCCGGCCAGCTCGTCCGTCATGTCAGCCAGGAGGCGTCCCACGGGCGGCAACCATTCACCCGGAGCGGCGGCGACGACGGAATCGGTGTCGAAGTAGCACATCCGCTCTCCCAACCGCTTCAGGTAGGAGTAGAGCACTAGGCGGGAATGCGCCGTGGTGTAAGCCGCAAGGAGGGCGTTGGCGGTGGGGTTGACCTTCGGGCTCTGTTCGCAGTACCTCCATACCACGTACATGATCTCGTCCGATGCCGGCAGGTAAAACTGCATTTCCGAGCACGGGTCGTTCAGCAAGCTTAGGAGGCGGTCGTACCGGTCCAACAGCTCGCACGTGGACAGCTTATCGCGCTGCTCCAGTTTTCCCCAGAACGAGTTCAGCATCAACTTGGCCAGCTCCCGCCTGCCGAGGTTTGGCGCAATTGCCTCCGCATCTAGGGAGACGCCTTCGTGCTCGTAAACTTGTTCCACGTACTGCCGCTTTGCCTCGGGCGTTTCGCACTCCGAGGGCTAACCGGAGGCCTCCGTCTTGATCTTCAGAAACTGATTCACGTAGTCCTGAAACAGCCCCTTATCTCCGGTGATCGGGTCGTACTGCACCACGTCGTACTTCCAAATCTCGTACACCCTGAGGAGCCGGTACCCCTCCTCCAAGGCCACCTTCACCTCGTCGACGACCCAGGTGCCCGTTAGAGTTCTCTCGTCCTCGCCGTGATAGCACTCACCCTGGTTTTCCGCCCCTGCACTAGCGCCACATAGCGGGAACATGAGCTCACCGCTGATGCGTTCCGGCAGCACCGGGTGATACAGGTTTTGCAGCGGTAAAACCCGGCATTTAAGCAGACCGCCGCGCACGTCTTCTAAGCACGGAAACCGGTCCACGTGGATCTTGGGGTGGCCCATGGTGTAGGGCTTCGTCTTGTTCACGTACGGTACAGGCTACACACGTCGTAATAGAATATCTTTCGGTCCCCCTTTGCCTCGAAATACGTCTTAGTGCAATAGGTGCGACCTCCATAGAAGGTATGGGGAGGTGCTTCGCATGGCGCGCCAAGTCCTCGTTCGCCTTCATTTTGGCGTTGAACTCCCACATCTCCACCACGGTAGAGCCGGCCTCTCTCATCTTTCGGGTGACCTTCTCGGTGCTTTCCAATCTAGAGGCCATGGCTTCGTTCCCGGTGCTGTATACCGCGGCATGGCGATTGTGAAAGCATCGCCTGCAACCGTGGTAGAAACAGCCGTGGAAGAAGTATACATATTTTTCACGGCCTTCCTCTCTGTACCCATCCACTTGTGTCCTAGAATTTTAACTTCGCGTTCTCTCATAGCATGCTGAATAACAACACGGTTTTGCAACTCTAACCAAGACAACCATATGCACGCTATGCGATACTGCCTGTCCGCTAGTCCATACCCGCCAACCGGTAAGAGACCAATTTTTTTCGGCGGCATGAAACGCTTTCTATACACGCACATGCACGCCTGCGCGATGGTGACGCATTCTCTAAACGGGTCTATGCCGTTCTCGTCCATGAATTCCCTTCTAAGCTTGCAACCTCCCTGACTCAGCAAAAACACGTCCATTTTGCAATAGGTAACCATTTCGGACTTCATGTCGAACACGTATTCGGAGGCTGTCATTTCATCGTGCCACTGTTCGAACGCTGTTCGAACCTTACAGACATGCCCTCCGGACAGTAATACATTTTGTCGGGAATGGCGCCAACGTAGTGCTGGTTTTCCTCGGTGTTAAACAAGTGTGGAAAATACCCTTTGCTTCCTTCAATGCAAAGGTTTTGGAGAACCGAGACAGCAGCATGGGGATAAAGCTCAGGGAGTCGATAAATGTGACGTCACCGTACCTCATTCGGTATATTTTGCTGCCATACATAACGAGCTCAGGCGTCCATTTCAAATGGTCGACCATATACTTTAATGAAAATTGCCCGTCGTAAACTCTGAGGTTATGGGCTACCACGATCACGTCGCAGGCTTCGAATCTCGGTTACATCACGTGCTCAAACAATTGTTTCACGGGGTCGTCCATAAACACCCATTCTTTCACGCCGCACTCGGAACAATACGACATCTTGCGATGTTCGTCAATGCACAGCGGACAGGCTTGGTATACCACGCACAAATTCGGCACATGCTCGTACGTTTCTTGTTTGCAACTATCAAGAGTGTTTTGTGTACATTCAAAATCGATAAACATAAACACGTACTGGTTTCTTTTGTTTGTTGAAACGTATGGTTGCAGGAATCACACGTGCCCGTCGTTAACGTGTGTCTTACAATTGCTTCAAAACTTCTCTCCGCACTGGTGAGCTGTTTTCCTGTGTCTCAAATTTACAAGCTTATTGCAAGAAACACACACTTTCTCGACGTCACACACGGACATCGACATCGGATAAAAACCACCTTTCTTGGAGTGATTTGCAAAACATGTAGGTCCCTTAAAGTCGCGGTTACATGCAGCGCAGTGTATGTACGATGTGTATGGGTTATTGCAATGCTGGTGACACTTTGAACAATTGTCGTTACACCTATGTAATTCTTTTTTGTGCGTCGACGGGTAATGACAATGGCGACTATACCATTTACATTTAAAACACTTGTGTAAATCTACTATAGCATTGAAGTGCCCGTCGTGAAACATGACGTCAATGTGTTTATCGCTCTGTTTCTGTGATGCGTATAGCACGTTCTTACCCGTATGATCGCCAAACACAGTGACCTTGTAGTCCTTTAACACCGTGTCAAAATGCCTTACGTCATCTATGGCGAACTTTCCATTTAATTTAACTACGCTTTCGCACAGTGCTACGGCCTTCTGCTTTTGCAAGTATTCCGAGCGCGTCATCGTTTTGTAAATTTACGTCATCATCCACCTTAGCCTTGCATACCGCAATGGCTCTCGGTAAGCACAAATTTTCTTTATTGATAATTTTGATGATGCCTTTATTACCATTACAGTCATTGCATGGTTGGTAACTCGAACCCGAGACCTCCTTGGTCTATACAAAAGTAATTTTAAGGGTACCTCCTAGCAAAAACTGCTGATTGCTCTGCATAGCTTTTTCAATAGATTTTACAATCGCGTCGGTATTCACCTGATCAATGCGCCTAACACTCATATTAAACGCTTTGGAGGGCTCCCTGTCGTCCGATATCGATATTCCTAAATAGCTGGGTTCGTTGTCCAGTAGTTCCTGTTTAGCAAAATTCATAACGACGTCAAATAGATTAGTCACCCATTGCACCGGGTTTGCATCTACGTGTCCCGGGTTCACAACTATTTCGCTTTCTGTGAAACCCGAAAACAGTCTTTTCCTCGTTCCCTCCCTATGCGCTATAATGTCAAACCTTGGCTGCAAGGCTAAGTCTTGACTTACCTCATCTTCGCCATCCATTCTGCTCAAACGTGCTTCGTTAAACAACGCGTATAAACCTTTCCTTGTTAACCCTAAACTACAAGCCTGCAAAATGCTCTTCTTTTGCCGGCTCTTTTAAACTATTTAAAAAAACGCCGCAAGTCAAATGTATAGTGTTTTAAGATATTTTAATATAATGCGCCGCAACCATTGCGTGAATGAAATTACTTTTACTCGCATTTCTTTTTTATGAAGTGAGCATATATGTAATCTAATTGTAATAAAAGCTAAACAGTCCACGCAATACACAATATTCGCTTTTTCAACAAATTCACACTTTGTCAAGCAGCTTATCGCACGCTGCTTTTATAACCACGTTATCTGTACCACGGCTTCCGCCTGCGCGCTCCGTTAAAGGACTAATTAAAAGTCCCAGCAGGTTATCTCGCCATGACTTCCAAACTTCTAATCAGATTCTTTTCCGGGGTACTTCCGGTCACAGCACCCAGGCACCGCAGCATCCGCTTTCGGTATGCAGCAAAGTTTACTACCACCAACCACATAACCAAATTTAAACATTTTCTTGCTAATCAGTCTTCCCTTCTCACGTCATTTTTAAAGTTCACGTTCACTTTAACAACTTTTATCGCGGCAGCCATATTCATCACGTGAGTTCACAACCAGATAACCAGCATTAGTTAAACTGCCGTGTTCCAGCACACTTCATTCGTCTGCCTTCACCCATAAATGCAACATGCAGAGGCGCCTTGAACTCACCACCGTGTGCAAACACTACTTCTATTTCAACACTGGTTTAGTGCATCAATATGTGAGTACATCCCTGCGATGCAGCTACGGGTTTGACAACAACCAAACCGACACAGACCACGAGGACAATTGATTCCTCACAGCCTGCTTCTCCAAACGGTAGTCTTCTTCAACAACCAGCTTTACCAGGACCGCCGTTCGAACCTCGTTCGCCAAGCGAGGCACCTGACACTAGTGTTACCGACGGAGACCAGGAATCTACACTTTCGATTCATTTGCGTCTGTTGCTTCTTCACTTGTGGTCAACCCAACTTTCTCCAGCCGTAACTTATCATCCAGCTTCGACAGCGGACTTTCGTCGCCAGCTGCTTCGCGCCCGGCATCTTCATCTTCTTGCGCTGCTTCACCTTCGCCCAGCGGTCCTCGCTTCAGTAGTTCCCTTTGCAGACCTATTCGCCTTCACCTTCTTGTTCCTCCATAGTTTTCCATCCCACTTCTGCTACTCTTTCACCCAGCGGTCACCGCTTCCAAACTCCACATCTTTTCCCTTCTCCGTCTTCCCCTTGCTCCTCTCCTCCACGGACATCTACGCCGGCGTCTTTTCCCATCCCTTCCTTCGGCAACATATTCCGCCCCGACGGCAGCCCGTCGTCAGTGTCGCATACATCTTCGTGCTCCACCATCCTTTTAAGTTCTAGTTCTGCCACTCCTTCACGCTGCGGTCCTCGCTTCGACAGAGTACTTCCTTCGTCGCCATCGGGCACTCCACCGCCACCAGTTTCGCCGTCATCATCTTGCTCCACCATAGAACTAATTTCCACTTCTCCTTCACCCCGTGGTCCCCACTTCCAAACCCAAAATCTTTTCCATTCCCCTTCCTCACCTCCGCCTCCCTTTAACAACCTATCTGGGCTCGAACCCGTTGAAGTGGACGCCATTAGCATCAAAGCTCTCTCTCCATCTCCTACCCACACCTCTTCGCCTCCACCTCCCACTTTTACTCCCATCTCTCCTGCGAAATACATTTCTCCAAGCCCACCATTCGCAACGCAGACGAACCTTCCAGTTCCTTAATAGCACTTCTGTCGTGCACTCCAGGGAAGTTTAATCGTTCCATCAGAAGGCGAAAACCTCTCAGGGAGTTTCAGACGTCACCACCACCACCACCACCACCACCACCACCACCACCACCACCACCACCACCGCCACCACCACCTCCATCAGCAGCACTGCTACTTCTACAACACAGTAGTGGGTGGTGCAAGTCAAGTGCTTGCGAGGACGACGGCTACGACGCCCTGTTTTTCACCATCCAGGACGACGACCAGGATCACGATGACAAGGCAAGCATTCTGGCTTTACCGCTCCGTCACCGCGGCAGCGAAGCGCAAGCTTGCCTCCACTTCGCGCCCCATTACCTCCAGGGTGCCCTTGTCGCCAGAACCAACAGTTCGGCATAAAAAGTTCCGGCGGGAATGAGAAACAAAGTGTTCCTTGTATGTGTTAGTGTATTTTTTAAGCCATCCATTCTTTTTTGCTATGTGCTTTCATTTTATTTTTTGTAGTAGTGGCAATTTTATTATTCATTAAATTTATTCTCTAATTTGTTTTAATGTTTTCTAACTAGTGATGTGTGTAGCGAGTGCTCATTAAAGTAAACACTTCAAAATGAATTGCTGTAATAAGGTGTCAAAATATTGTAATGCTTGCCAAGCAGCAAGGTACGATAACAAACAAAAACAAGTACTCATGCAAAATTATAAAGTGTACACCGTGTGGCATAATACAAATGGACCACATTCTTATTTTCCTAATTGTTTAGAATGCCAAGCACGTCGTGCTTGCGCAATGAATAATATTACTATACGCTACGAACATTTAAAAACACACATCAATATTCTTTTTCACGATGCTCTGCAAAATTTCATTAATGTATTGGTATCTTCAACTACTCACATTATTTTTATAATGTATTGCTACTGCATTCATTTATACATTTCTTTCATATATCTATTTTCACATTTTGTTGTAATTGTATGTAATTTGTTTAATTCAATTTTTAATACACTACACATACCACAAATTTCTCTGTTTAATGTGTGTGCGTATTGCATTATTAGTTCACCTTATTCATATTTAACCTCACAGGGTTCATTTCCTACTCATCGTATTTTTTTCTTAGCCGTCATAAAAAAACTATTATTAAAGCAGTTTACAAAATGCAAATAAAAACAATTAGCAAATGCAAAAATAAAAAAAGAAACCCAATTAACAAATGCAAAAATATAAAAAAGCCTTAAAAACTATTATTAAAGCAGTATACAAAATGCAAATAAAAACAATTAGCAAATGCAAAAATAAAATAAAAAAGCATTTAGAACTACAGTCAATTCATTGTCTTATTAAGTTACAACTCATTTTGTTATATAATTATTGTATTGCATTTCAGCCACCTTATCATTTTATTTTGTCACGTATTCCAACTCTCCTTCCTCTTCCTCACCATCCCCTCCACCTTCCTCCTCCTTCACACCTCCACCCTCTTCTCCGTCTTCGTCGTAACCTGCTTCATAATTTGCAAATTCCTCCACCCCGCTAGTGCATGCGTTTTCCAATCTACCAATCATCTGCTTTAATGCCGCAAATTCATCGTACAGTTTAGTCACATTTCCTTTTATTCTATTCACAAATTCCTGCTGCGTTGTCGCGTTCTGCTTTTTCTTTTCCATCTGTTTTTTCATTCTTTCCATCATCCCCCGTATTTCTCCCAACCTTCCTTCACATTCTTGCTTCTCCTTCTTCACCAACTCAACCCCCCTTTTTGCTTCCTTCAGCTTGCAATCACATTCCTTTTTCATCTTTTGTTGCATCGATTTTATTCCCTTCTTACACCTCTCCGATGCCGCTTTTCTTATAATGCTCACCGACACCCTTCCCCCTTCACCACAATTTCATTACATACCGAATTTAGTTTCAAACTCCCCTCCGCAGTCCACCTAAATGCCCTCTTCGCCCTTCCAGTCACTTTCCTACCCCCTCCCAAGTTTAATTCCCACACATCCTTATCGCATCCTCCAAATATATAGAAAAAAATTTCAGAAAAGTACGAATTCATCTCGTTTACCACATTATAAGCCATCAGAAGTTCGCTTTCCTCCGCAGTCAATTTCCATTACAATTCCAAACCCTCCGGCAAATCTACCTTATCCATCAACAACCTACAATCTATCATCTCCACAAGAATCGAACTGTTGTCCACAGCATACATACTCACCGGCTTTTTATAAAATTTACACCCTCCTTCCTCCCTCGTCCTACCCTTTACGCACTCACATTTTCCATTTACTACGTAACCCTCCGGACATTCTAGTTGACCAAACTTCACACCCCATACATCATCCCTCCACATCTACCACCCCTCTCACACCTCTTTATCGGTTTTAAACAATTGTACACGTTCTTAAGGGTTCCAATGTTAATAAACCCAGACCCAAACCTACACCCACTACCTTTCCGGTATACACACGTGCAGCTAGGCAACAATCCGTAATCCTTATCGCATGTTGTTGCATTTTCCAAATGACCCGTCTCGTCATTCAACTCAAACCCACATCTCCCAAAACTAACGCAGCTCCTCTCACCTCTAACAATTCCTACTATCATCAACCCTATCACAAACCTAATCATCTTTGCAATATATTTATTATCCTCCTCATCACTCCTTTTATACCCTTTTCACATCTTTCATACCAACATCCTGATTCTTACAGCCAATCACAACGCGTTTTATATCCACCAATCCCTACAATTTATTTCTAGCATATCCACCAAAATCAGCTCCAGTTATTCTCTCCAATCAAAACACTACACGTCACTTCCTCACACCATTTTAACTCTTACTTCCTTATCATTACCCTCTTTCTGCCTGCAACTCCCGACATCAACACTTCGCTCCACCACGTCACCTTAATCCAATATCATCACAGCTCTCTTAATCCGTCCCAGATTAGCCTACAGGATTAACCATAATCCTAGCGCTCTTGGAGCTTTCAAAGCTTACCGCTGTTAATCCGCGGATTAACAGCGACAATAGCGCCCCTAGTAGCAGGATTATCGTTAATCCAATTGGCTAATCCGGGACCATAACAACTAAGCATTTATAATACACTTAAGTGTAAAGGGTTAAAGACGTATCCTGGAATATTATCACAAGTGCTAACACAAGGAAAATATTGGTTTTCCTCAAACTATACCTCTTTACTGCATTTTAGGGTATTTCATAGTTTCCTATATACTTAGCGCAACACATAATTCAATCAGAATGAACGGGAGTTCGCAGGCTATTTCCAGAAAATACAAAATGCATGCTTTATTTGAACCCACAAGCACAAACAAACACACCGAAGCTCAGAGACTCGCAATCAAACACTACAACGCACTAGCAAAAACACACTAACACTCCGAAGCTCACACACTCCCAATCACCACAACTTATCAGCTCAAAAACACTCAGCTCCAAAGCTCACACCCACGCTGTCACACACTACAACTCAACAGCAAAACACACTCATTTTTCAAAGCTCACACACAAACAAACACACGCAGTCACACACTACTACTCATTAGAACAAACACACACATCTCAAAGCACACACACACATTCACAGTCACAGTCTATAACTTACTAGCACTAACACACTTGCACTCCAAAGCTCGCACACCTGCATCTACAATCTACAACTCACTAGCACAAACAAACTCACACTCCAAAGTTCGCACACCCGCAGCCACCTACTACAACTCAATAGCATAAACACACTCACATTCCAAAGCTAACGCACCAGCAGTCACACACTACAACTCACTAGCACAAACACACACTCCATAGCTCACACACACGTAGTCGCATACTACAACTCTCTAGCTCAAACACACTCACACTTCAAAGCGCACACACAAACACTCACAGGCACACACTACAGCTCACTAGCACTAACATACTCACACTACAAATCTGGCACACCCACAATCACACTCTGCAACTCACTAGCACAAACTCACTCCAAAGCCAACACACCCGCAGTCACACAATACCACTCACTAGCACAAACACACTCACCTTTCCAAGCACACACACATACTGGCAGTCACACTGTACAACACAATAGCACAAACACACTCACACTTCAATGTTCGGACACCCGCAGTCACACACTGCAACTCACTAGCACAAACACAGTCACACTTCAAAGCTCACACACCCGCAGTCTGACACTACAGCTCACTAGCACAAACACACTCACCACTCCAAAGCTCGCACACTTGCAGTCACACTCTACAACTCACTAGCACAAACACACTCACACTTCAAAGCTTACACACACCTGCAGTCCCACACTACAACTCACTAGCGCAAACACACTCATACTCTAAAGCTTGCACTCCCGCAGTCACACACCATAACTCACTAGCACAAGCACACTCACACTTCAAAGGTCACACACACACCAGAGCCACACAGTACATTTCACTAGCACAAACACACTCACACTCCAAGGCTCGCACACCCGCGGTCACAAATTACAACTCACTAGCACAAACACACTCACACTGCCAAGCTCGCACAACCGCAGGAACACACTACAACTTACCAGCACAAACACAGTCAAAACTTAAATCTCGCACACACGCAGTCACACACTATAACTCAATACCACAAACACACTCACACTCCAAAGCTCACACACACGCAGTCAAACACCATAGCTTACTAGCACAAAAACACTCACACTCCAAAGCTCACACACACGCAGTCAGACACCATAGCTTACTAGCACAAAAACACTCACACTCCAAAGTTCCCAAACTCGCAGTCCAACACTACAACTCACTAGTACAAACGCACTCATACTCCAAATCTCACACTCCCGCAGGCACACACTACCCGTCACTAGCACAAACACACTTACACTTCAAAGTACACACACACTCGCAGCCACAGTCTACAACTCACTAGCACAAACACACTCACACTGCAAAGCTGCACACCCGCAGTCACGCATTTCAACTCACTAGAACAAACACACTCACACTCCAAAGCTCACACAACCGCAGTCACACACTACAACTCACCAGCACAAACAAACTCACATTCCAAGTCTCGCACATTAGCAGTCACACTCTCCAACTTACTAGCACAAACACACTCACTCTTATAAGCACACACACGCGTAGTCACACTCTACAACTCACTAGCACGAACACACTCACACTTCAAAGTTCATACACTACAACTCACTAGCACATACACACTCACACTCCAAAGCTTGCACACCCGCAGTCACACACCACAGCTCACCAGCACAAACACACCCATACTCCAAAGCTCGCACACCTGCATTCAAACACTACAACTCACCAGCAGAAATACACTCACACTCTAAAACTCGCACGAACGCAGTCACACACTACAACTCACTAGCATAAATACACTTACACTCCATCGCTCCCACACCCGCAGTCGCATACTACAACTCACTAGCGCAAACACACTCACACTCCAAAGCTCACGCATCCGCAGTCACACACTACAAACCACTAGCACAAAGACACTCTCACTTCAAAGCTCACACACCCGCAGTCACACTCTCCAACTCAGTGGCACAAATACACTACTCACACTTCAAAGCACACACACTCGTAGTCACACTCTACAACTCAATAGCACGGAACACACTCACACTCCTAAGCTCGGAAATCCGCAGTCACACACTAAAACTCACTAGCACAAACACACTCACGCTTCAAAGCTCACACACTACAACTCACTAGCACATACACACTCACACTCCAAAGCTTGCACACACGCAGTCACACACCACAACTCAGCAGCACAAACACACTCATACTCCAAAGCTCGCAAACCCGCATTCACACACTACAACTCACCAGCACAAATACACTCACACTCTAAAACTCGCACGAACGCAGTCACATACTACAACTCACCTGCATAAATACGCTCACACTCCAACGCTCCCACACCCACAGTCACAAACTACAACTCACTAGAACAAACACGTTCACACTCCAAAGCTTGCACACCCGCAGTCACACACTGCAACTCAATAGCAAAAACGCACTCGCTTTTCAAATCTCACACACACCCGCAGTAACTCACTACAACCCACTAGCACAAACACACTCACACTCCAAAGCTTGCACACCCGCAGTCGCACACCACAACTCCCAGCACAAACACACTTACACTTCAAAGTACACACACACGCAGTCACACACTACAACTCACTACTGAATACACACTCACACTACAAAGCTCGCGCACCCGCAGTCACACACCACAGCTCACCAGCATAAACACACTCACATTCCAAATCGCGCAGACCCGCAGTCACACAATACTACTCACCAGCACAAACATACTCACACTTCAAATCTTACATACACGCAGTCACACACCAGAAGTTACTAGCACAAACACACTTAAACTCCAAAGTTCGTACACTCGCAGTCCAACACTACAACTCACTAGTACAAACACACTCATACTCCTAATCTCACACACCCGCAGTTACACACTGCAACTCACTAGCACAAACACACTCACTGTGCAAATCTCGTACACCCGCAGTCACGCATTTCAACTCACTAGAACAAACACACTCACACACCCGCAGTCACACACTACAACTCACCAGCACAAGCACACCCACACTCCAAATCTCGCACACCTGCATTCACACTCTCCAACTCACTAGCACAAACACACTCACACTTCAAAGCTCACACACACCCGCAGTCACACACTACAATTCACCAGCACAAAAACACTCACACTTCAAAGCTCACACACACACCCGCAGTCACATACTACAACCCAATAGCACAAATACACTCACACTCCAAAGCTGGCACAGCTGCCGCCACACAGTATAGCTCACCGGCACAAACACACACACACACACTCCAAAGCTCGCACACCCACGGTCACTCACTACAACTCACCAGCAATTACACACTCCCTCTTCAAAGTTCCAACACCGGCAGTCACACACTACAACTCACTAGCACAAACACACTCACACACCAAATCCAACACAATCGCATTCAAACACTACAATTCACCTGCACAAAAACACTCGCACTTCAAATCCCTCCCAGGGGCTCACTTTCTGAGTACAGTTTTGGCGTGCCCGGAGTGCCCGAGCCAATCCTAACCGTTATCATCCCCACACTCTCATCTGGACAAGCCACGTTTTCTACGTTTATTTTACTTTTGCTCTTCGGCAATTATTTCTTAAATTGGTTTAGGCTCCTTAGGTTTATTATCACCTGTCTCACCAACAGGGATCTTTTCTATCTCCGTGGTTGTTTTCCCACGGTTTCAGCGCATCTTCCATTTTGTGTGTTCTCCTGATGTCTCAAGCGTGAAGGTCGAGTGCACCCTCATCACTACCCTTTCATGCGACACTAGGTGCGGAGCCGTTCCACTGTCATGTATGCCCACGTCACCCCATGGGGCCGGGTCCCCTCGGGCGGTTCGGTGGCCGCGCGTGGCTGGATTGACCGGGGGACTCGACGTGTTACCGTTATGTGGGGCCCGATGTAATTAACCACAAGTCCCCTGAATCCACCTTGACTCTGTTGAGGCGGCGTGGCCTTAGGTGGGGGAACTGGAGGTTATTCCATTTGTAGGCGCATAAAGTGGGGCCTTCTTGTCGTGAAACTGGCGTATACCGGTAGGTAGTGACAGTTGGAGCGTAACTTCTCTGAAGTTCGGCTCCAGGCCGGCACATACCGGACAATTTCGGTGTCTTTCCTTTTACATCCCCCGGATGGTAGGCTGACGCCTACGGTTCCGGAAAGGAGACCTTTCCATAATGGCTCCTCTGCTTTCAAACCTTTCCACTCTGAAAAGTGACAGCCAAAATTTGAAACACCTGTGCGCCTTTTATACTCAACGGGAGCTTGATTGCATCTGTGACCCGGTGAAGAATGCCACGCGGTGTAGAGATGACAGTGTGCTTATTGAGATAGCCCAAGACGCTCGGACCACCTAACTGTCAAAACCAGTCACCTAGGTTCTTACCCGGTGTCCGTGGAGAAACAGAAGACCCTTAATAGCTGCCATGATGTGATTACCATTTCGAGTTTGGACGATCTCTCTAATAACGACATCGTTAACCGTCTTTCAGACCAGGCCGTTACTGCGGCGTATAGGTTAATCGGGAGGAGAGACGACCAACCGTTTCCGCTGCGCACGGTATTTCTTGCCTTTGAAAGAACCGTATTACCGCCGTTCATCTTATGCGGATATGAGCGCGCAACTCTTCGTTCCTATGTTCCTAACCCCATGCGCTGTTTTCGCTGTAAGAAATTCGGTCCCACGCAACAACGTTGCGCTTCCTCGCCAGTTTGTCCTCACTACGAAAGTGACACTCATGACGGTTCTATGTGTGCTCAGGACCCAACCTGTGTCAACTGTGGTGATGCACACCCGTCGAACTCCAGGGAATGCCCATGCATTCTGGAGGAAAAGGCATAACAAGAGCTTCGAGTGAAGGCACACCTGACCTTTCCAGAAGCGAGGAAACGCTTTCAAGAACTACACTCTACATCCACATTGTGGTATTCCGCTTCCGTCCGCCTTGCTGTCCGGAAACAAGACGCCGTTGTGCAGGCCTGCCCCGCTGCACCCATCAGGTTTCTTTTGGGGTGCAAACTGATATCCCTTCGGACCCGGTATCTCCCTCACCGGTTACTGTTCCGGCAAAAGATGCTTCCACGCCATCGGCTTTGACCTCAGATTCCACCACTGCCCTGGCTCTTGACCACACCGGTCGCAAATCTCCTGTTCGGCATCTCACGGGTCGCTTCAGGACTCGCACCACCTGTTCCGATTCCGTTAGCAGCGATGGTGGTACGGACGGCTTCGAGAGGGCTGGGCATTCTCGACCGGGGCGCAATTCTACTCGGAAGAAAAAGATAACACTCAACAGACCCTCACTGGCTATTAAATAACCGCTTTTTTCCCTACTGGCACGCGCTTCTTTCCTGTTTCCAAATTTCTGGCTCCCAATATGATCCTTCAGTGGAATATCCGTGGTCTCGTGCACACCGCGCAAAGTTGGACATGCTACTGCACACTCACTCAGCCCTAGTCGCCTGTCTGCAGGAGACAAAACTTTGACCTCAGGATGCGTTTGTCATTCGTAGGTATACTCCGGAGCGTTTCGATCTTGCTCCGGAGGAGGGTTCTCCTGCACAAGGTGGTATTACGTCTTGTTCGAGATTATGTGTGTTATAATCTGGTTCCGCTTGCCACACCTCTGCAAGCTGCTGGGATACTCCTTTCTCTTCCTGGGTTAAAGTTCTGTATCTGGAGCCTCTATATTCCTCCTTCCTCACTTGCACAGGATGACCTAACCCGCCTGATTCTACAGCTCCCTGCCCCTTATTTATCGTGGGGATTTCAATACGCCCCACCATTTTTGGGGTTCTCCTATGGCGTGCGTGAGGGGAGAGCTTTTGGCCGCACTTCTGGATCAACATCACCTTTCTGTTCTGAATATCGGCGAACCCCTTTTATCTCCGATTCAACCGGTACATTTTCTCATCTGGAGTTGTGTCTTTACTCTGCGCAGCTTGCTCATCGTATGGAATGGCATGTCATAGCTGATACACACTCTAGCGATCACTTTACGTGCGTGTTTACTCTCCTGTCTTCTTCCGTCGATTCACCTGTCCATCCTAAATGACAGTTCAACAAAGCTGACTGGTCGCTTTTTTCCCGTCTAGCCCGTTTTTCTCTCTGCGCGTTTTACACTGTGGACCTCATGGTAGAACACCTATGTGCTGTCATTTTAGCCGCTGCCCAATGTTCCATTCCCCGCGCCTCTACCCATTTCAGTGGTTTACCGGTGCCCTAGTGAACCGTGGAATGTCCGGACGCCGTTCGTGCTCGACGCGGTGCTCTTAGGATGCTTGGACGTCACCCTACCCTTGATAATTGGTCCATTATAAAGAATTACGCGCTAAGGCTCGCAGAATTATTCGCAACAGCAAGAAAGCCTTCTGGGAGCGCTATGTAGCCGGTTTCAATAGCTCTACACCTACATCGGTCGTCTGGGACAAACTTAGGCGCGTGGCCGAAAAGACCCGTTCTTCATCTATTCCCGGTCTGCGGGTAGGCTCTAGTACTATTTCCGAACCACCTGCTATTGCAAGACCTTTGAGCATTTCCAGCTCTGCCCGTTAGGACCCGGATTTTCTTACACACAAGGCGGCGGTGGAAGCCCATGCACTATCTTTTCGCTCCAGCAACCAGGAGGAATATAATCGCCCCTTTACCTTCCGCGAACTAGAGTGTGCCCTAGGATCTTCTAAGTCTTCCGCTCCTGGGCCTGATTCTGTACACGTGGCGTTCCTTAAACATATCTCCTCTGCTGGTCAGTGCTTTCCCCTTCAGATTTACAACCGCATCTGGGAAACTGGAACTCTTCCTACAGATTGGCGAGCAGCCACTATCGTCCCAGTTTTGAAACCCGGAAAATATCTCCAACTACCATCTAGCTATCGCCCGATTTCCCTAACCACCTGCGTTTGCAAGATTATGGAGCGCATGATCAACTGGCGTTTGATCTGGTAGCTTGAGTCTCGGAACCTTTTGGTGAACGTGCAATGTGGTTTTTGCCGGCATCGTTCTCCTGTGGATCATCTTGTCCATCTTTGGACCCATATTCTAAACGGATTCATGAGAGGGTGTCAGACTGTGGCTGTATTTTTTGATTTGGAGAAAGCTTATGACACTTGTTGGCGGACTGGAATTCTTCGTACACTCCATCAGTGGAGTTTCCATGATCGTCTTCCTGTCTTCATTCGTGAGTTTATGAAGGACCGGGTATTTCGTATGTGTGTGGGATCGGTTTTATTTTAAACGTTTATCTAAGTCACACTGTTTGCTATTGCGATTAACCCTACTGCTGCCTGTGTTCCACCCGGAATTTCCTCGTCGCTTTTTGTTGACGATTTCGCCGTATTCGCAACTTCTCGTCGCACCTGTATTTTGAAACGCCGACAGTAGCAATGTCTTAACTGCCTTCACTCCTGGAGCATTGCCAACGGTTTCCAATTTTCTGCCGAGAAGACAGTCTGCGTTAATTTCTGGCGCAGAAAAGCGTTCCCTCCACCTTGTCTCCGACTCGGTGTGGCACTCCTACGCTTTTCGGGTGAAACTAAATTCCGTGGGTTAATCTTTGATAGGAAGTTGTGTTGGTCGTCGCATATCACCTATTTGAAAGCAAGGTGTGAGCGCTCTTTATATTTTACGTGTTCTAAGTGGCTTATCCTGGGTTGCAGATCACACGATCCTTTTGCGACTTTGTCGATCATTGTTTCGCTCAAAACTTGACTATGTGTGTATTGTGTATTCCGCTACGCGACCTTCCATCCTGAGTCGCTTGAACGCAGTTCACCACCAGGGCTATCAACCTCCGGCTATCAACTGGTGCTTTTCATACTAGGCCTGTTTTGAGTCTTTGTGCAGAAGCTGCAGAAGCTCGGCTCTCTTATCGTCGTGACGTTATTCTGCGCAGCCGTGCTTGCCGGTTATCCTGTATGCCTCAACACAGGGATCACACACAATTCCTCCCTTGGCTGCATTCCGAAATATCTTGCCACCTTGATTTGGCGCCCATGCTAAAGTCCACGACCCCCGAGCCTGTCATCCGTTCGGCTTTTGCCGAAGTTCAGTCGCACTTTGGCAGCCATTATTTTATTTATACCGACGGCTCAAAGAATGATCGTGGAATTGGATGTGCTTTTTATTTGGTGTAGAACGTTTTATCTTTCGTCTCTCTAATCAGTGTTCGATTTTTACTGCTGAACTTATTGCTCTGGAACAAGCTCTGTCTTTTATCCGTCAGCGTGGTCTGCAGAATTGTGTTTTATGCACGGACACTCTAAGCGCCCTTTCTAGCCTTCGTGCGCTGTACGTTCGTAATTCTATCCTGCAGCATCTCCAGGATTGTTCCCACCAGCTTACCACTGATGGGGTCAGCCTATCGTGTGTCTGGGTTCCTGGTCACGTCGGCATACCCTGTCGTCCTCCGTGGACTAGTGGTACCGTGCTAGCCTCTACTTCCCGAGGTCGCGGGTTCAAATCCGGCGGAGGGCGATGGATTTCTTTCGGGCTAAAAATCCTTAGCATGGCTTCCTTCGGAAGGGAAGTAAAGCCGGTGGTCCCGTGTCGTAGATTTACAGCACATAAAGAACCTCAAGCCTGATAAAGAGGCCTCTGAGCAAAGTTTCCTGTCTTTCACGCCTAATATAGGACAGGGCGCTAAGGACCATAGTAGTTAAAGAGCGTACATAAATAAAACTCACTTTAATTTAATTTCGGCATACGCGGTAATGAAGGTATATCCAATGAAGGTGCGGATGCCGCTGCCAAGAGTGCTATTATATCCCAATCTTATATTAGCGCCTGTGTTCCTGCGGATGATTTTAATTGCAGCATTACCCAGTGTATCTTAAAAATGTCGAATTATTCAAAGGTGCATACTTCAATTTCTATTTTTAATGAACATCAGTTTTTTGTTATTGTGATGTTCATTGCAGTACATTAATACAACAATGTGTGTTTTGTGGCTCAAGGACAATGACAACAATGCTGCCACTGCTTCTGTGTAATAACGTATGCTCCTGGTATTTCACCTAATTTAACGTCTTCATCAGATTTCCCATTGCCACCTCATTGCAGTACATTAATGCAACAATGTGTGTTGTGTGGCTCAAGGACAATGACAACAGTGCTGCCACTGCTTCTGTGTACAAACGTATGCTGCTAATATTTCACCTAATTTACACGTCTTCTCCAGATTTTTGATTGGCACCTCATTGTAGTACATTAATGCAACAATGCGTGTTTTGTGGCTTAAGAACAATGATGATAATGCTGCCACTGCTTCTGTGTAATAAGTATGCTGCTGATATTTCACCTAATTTACACGTCTTCTACAGATTTATGATTGGTAGCGCATTGCAGTACATTAATACAACAATGTGTGTATTGTGGCTCAAGGACAATGACAACAATGCTGCCACTGCTTCTGTGTAATAAGTATGCTCCTGATATTTCACCTAATTTATACGTCTTCATCTGATTTCCCATTGCCACCTCATTGCAGCACATTAATACAACAGTGTGTGTTCGTGACTCAAGGACAATGACAATAATGCTGCCACTGCTTCTGTGTAATAACGTATATGTACGATAATGTATTTGCCCTGAAAGGAAAGCTCACTGGGTGTGATTCAACATGCAGGTTTGGTTAACTTTGTATAAGTGGGCTTCAATGCAATATAGCAAACACGAAAAAATTCCTTCATCCGAACCTTCATGTGTTTTTCCTTTGTGATCTTTGTGATTGCTTTTCTTGTATGTATTTGAAATAACCGCGCCGCACCGCGAATTTCGTGTTACAATGTTGTTATCTTCCGCGCTTTCATTTCCTACTGTTGGCAACGCTGGAGCTCCTTAAGCCACCCCCAGGCGGCTGCTAGCAGAAGACAGGCCGCTATTATGCAGGATCCTGCGTGGGCGTGGCCTCGGATGTTGCCAACCGTGCAAACGGAAAATACGCTGTAGGCATAACAAGTTGCCAACCCATGCACAGAATGTACAGCTAGCCATTGTAGTTGTATACATAGTCGGCACGCGTGTTGTTATTTATCATCATCATCATCATCATCATTATATCCGAAGAACCGACGTTTTACCTGTTTTCACCGGAAATATATGTTTTGAGGCCCGCTGAATTCAAATAAAGCACATGTGGGAACGTCCGTGTGTGTGTGTGTGTGTGAACTCCATATCTCAAAAATGAAAAGTCGGAGAAATACCAAACTTGGTATTTAGGTTCAATATCTTCCAAAGATGCAACACAAATTCTTTCAACACAATCCTCTTCACACCAAACTCCCTTTGCATGGAATATTTTTCGAAATTTTTGATGATCTAAAAATGGCTGTAACGATTTTGATTAAAATACTATAAATTAAAAATATTTACAACACAAATAAAATCTATATCTCAAATTTTCGGGGAATAGCCTATTCAGTCCTCTTCATTCGGAGGGAATTTTTTATAGTCCTGTGTAACTGGTAATCGTTAAGCGATAGAGTAAAACGTAATACACAAAAAAATGTAGATTTCTTTAAAACACAATATGTTTAAAATAAGATTTATTGTGGCATGAACCGTTTCTGAAATATCCATTATTAAAGGTTCGAATTGTTCATTTCTTGGTATATTCTGTTAAAGTCTATTCAGTTGTTTCTCGTGATTGCATGGGAACGTATGGGATTTTAAGGCAGCGTTACGGGATACTCCAGTGAGAGGAAAAAATGAAAACTATCTAGGTAAACTGAAATCTGAGCATTGATTCATATAGATCGTATGGTTGATTCTACGTATAAATATTTTTGTTCGTTTGTTTGTATGCTTTTCTTGCGATCCTATAATGAGCAATGCCTGGGGATGCTTAATACATCAATAGCAAACACCACGTTCACTAATTATATGAATAGAAAACAGACTAGAGGTTACAAAATAACATAATTATTTCCTCATGCCCTTCACAATGTAGGCAAGTTCCATCGTGGGATGAATATGACACACAACTGTGTAGGGAATACCATCACCAAATCGCATTTCAGGAACACCTTCAATTACATTTCCTACCCCGCACCAAAATCGTACCCATAATGCATGTACGAGGACTGATCAATAAAGACTGTGACTAATGTTTTTTCACAGATATTTATTACTCCATTTCAATGTTGACATGGTGTTTTTCAAGGTAGTCCTCTCCTACTTGAATGCACTTTTATAGCGTCTCTGCCAGTCCTCGAACACATGGTACAGGCCATTCTTAGTCAGGTCTTTGAGAATCGCCTCACTTTTCTTCAGCACTGCTTCAGTGCTCTCAAATCGAATGCCCCGGAGCTTTGCCTTTAGTGATGGGAATAAAAAGAAATCACAGGGGACAAGATTGTGGCTATAAGGCAAATGCGGCACACAGCTAATGTTGAATTTAGCCAAAAATTCCTGGACTTGATTTGCAACGTGAGGCCGCAAGCTGTTGTGATAAGTTCTGGATGTTTCCTTGCAATGTGCTTCCTCGTTGTAGCCAATACTGACGTGTAGTACGCTGCTGTAACAGTGGTGTGAGTGGGAACAACAATCACAGCAGCTGTGTTGATGTTGACTTTAGTCATAGTAGAAGCCGAAGCACCTTGCTTAGCACAGAGGACTCGCTCTACTTTGAAATCTTTGAACCACCTAAACACTGTTGCTTGAGGTAGTGTATCTTCACCGTATGCTTGCTTCAGCTTTTCCAAAGTTTCAGAGGCTGTATGATTTAAACGAAAACAAAATTTTATTGCTCCTCTTGTGTCACCTTCATTTTGTGGTATGCGAAATTCAACTAGGGTAAACAATATACAGCATTACTACCAACCTACCGATACGAGAGTGCTGCCGCCTATGGACATTATACGTGAAACCCCGCTCTTTTCAAATATTCATGGTAGAGACAGGAAACTCTCAAGAAAGCTACAGGAAAAAATCAATCTCAGTCTTTATTGATCAGCCCTCGTAGAAGCTGAATTAACATAATATTTTACATGAATAATACAGTGGGATATGGCTTGTTTACGAATGATATAACAAGAGACAATGACTGCATCGCGGCATTTTTCTTTTCAATCTTTAAAATAATATTAGGAATACATAGGGGTACAAGCAAGTAGGACCTACATTGAACTTACATGTAGATATATACAACATTTAGAAATTAATTCTTCTTCCCCAATTGGAGGCTGCCATAAACAAAGCATTCTAAACAACAGAAGTATATAGATACATAAACAATTGAAAATTTCAACATTGCAAGTTACTGTTACCAAAGATACAACTATGTAAAAAGTTACCAAAGAATTCTTTTACAGAGTAATAGTTTGTTTGGGCTAGAGTTTTAACATAGAGATTTTAAAGGTAGATATAAACACTTTATCGGATCGTTTTAGTGTTCTGTATTTCATTTAATATTTTGACACTCGTAACAAGCTACGCTTTAATAACAGGGTAAGAGTTTTATTGCTATATGCAGATGCTGCCATCGTCTAGCGTTAGTGTATTTGTAACTGTCTAATAAATATATTTTGGATTTGTATATAAAATGCTATGTGTGAGAAATTTATTCGTATATTAAAGTGGATATTTCCAGCTTACAAAACAAATCTTAGCAATACGCTTTATTATCAGTTCTATAAATTATTCCAACTGCCTTTTCTGCTTACGATATGTGTATTTGCTGTGTGTATAGCTACCCCATATGATACATTGCAGAATATATTGTCGTAACCTCTACATTATTTAAGTTAAGGGGGGTAGAGCAAGGTACCGAAAACAAAATCAAACATTAATATACACGAGGTCCGACAGGGGCGAGCTGAACTAAGTTCTTACATACCTGAAAATACCTAAAAATATATCTAAATCATGATGTGGAAGGATAGAAGGATCTAACTACTTGAAGAAGACACATGCCAGAAAGTTAGATGGCCAAAATATATTGAGAATAATTACAGATTACCTGTCTTGCTGTCGGCGGAGAGGTCCCCATGTTCCAACCTTACTGTACTGTGTTCACATTTTTAAGAGACTGACTTAGCGTCCGACGCTACTACTGAAGAACCGGTTTTCCCCCACTATCATGACCTCATTCCGGTCTGTATTACCAACCCAAGAACCACCCAACAAACATTACCATAACCAACTGTTAATAACATTTTCACAACCAAATGCCACATCTCCCCCTGACTACCCAAATCGATGTCCCCGTCGAAGCAAGGAGGGCTTTTGTTTTTTACAGAAAAATTACAGAAAAAAATGACATACTTTACCACATTATATAAAAACAATATTTGGATATTTACAAAAGTAAGACGGAGCCGTTATGTCTGTCGATGAAGAAGTTGCAGATGGAAATACCTGTTAACTTATTAATGAGAAGCTAATACGAACATGATGGAGTCTCGAGTGCCACCGACGATACTCATGAAGATGTGTTGTCTAAGTAAGTGAAACCCCGCACACGCACATTACACCTTGTTGCCACGATTACACTCACACTACACTGCACAAAGTCTCGACGTAACTGTTTCTGGATGGAATTATCATATCACCCACAACGACGAAGTTTCAGTCGCAGAGTTGTTACTGTTGTTGCACAATGCTGTTGACGTGGGGAGCAATCGCTGGCTTGAACTGCCCCCCAAACAGTGGCTCCTTTTGCCACATGCAGTGTAGTTAACAGTAGCTCTCCATGGTGTATATATGTGCAGCCTCTGGTATGGTGCTGTATAGCGGGGTCACTCCTCTGGACACTCGAGCTCCCAAACCAGCAAAATCACTATAACAGGAATAATAAGCAGGTATAATTTGTGCTCCCAAAAGATCATAAGAGAAGAAAAAAAAGAGTATGTCATTTAAGAGAATATAATCAGAATATGCCACAAATTTTGCAAAAATTTACAAAGATTGAAACTTAGTACTAAAAAAAGGAAAAATGATTACACATTGACATAAAAACTGAATTTTTCAAAGGGGTACAAGCCAAAATTTTACAATAAATGTTTAAGAATGAAAGTAAAGAGACATGAAACGGTCAGAATGCATAAATATTATGTGAATTATATCCATAGTCTACACATAATAACAGAACACAAATATAGCAAAACATTTGGGATCCCAATATTAAATTTGACCAGCTGGTACAACTAACAAACAAAATGAATAATTGCACTTATACATTCATACATGACAATGAAAACAAATCATTCATACCAACCATGGCTCACATAATACATAACACTCAGTATAATAACTACCCAAAACTACTATGAACATTGCTACATGCTTGAAAAATAAATACCTCGTTACATGCATCAAAATATAGATATTCATGCTGTACTTGCAATAACAGAAATTTCTCCTTCACATTACTATCTTTATCCTCCTCGTTATGATCATTATTATCATCATTTCTATCATCATCGTCCGCAGTAATTACTGAGAAAATAAACATCTTCATTAACATATCTCATTCAACTAGCTGCAAAATCAAAGATACCTGACATAGGCATAAACTGAACAAATCACATTAGCATTTCATGAATGACATAGCATTACACTGTTGCATCCACATCAACCGAATCAAGATGAAGCTGGAAAATAGATGGTACTAACACTTGTTCATAAACTCAAAAAAAATTATTCATTGCATTTACTCTGTTTTGTGAACACATCACACACGCTATACTGGGCACATTTCAGCAACACCATAAGCAAAACATCTCTCGACTTATCACCACGAATTTCCAGGTACATGTTAGGCCTCCTGAAAACTCAAACATTCAAACTTCAAGAGTACATTGTAGCTATCCCATCGAAGCTGACGTTAACTCACCACATCTCGCTACCACCATCGGGGTTACTCTTTGGCACTCCCACCGAGGTAAATCGTCCATATACTACTCACATAACCTCACACACATACACAACTTTATGCAACAACTTCTGCAAAGAAAGGTCACGGCATCATAATGAAACACAAAATCAAACCAAAAAAGAAATGCAACAGAACAAAGCACATCATTACCAAATTAACACTTTGATATATCATTCCTGGAAGTCAAGGAAATTAGACACACAGTGCACATCAGACAATTACACTGCAGCATAACATAACAAACCAAATACTTTCTGATGTCCTAAAGCAAAATCCAAAGTTTTTTTTACACAAAATGGTGACCAATTTTCAAATTAGTAAAACAAACTTCATGCCTGAAAATCACAGCTTAATTAAGCATTGGTCATTAAAACAAAAATTTAGCATACCTGTCTTCATTGTGAAAGTTCTAGGTCGTTCGAAATACACATACCACACTTTGGTACACACCATGTGCACATACAGGTCGTTTTACTTTTTCTTTTCTTTTACCACTGCAACTTTCAAATTTATTGTAATATACACTCTCGGAAGAATTCAAAGTTATCAAATTTTGTGCATAGTCAATTACAACACTATGAGCATGTAAAAAGTCATTGCCTAAAATTAAATCATGAGAAAGAACTTTTACAACTGATACATCTTCCTGAAAAACAACATCATTAATATAAAATTTCAAAGTAATGTGGTAAGGTGCATCAAGTAACTTATTCCCTGCAGCTCAAAGCAACATTTCTATGGGTTTTAATGTAGAGAGATGAAGAATATGGGCAGCATTTACAATACTAACTGCGCTTCCTGTGTCGAGCAAGATGGAAACCTCTGTCTGGGCAATACGACCAAAAACTTGTAAGATCTGACCTGATAATGCAGACACATCCTGTTGAAGTGCAGCTGCATTAGTGGGCAGTGGTGGTGTCGCTAAGTCTCGTCGTATGAGGGTCAGCGCCAGTCGTTTGTTTGACTGAGGAAGGCGGCTGCGACAAAAACGAGTCAGGTGACCTCGCCTGTTGCATCTATAGCAGGTGATAGATGAGTCCCGCTGGTCCATGTCAGATGATCGTGGAAGCTGTGAAGGTCTCTGCGAAGCTGGTACAGCACGTAGTAACTGAAACTGGTTAACTTAGTTACATAACTGTTCCACACGATCAATCAACTGTTTCATGGGAGCGACAGGTGCGTCCCCAAGAGAAGGAGCATTTGGTTACTGACCAGTAGCCGGAAAAGTAAGAACAGGAACAGATGTTGTGCTAGTCACAGAAGAAGATGGTGTAAACGCTGCAGACTGAGATTGAGCAGACACTAGATGTTGTCGGTTCTGCATATAAAATTGTGCTTTGTCAACTCGTCGAATTATTTGTATCACCTCGTCAACAGTTTGAGGATTTAATGGTAGCAATGCCTGTACATAGAGAGATTTAAGACTTTAAGCAGGTGTTTAATTTGTTCTAACTGAGAAATAGCTGGATTTACTTGATCACACAGAGATAACACATCATAGATATAATTAATGACAGGCTCATCATCTAACTGCACATGCTGTCTGAGTTTCATTTCCAAAATATCACTCTGGTTAGTCATCTGAAAAGCATTTAGAAACTGCGAAGTCAGGCAAAGCCAACCATGGCAATGATGACGGTGGCGAAAAGTTTGAAACCACAATGCAGCAGTATCTTTCAAATAACATGGAAACCATTTCAATTTCATCTCATCAGACCAACCATTAGCAGCAGCACCATTTCAAAATGTTGATGGAGTTCATATGCTGATAGCTTGCTGGAATTCTCAAAACAAGAGGGTTCAATGACCGGTCGACACACAGCTGACTGCATTGTGCTCACCGAAACAGGCGGATTAGGCATTACTGGTAACAACTGAGTAACAGCAGGCGTACTAGTGTTAGAAATAGATTCTTCTTCACTATGCTCACTAACTGGAGCAATGAACACGCCAGACTTCTGCGTATTACGTCGCTTAGGCATTGTGACAGTACAGAACAAGGATAACCTCAACCAGTAAATGAGAAAAATATGAAAGATAAACATTACAGATTACACCAAACCAAGCACTTGTATCATCACATGAATGTAACTAGGAATACCAAAACATAGCCAGCTAAGAACCAATACTAGTGATATTATAATTAAGCGCCCACGGCGAAAGATTAGGGGACTACAATTATTGCATAAAAAGCAGAAAATGCTACACACTACGTAGTTTATGCGTACCTGAGTACGATGCACAAATATGAATTCCTTTTTTAAATAGATGCACCTCACTTTTTATACACACACACACACACACACACACACACGCGCGCGCTCGCGCGCAACGTGATATACCAAACACGTAAAAGATTTGCTTCACATTCTAGAATTGTTAATGAATTGCAAGACCACACAAAGATGACGCAACACTAGCTAACACATTATTAAAGTTCCAAATATCACTAAATTTTCCACAATTCACAAAAACCAAGAAATTTAGAACAGTGCAAACATTTTCTCATAAAAACACAATTTAACAGCATTTACGTAATGGTAAGGGGAAAATGAAGCCAAAAATTACCGACGCACCGCCAACAGCCAGACAATAGAAAAATTTTAAAGTGAGCTCAAAACAAAGATATAAAGACGGGACTTTTAGAGAAATACTTAGAGGAATTTAGAACAGAAAACCACAATTTTCAAATAGAAATCCTTACCATTAAGGCAAAACTAAGGAGTTACTTGTTCCAACGAACACGTGGAGGAGCAAACACGCTACATTTCAGGCTAAAATAAGAAAACAAATTGCACTCCGAAATCTCAAAATACCCGGTGACTCACGCCAATTTACTGGCGCCTCACACCAATTTGTCGTAACCTCTACATTATTTAACTCAAGAGGGGTAGTGCAAGGTACCGAAAACAGGATCAAACATTAATATACACGAGGTCCGACAGGGGCGAGCTGAACTAAGTTCTTACATACCTGAAAATACCTAAAAATATATCTAAATCATGATGTGGAAGGATAGAAGGATCTAACTACTTGAAGAAGACATGCCAGAAAGTTAGATGGCCAAAAAATATTGAGAAGAATTTCAGATTACCTGTCTTGCTGTCGGCGGAGAGGTCCCCATGTTCCAACCTTACTGTACTGTGTTCACATTTTTAAGAGATTGACTTAGCGTGACGCAGTAATTTGTATCACAAAAACGTAAATGTCAGAGTGATTGTAGTGTGAATATGCATTGTTGTGTGACATTGATTTGAGATGTTTGTTGATTGTAAGCATTGTCGAGAAGTGGGTTTATACAGCCTTACTGAAACTGACAATAATAGCGTGCAATAATGCAGCGAGGGGGTGAGCTGTTTATCATTATTAGAGACGAGCAAATGACGTCAGATTGGCGTGTTTTTCTTAGAATTTGCTGGAACATTTTCCCCAGAGCATATGTTTTCGTAATTTTCATTGGATATAAATATAGACGCTAATGTTGGCGCCTTTTATTAACCAATAGCAGCTCGGTTATAATCTTTAGGCATATTGGGGCGAGGAAGTATAAATCCAGTGTCAGGGTCAAGTTTCACGTAGTTCAACGGAGGCATTCATGGAGTATGCGTCGCATGCAGTTCATCAAGGTTACGCGTAGCAAATTTATGACAAATCTCTCGTGCCGTAAAGTTAATTACATAAAAAGTTGAAGTACGCGAATTAATAATGTGCAGTAAATAAGTTATTATAACAGTTTCAGTTTGGCGAGTGTCAAGATTAATAGACGAAAGTGAATAATGTGTTACGACAATAAAAGTGTAAAAACAAATTCTTTTATCAGTGTTATCTTTGGATAAAAACTCCTTTCCGTTTACACACCTGTACAAGATAAGTGCTTGACCGAGAAATCATAGCTAGCCGGAGGACAGTGAACCCAAAATTAAATACAATAACAGGCGCTCAGCAAAAGATAACACGAAGTGACCGCGATAAATTGTCTTTTATATGTGCGGCAAATAAATAGTAGCATTTTCAATTACAAACATTAATACTGCCACATATTTGGCTCCCAAACGTGGGGCTAACAAACAAATAATACCCCCACATAATTGGCACCCAGAACGTGGGGCGAATTAACCAGGAAGGAGCGAAATAACTAGGAAGGGGCGAAGGAACCAGGACGTGGAGCGAATGGAGCAGTGAATTGAACTACAAGACGCAGATTCCAGAAACAATTACAGGAACGACAGACGACGCGGATGAGTGGACATCGTAATTCCGAGATTAAAAGGCAACAGGGGAATTCAACTACAGGACACAAAAACATCGAGACGACATAGATTCATCATAATACGACGCAGAAGCGACATATATATCTAGGAGAGAGGGGCAGGAAACTGGACATCAAAGCAACATCAACAGACAGCATCACAAAGGTTAGAAAACAGTAAATTCTTTTTATCCTAAAAAAATTGTGAAAATTTAAATGTACTTGAGGAGTGGCAGGATTAAGAGAACAATGTCTACTAATAATACTGAAGAAACAATTATGGAAGGGGATAATGTAACAGTTAGCTGTAATTCAAAATAGGTTACAGAAAATAGCTCAAACAATGTAGGATTTGATGAAGGAAATGTTAGTGAAGAAAGTCAGAATAGAATAGCAGGAAATGTTAATTTTGATGCTAGTATGATTATGGAAATGTTGAGAAATTTTGGTGAAAAATTAGATCAGAATAAGAAGGAATTAAGAGAAGATATTGATAGGAGTTTAGAACAAAAACTAGATCAGAATAAGAAAGAATTGAGGGAAAATATTGGTAAGATTAATGAGAAATTAGAAAAACTAACTCAAGATATTGGTAAAAGTAATGAGAAATTAGAAAAGAAAATAGATCAAAACAGGGAAGAAATTGAAAAGAAATTTATGGAGGTAGATAGTAGTATGATGAGACGGAGAAACGAAAATCAGGAAATGATAGCAAATGAGATAGGGGAAGTTTCAAAGAAGATGTCAGACATGAGCAGGGAAATATCTAACCAAAAAAGTAAGGTTAATAATAAAATAGAACATGTTGATGTAAAATGTACAGAGTTAGGTAGCCGAATGAGTAGCATTTCAAGTGAGTTAAGAGAGATGATGGAGGCTACAAATGCAGATTTAATTCAGGTGCAAGTTAATTTCAGAGGGGAGATATCTGAAATACAGAAGGAGTCAGAAACACAAAGAAATAAATTGTCTGAATGAGTTAAAGTGTTGTCTATAGATTTGAATCAAAAGCTAACTTCTGAAATTAACAAACACCAAGCTGTTCAAAATGAGAATAATAGAAAATTGGAACAGACAATAAAAAATCTGCAAGGTACTGTAAATAGGTTGGAATTGAATTCAAGGGTAAATATATGTGATGTTAATGTATCTGATGTACAAAATAATGATAGACGTAGTTCCTCAGGTATGACTAATAATGTGAGTGATGCGGCGGCTTCATCCATAGCTAATGCTGATACTCAGAGTGCACAAGTAACACTAGAGAATTTAAATATGGGAGTAGGGAATTTGCAAAACTACAATCATACCTTAAGTGATTTTCCACTTCCAAAATTTAATGAAAACTCCAGTCCAGTACAGTTTATTATAGATTTGTCAGAGTACTCTCAAATTAAAAAGATAGCAGAAGAATTGAAAATGACAGTTGTTAAAAGATGTGTTGTTCAGAAAACTTTAGATTGGTTTCAAATGTTATCAGGGGAGGAAATTTCATATGAATTCTTTAAGAGGCTATTCATGAACATGTTTTGGAAGGTTGCGATACAGCTACGAGTAATGCTTAGCCATAAACAATTTGATCCAGGAAAGGGAATAGCAATAACCGCTAAAAAAAACCAAGTCAATTCAGAATAAGTAAAGCTGAACTGCAAAACAAAGTATTGGAATGTAAGAGGGTTAACTATTTATATATGTCATAAGAAAGGAGAAATAAATTCAGGACAAAAATAAATGTTTAATAAAAAAAATGGGGTAAAGATAATTAAAACAAATACTTATGTAGCACACAGATATGTGAAATTGTGTCTGGAATTAAGTGTTGTAAATATATTTGTGTAGAGGATAAATATTTTGGTAAATGTGTTCAATTATGACAAAATGAAACAGGTTAAAATTCTTGAATGTATAAACTGTTGTCAACAACCTAAGACAGTAAACCATTTTGTAACAGTAACTAAATAATTCAGGGTACAGTATTTGCTATAAAAGAATTGTAGTGTTAGATGTATATATAAACACATAAGACCAGAGCCAGTAAATAGTGGCGAGATAAAGGCAAAACATATGTCGTGTGTTAAATGCATGTGCAGTGTTAAGTGAAAGTGATAAATAGCGTGTGTTCCAAGATTCAGGAGACTAAAAACCCAATTATAAAATTTCCAAACAAGTTGTAAATATTCATAATTATGTTTATAGTGGGGCATATGACGCAGTAATTTGTATCACAAAAATGTAAATGTCAGAGTGATAGTAGTGTGAATATGCATTGTTGTGTGACATTGATTTGAGATGTTTGTTGATTGTAAGCATTGTCGAGAAGTGGGTTTATACGGCCTTACTGAAACTGACAATAATAGCGTGCAATAATGTAGCGAGGGGGTGAGCTGTTTATCATTATTAGAGACGAGCAAATGACGTCAGAGTGGCGTGTTTTTCTTAGAATTTGCTGGAACATTTTCCCCAGAGCATATGTTTTCGTAATTTTCATTGAATATAAATATAGACGCTAATGTTGGCGCCTTTTATTAACCAATAGCAGCTCGGTTATAATCTTTAGGCATATTGGGGCGAGGAAGTATAAATCCAGTGTCAGGGTCAAGTTTCACGTAGTTCAACGGAGGCATTCATGGAGTATGCGTCGCATGCAGTTCATCAAGGTTACGCGTAGCAAATTTATGACAAATCTCTCGTGTCGTAAAGTTAATTACATAAAAAGTTGAAGTACGCGAATTAATAATGTGCAGTAAATAAGTTATAACAGTTTCAGTTTGGCGAGTGTCAAGATTAATAGATGAAAGTGAATAATGTGTTACGACAATAAAAGTGTATAAAAACAAATTCTTTTATCAGTGTTATCTTTGGATAAAAACTCCTTTCCGTTTACACACATGTAAAAGATAAGTGCTTGACCGAGAAATCATAGCTAGCCGGAGGACAGTGAACCCAAAATTAAATACAATAACAGGCGCTCAGCAAAAGATAACACGAAGTGACCGCGATAAATTGTCTTTTATACGTGCGGCAAATAAATAGTAGCATTTTCAATTACAAACATTAATACTGCCACATATTTGGCTCCCAAACGTGGGGCTAACAAACAAATAATACCCTCGCAAGCGTCAGACGCTACTACTGAAGAACCGGTTTTCCCCCACTATCATGACCTCATTCCGGTCTGTATTACCAACCCAAGAACCATCCAACAAACATTACCATAACCAACTGTTAATACATACATTTCCACAACCAAATGCCATAATATTGATGATTCGCAAAGTAAGACGTCTTCAGAATAGCTGTTGAATTCAAACTTCTGTGAGATCTAACTGCACGGCATGTGAGGCTCGATGTAGAGTATATATATGCTATGTGCTATTTCCAGCTTAAGTAGTTGATATGTGCAGACCTACATACTTAGAGACATGTGTTTTTTGAATGCATCTGTTGTTATGTTCTATATACATATTTGAATCTTGTAAGCTGTAGGTAATAAACTTCATCGTTAGTTTCATCCAAATTAAGACCTAATTAGTTTGATTCATGCCATTTACACGTTTTATTAGTAAACTATTTCATTTTTTGTTGAATTCGCCTAAAGGTATAGCACGTACTGCAAGATCAGTACGTTCTGCAAACAAGATTACACTAGATCGTTCGTTGATTAGTATAGGTAAACCGTTAATATAAATCAGAAACAACAGGATGTTAAGTATCACATATTTAGGATCCCTAAGACTCATTGCCCCAGTCTGAGAGGTATTCATGTGTACGACATTTACTCTGTATTTCTACCATTTATTATCTGTTAATGTTGCAGCAAGGAAGCCACGGTTCACGCATTGAATGCTTTCACCAAATCGCAAAATGGTTCCCTTTACATGCACCCTAGAATTAATTGCCAGTAGTATTTCACCTATAAGTGACATTTGCTGCAAAGACTTGATACCTAAAGCCAAACTGTTCTTTTACAAGTAGGTTATACCTTTCAAATGTTGGTAAAGGTTTTAAATTACTCCCTCAAATAGATGTTGGATTATATATGGTAGTGAGAAACAATGCTGTTAAATGCATTAGCGACTAATTCCAGACTGCATACATTTGTTTAAAATTCACCTTTCATGTTGGTGTTTGCTGCAGTGATTTCATATTGAAACCGACTTCGCTCTTTATAATACTCTATATGATTGCAATGTTGTTTTCTGATCTATTCATCATATCTTGATAGTGATGTTTCTATACCACTTTAATGACTGTGATGCTTATATTTATCCTTTCAGACGAAACGGTGCCTCAGTATAAAGAAGATGTTTTCCTAGGACAATTTCCAAATTACAAGAAGAACTGTACAGATTATGGCTCAGGAATTTGAACAAAGCCGGCAATATAAACAACAATCTGGAAACTACGGGAGGTTATCATCTCTTAGCCAAATGATCATTGTTTTGTGGTTCATTGGTCATCAAACAGCAAGTCTCAGGGATGTTGCAGACCGATTTAATATAAGCATCAGCTGCTTACAAAGAGTACTCAAGAGAGTAGTAATTTTTTAAAGTAATCTGTCTTCCCAAATAATCACTTGGCCTACAGATGCTGAGAAACGTAATATAGAACAGCACTTCAATGAAAATGGTTTTCCGGGTGTTATCGAGATCATTGACGACACACACATTAAAATAGATAAACCAGAAAGGGATCCAGATTCTTACATAAATATCGAGGGGTTTTACCATATACACATGCAAGCTGTATGTGAACACACATGCAGAATTCTGGACATAGTCATAGGTTATCCGGGTTCTGTACATGGCAGTAGGGTATTTAGAAATTCTCCCCTTGCTAATACTTTGGAAAATAATCGTGGACGCTATTTTCTTCTAGGCGATAGTGGATATCCACTGCAGAAAACAATGTTGTCCCCCTTAAAATAAATGACAACTAACAAGAAGACAGCTGAATTATAACATTAAACTGTCGAAAAATGGGTATGTTATAGAACATTGTTTTGGAATTTTAAAGCAAAAGTTCAGGGTCTTGTATCATGTCAAATTAAGAAGTATCCCAATTATTGTCCATTTGATTAGAGTTGCATCTGTTCTACACAATATATCTCTAAATGGCAATTTCTTGTTACAAGATATTAATATCAGAGTACAAATACTACCTCCGAATGAAATAGCCGATGGTGAGGAAGAGGAAAATGAGGATGATGATGACAACCATGATAGGGATGCCAGGGGGATTAGAGACCGCATTGCCAGAACACTGAGAGTTTGGCGTTAGGGGGAATTAACTTTGTTTATTTAGTAACCCCTAATCTATTCATATGGAATACACAAACAAAACAAAATCCATAGTTTACACCAAAAATATGCTGGATATTTATCAAATAATCAGTTTATGTAAGACATTATTTATATATGAATAAACTGTTAAAATATAGTGAATATAATCAAAATATTCATATATAATAAATAAAAAGGAAATAAAACTAGTTTAGTGTTGAACCAACAAATAATAACTGGATGTACCTATTCTTATAAAATAAATAAAAATGAAATAAAAATAGTTATGCAAAAATAAAGAAAGGTTCAATTGTTATTGGAGTTAATTTACTTATAAATATGAAAATAAACTGTTACTTTGTACTGAAAATGAACAAAGCTTAGTCACTGGTGCATTTGCAACAACACAAAAAAATTTTCCACTGAGAATTGCTGTTCTCTCTTTTATTAGTTTGTTTCGGGCTTTTAAGACCTCCAATTTCTCCATTTCTATCTTGAGCCTTTTTTCTTGGTAGGCCTTCCTGTCGTTTCTTAAGGCTTGTAGGATACTAACTTTGTGTTTTCGTTTCGGCTGCCGATATGCTAACATCACCAGTTTCGCTGCATCGTGGTTCTTGGTTCTCTGCTTCCTCATCGCCTTCCACAACTGGTTCGTGCTGTGTGTCTGTGGTTAGCACCAGCTCCGGAGTAATGGATCTTTTGGCTCCAAGTATATTGTCCATTTCTTCTGCAAATTCGAAGAAGCTTATTCCTCTTCCTGTTGCATTTTTGTTGGCGGTATACTTTTTATAGTTCCTTTCTAATACTTTCCTTCTTTTTTTCTCGAAATTATGCGGTTTCATTTGTGTTTTTAACAGCAAGGCAGCTCCTCCTCTATAACTTGCTACATTCGTTTTTTATTTTTGATAGCTCGTGTGCCCACTTTTCCATGATGCTTTGCGTATGAGTCTATTAACATCATGGTGTTGCTCCTCACCCACTTCATTTCCTTCCTGTCCTGCTCAACAGCAACAGGGACAGCAGCAGCTGAAGATGTACTTGGCACACAATGAATTCTTGTAGTTCTGGAAAAAGCATTTATAAACAGAACTTTAAAACCTTAAGTACAACGTTTTTGTTACCTTGTGAGGTAATGTTCAATGTCTTAAAGAAATGCATTAAGATCTAGGTTTACAGTATCGATTTGCTATCATGTGGTTATTGCTAACCATCGGTTTCACAGAGGACTTCGTATTACGAATGCATAATAACCATAAATTGGTTACCATGCAGTTTTGTATTATTTGCATGACGTTCGCAATAGAATTTGTGTGGGGTGTCATTGTCTTAGAGTATTGGAGTTTTAAATTAAACTTTATGTTTAGAAGCTTCTCTAGCAGGAAACCTAACTTAAAGTAATGTTAAATTGGAATTGTGTTAAATTAGTTTATTCGGGTTCTGGTTTAAATATAATATCTATATATTACAATTGTTTTTCGAAGTAACTCAATATCAATAGTTTTAAGTCGATAAACGAACGAGGGTTTATTTTCGCTAGAATACTAGCACTGGAATCGGTATGAAAGAAACGCTTACGTGTAGTGAAATGTGTAGAATTAAGCGAATGCACTGCTGAAAATGCTATTTCGTAAGGTTTTCAATTAATTTGGCTAAATTATGACCTTAATTTTGTCGCATAAATATTGAAAGTTTTTTACTTAATTTCGATTTTTTTTATAATTTTCAGGTTATTGTGTTTCAAAAATGAATTTAATGCCTGTTTGAAATCTTACACAGGATACAATTTTAAAAATAATCTTCCATTTAAATGTTCATATCATTCATCTAATTATATCGCATAAATTTGTTATTTGCTTTATTTGCATGGTTTCAGTTCACAAGAAAACAGATTGTTTAATAAACCTTCATTATAAATTTACATTTCTCCGTATCCTGTTGGTTTTAAAAATTAATATGTCACAACCCCTTTGCACCACAAAAAGTTCACATTATAGTTTTAGTTTTTTGAACTTTCGCAATATGCATGAAAAATTCCATAATAATTGGATAAAAACTTCATCGTGTGGGATATATTGAGCGACGAAAACTTCGGAGAACAGCAATCCTAAAAGCAAGTTTTAAATGTAAATAATTTGAATTATATATTTTCACTTTGTTACAAAAGGAAACATCTACAATATTAAATGAAAAATAAATGCTTAGGTCATACCATTTAAATATTATTTGTGGAGGTGCAATCATCCTAAAGTCCATATTCTCGCGGTTTTAAAACGTTTCAGTTGTGCCTTAACGATACAGTAACACTGAGAATAGCATTTTATTGGCGACATACCTGTCTTAAAATTTGGCTCATGCGAAGCGTATTGTTTATCTTTTCGCATAGTATTTATAATGAACATAAAGGAGGAGAATCAATAAGCTTGTAACACATGAGTAGGAGTCCTCTAAATAAATAAAGTCCTTCGCTCGTATAGCCTGTTTTCGTTAGAATGTAAAGTCGGATATATAACAGACGGTGAGGTCGGATTAAGGTGCCTGACATGTGAAAGGACCAGATTGGAATCATTTTAGTGTGAATTTAATATTATATATTATTATATATATATTTACACATCGGCGGAGTTTGATTTTATTCATCAAATCTGTAAACGTACCTATTTTAAAGGAACACTAAGTCTACATAAAAAAGCCATACCAGATAGATTCTCCATGATGTGCTCTGCAAAACTACGTTGATCTTCTTTCGTCTTGTAATTGACCGTGGAACGAAGAAGACCGTGACAGAACGGTTCAAGTAGCATTCCCACCACAAAACATTCCAAATTAGTTCTGAGAGCGTACCGGACTGGCGTATGTGCATTTAGCATGTGTTGGAATTAGTTCGGAACGCGTTCAGAACCGTATGTTGGAACCAACCTTTTGATATCGCTGGACGATGTGAAGGCGTTTTAGACCCAGAAAGGAAAAGAAGGGTGATGCGACCGCGAAGTGAGCTCAGAGTCCGTTCTAATCCTTCAGAGCGCTATACCGAAAGGGGATTCAAAGCAAGATTTAGGTGGTAACTCCAGATGTATATTTGATTAACGAAGTGTTCTTAGAGCTAGTACCTCCGTAACATCATTTGACACAAAGTAAATTAATGCTTGTGTCTCTCGCACGCTGTTTCATTCTTCCTGTGTTTTTTTTTAACGGTTGTATGAGAAAAATATGCCTTAACACGTGTTAAAATAATCTAACCTCCTCCGCTAACTTGACCAACAATCGGTGCATGTGGCTTATAATAATATATTACAGCACAATTTAGTATCCTTTCTCCCAGTTTAATACATACAAGTTGGTTTCTTATGGGTGCAGAATTTTAATAGGAAGAAACGTGCTCAGTATTTTTTCTAGGTAATAAGCTACACATTACCTAACCTAATTTTAATGTGATTTCATACAGTGAAAGCAAATCTAATTCGGAGGTTATTACGAAGTGTAATTCGTTTATTTATACTGTCGTTTGAACCAGTAGTGTGGTTTAGAAAGTTGAATTAATGTATGTAGGCGTGATAATGCATTGCTGCACCTGTATGAAGCAAGCATGTATTACCTACTGCACACATGATTCGTTCATTCAACCCTGGTATTAAGATTGAAGTGAAACAATTGGTTACCTTGTATGATGAGCTTCAAGAATATTTTTGTGCACATCCATAAAATACATAGGCTTTATGAATGGAAAATTATTACCGAAAAATATTGGGAATATGCTGAAGAAGTAACACGCTTAATAACAAATTTGAGAATCCACAGATTTCAGTGAATAGAGCTAAGTGCATGACAAAGGAGAATGAATCAGATGCCTAAGTTGGCAAACAGAATGTTGAAGATCCATTACAGCTCATCAAACTGGATGTGCTTACTAAGAAGCCCTGATTTTTGTGCATTAACATTTTGGCACCACAATAATCATATTCATGTAAAACTTTTCAGGTTAAATAAAGCAACTACTTCAGTAATTTGGGTATGTGTTATTATATTGTATATGCTTATTTTTAAAGCGAGCACTGGTTTGGTAATATTCTACCTCAAACTCTCTTAATATATACAAAAGGGTTTCTCTTTCAATAGTGCCGAAATGTTCTAACTCATTTAGACATTTTTCTTTCCGTGCCGCTGGTAGAAAAAAGACTGTTGACATTCTCCAAAAGTTTGTTCCGCTGCTTCCCGAAACATATATGCCGCGTGGTGTCCAAGCTCAAAATCTTTAAAATGTGGTGTTGCCACCTTCACTTTCGGGGCAGAAGTGGCGCTTTAAACGCTGCTTAGCTAAACACCGTGTAGACATGGATTTAGCAATACAACCTTAGACAAAGTTTAAACGATGTTTAACTGAACAGTGTTTAAGTTCTGAAACAGCGCATCGTTTTTGCAAGCTGTTCTTAGTTTTAATAGTGATTTCTCGTGCAACAAAATAGGAGGAATAAAAATAAAGTGACAACCACTTCATGTTCACACAATGCACTAAAAACGTTTCCGTATACAGTAGGGCAACAATCCCGTAGTTTCCGCCTTAAAATGCACACAGGTGCGGCAACAATCCCAAGTGTAGAAACAAGAGACACCGTAGAGCATAATCCCGCATAGAATAATACTGCCTCGGTACTATGATTGTCCATAATTCATTTTCAATTGTTTCTTTATATCATTCAGAATATCTATCAATTATCAAACTTTATGCACATCTAAGTCTTTGTTTTGTTTTATTAAAAACACATTTCTCACTGCAATTTTTATTCATTGAATTGTTTCGTTGTGATTACGTGATGTTTGCATTCTGATGTGTTATATAAACACCCAGGTGAGTAGGTTATTATAGAGAGATCGAGCGCTGTTTCTTGGGCATATATGGGAAAGGATAGGGAAAACAAGGGTAGATGTGGATGGTTCAAGGAGGAAAATGGGTTTTTATGGGAGAGATAGGGAATACGACGACCAAAACTAGGCTAGACAGGGTTGAAGAAGGAGAGTGCGTTTATATGGAAAAGATAGTGGAGAGGTATTAGGCTAGGAGAGTTTGAGTATGTGTTTATAAGCAAAGACGAGAAAACGGAGACAGATCCTATGCTAGGATAAACAGGTGTTAAAGGTGGAACACGTATATATAGGTTAGAGATTAAACCAAGGAGAGATACTCAGCTAAACAGGGGGCAGGAGGGAATGCGCTTTATGAGAGGTGCTAGACTAGACAGAGCTTGAGAGTAGAGTATGCGTTTTTATGTATGAGAGGTACAGGAACAGGAGGTGAGGTGTTAGGCTAGACAGATACTGAAGTAGTAGAAATATGAGCTTATACACAGGAGAGATAGGGAATACGAGAAGAGGAGCTAGACTAGTCAGGACTTGAAGGGTAAAATATGGCTTTTTATATGGGGTGATAGCAAACCGAGGAGAGGTATTAGGTTAGGAGGGTTTGAGTATGCGTTTATAAGGAGAGACGAGAAAACGGGGAGAGATCCTATGGTAGAGAGAGTTGAAGGAGTGAGAAATGTGCTTTATATGGGAGAGATAAGGCATACGAAGAGAGGTGATAGGCCAGACAAGTTGAGGAGTAGAGCATGCCTTTATATGGAAAAGATAGGGATTACGGGGAGATATGCTAGACTAGACAGAGGTTTAGATTAGAGTATGCGTTTATGTGCATGAGAGGTGTAGGAAAACGAGGAGAGCTGATAGGCTAGACAGATAATGAAGGAGTAGGAATAAGGTCTTATATACAGGAGAGATAGGAATAGGACGGGAGGTGCTAGACTTTGAAAACGACTTTAGACGAGATCGTCACGGAAAGATGTTTCTTAATTCTAGACAGCTGTAGTACGTAACCCTCTCATGCTAAAAAGGTGATCCACTCACGGAAAAAGGTGACCCACTCACGCAAAAAGTGACCCACTCACGTAAAAAGGTGACCAACTCACGCAAAAAGGTGACCCACTCACGGAAAAAGGTGACCGACTCACGCAAAAAGGTAACCCACTCAAGCAAAAAGGTAACCCACTCACGCAAAAAGGTAATCCACTAAAGCAAAAAGTTAACCCACTCACGCCAAAAAGGTAAACCACTCACGCAAAAAAGTGACGCACTCACGCTAGAAAGGTAACCCACTCACACTAAAAAAGTAACCTACTCACGTAAAGAGGTGACCCACTCACGAAAAAGGTGACCCTTTCACGTAAAAAGGTGACTCACTCACGCAAAAAGGTGACCCACTCATGCAAAAATGTGACCCTTAATTTTACTCTATACTCTAGGATATGTCACTTAGATTGATAGCGTAACTGCATGAAGCTTTTCTTTAATATGTTAAATTAATATTATAAATAATTTTGTTCCTGGTGTTCTGGGTTCGAATACCGATTCCATGAAATTTAATTACAAATTTAATAACTCGTAACCTAATTTAGAAGGACACGTCAAGTAAAACCTAAACAGAGCACCTAGTCCCTAAATGTCGCTATCATTACAAAAATTACTTTAAAGTACTCAGATTGAATCCCGAAGTAGTGATTTCGTATACATTCAAGTCTATGAATTATACCAGGTTCGAGTAAAGATTATATGGTAGATAATAATGCGGAGGAGCTAAATTACTAAAAATACATTTATTAAAAGTATTACTGGGTTCGATTCTAGAAGCTTAGAATCTGTGTAACTCTGGAAAAATTACTTTGACCGTGATTGTTGTGAAATGTAATGGTCTTTCTGTGGGAAGATGAAAAGGAACGATTGGAAAGGGAATAAAAACCTGGAATAATGTAGTATATACATACATTTAACTAAATAAGGGGGAAATCTTCTACGGTATCTTTTAGGCTTTTACTTTTAAGTATTGTGATAAGAGAGCTGGAGTTAACCTTGGTACAATGAGTGGTGGTAGCAGTGGTGGTGGTGGTTGTGGTAGGCTTTGAATGACAACATCTGTCTGAATGAGAGTGAGAGAATACTTCTCTTGTTGGTGTGACAGCATATAGAGATAGCTATAAAACGAGTTTCAACATGTTTGATACTGTCAGACATCCTGTCTCTGGGTGTGACGTCATAGACATTGAGTATCCTGTAGAACTTCACGATCTACACAACGATCTACCTTTCCTGCCTGCGTGTATGAAACCATTGAAATCATCTACAAAGAAACTGATACCTCATCTTGGACCTCGAAAGAAGTATGTAGTGCATTACATGGCTTTGAAGCAAGCTCTTAGTCATGGACTACGTTTGAGTAAAATCCATTGTGTGCTACAATTCCAACAGTCGCAGTGGGTAAAACTTTATGTGGAATTTAATAACAGGCTACTACAACAAGCTGCAAGTGATTTCGAGAAGGACCTCTACAAGCTCTTTAACAACGCCATGTTTGTAAAAACTATGGAGAATCTGCCTAACCGTATGGATATACGACTGGCGACAAATGAGAAGACTCTAGAGAACCTGATCGCCAAGCCTACGTTTATCGATAGAACAATATATGCTGTTAATCTAGCTGCTGTACATATCGCTTCTCGACAAGCCTATATACATTGGTATGTGAGTGTTGGACATCTCCAAGACATTAATGTATCACTATCATTATGATGTGTTGTTACCATATAACGGAGCTGGAAACCTGAAGCTTAAGTACATGGATACTGATTCATTCATTCATTGTGTAACAACAGAAGATGTGTACCATGACAAATTACGTTTACTTGAGCATCTGCATACTGCTGATTTTCCTACAGGCTATATATGCTATTCAGCTCTAAACAAGAAGGTGCTTGGGAAATTTAAAGACGAGGCTAGTGGTAAAATCATCCAGCGCTTTGTCGGATTACGAGCTAAGATGTATGCACTAGATATCCAATGGTAAAAAAGATTAAGGGTATAAAACGTGATGCTATTAAGCGGTAAATTACGTTTGACAGCTATACAGACTGCCTTACAACCTGTGAAATCATCAGAACGCCTATGAATCTAATCTTATCACGAAAGCACGCTGTTACCACAGTGCAAGTGAATAAAATTACATTTAATCCCTTTGATAATAAAAGAGTTATTGCCAAGGATGCAATAGCTACGTATGCGTATGGACATTACAGTATTGCAAACAGTGCTTAAGAGAATGTAAATCGAAGATGAAGATTTTTTCGTGAGTCTACAATCTTAAAAAATGAAATTTATCCTGTAATGTGTATGCAACTAGCAGACGCCTGATGAAAAAAGAAAAATAATAAAAAGATGGAAGGGAAGGTGTTAACCCTGCCATTAGGAGCAATCCTAGTGCTAGTGTCAAGCCTAGATAAAGGGGACAGGCACCTACAACAAATTAAAATAAGGTATGTTGACCCAAAGCTTTTCAATTTGTAAACTAATATGCAGTTTATGCCCCTCTGCCTCGCACACTAACTGTTTAACATATAAGATTTAGAAAAAAGTATATAAATGGTGTAACGTTTGATGAGAAATGTTTATAATCTAATTACTCTCTACATTACCATGCATACCTGTGATACTATCTGAATTATCTGTTAAATGACTTAAATACCTGTGATACTATCAGAATAATGTGAAATTACCTTAAATAGCTCTGATACGAATCCCTGCTCAAACTTAGCAGGAGCACCTGTGATACTATCTGGTTTTCCCTAAATATCAATGCTACTAGCTGAATTACCTGTTAAAATGACTCAAATACTTGTGATACAAACTGAATCACCTGTAATTACCTTAACTAGCTGTGATACCAATCACTGATCGAAATTATCACGAGTATCTGTGAAACTATGCTGATTACCCTAAATACTTATGATATTACCTGAACTATTTGTGAAATACGAAACTAGATTATAACCGACTCCTGGAACCTACCCTCCTATAATGCTGGCTGAATTACTCTAAGCAATTATGATACTTGAATTATCCTAAATACCTTCGATACTCTCTGAATTACCTGTGAAATACGAAACTATGCCATACCGAACCCCTGGAATGTATCCTCCTGTTATACTGGCTGAATTAGCCTAAATACCTACGATACTAACTGAACTACCTGTGAAATCATACACAGCTATAATGCAGTCAGCCTCCTGTGATACCAGCTGAATTAGCTTAAATGCCCCCGATACTAGCTGAATTCCCTGTGAAAATATATACAGCTATGATACGCCCTGTCCTTGGAACCTACCCTCCTGCGGTATTATCTGAGTTACTCTGAACACCCATGATACTTGAATTAGCCCATATACATACGATACTATCTGAATTACCTGTGAAATTATACGGAACTATACACACGCTAAACCACGGAATCTGTCCTACCCTGTGATACTAGCTGAGTTACTCTAAGCACCTATGATACTTGAATCAGCCCAAATACCTACTATACTATCTGAATTACCTGTGAAACTATACACAGATATGATGCAGTCAGCCTCTGGAATATACCCTCATGTTATACTAGCTGAATTAGCTTAAATGCCCACGATACTAGCTGAATTGCCTGTGAAAACATATACAGCTATCCCCTCAGGGGCTCACTTTATGTGAGTACGGGTTTTTGGCGCACCCGGGGGTTCCCGAGCCATTCATCGCCACATTCATCCCCTCACCCCCATCCGGTCGAGGTGGGTTCTTCAAGTGACCGGTGGACACAAGGTAGGCTCTCGTGCGTTCTTTACATTCCATTCATACCGCACCTCACCATCGTTTCTTTCTTCCCTTATCACTTTCCGGCCATTTCGCACCACGACATTCGCATATCTCTTTTTCTTCCCCGCCGGCCTACCTTGCGTGCGAAACGCCCACACAGTTTTAGTTTCTTTTATCTTTTTATTTAAATCCTCCGTGGACACAGCCTGACGATTACCCGCGCACCGCGTGCGCAGCTGGGTGAGTGGGTAATGGCGTCATCCCCACCACCCGGGGTCGTCATGTAGGGTATGTGTTCGTATCCGCTGTTCAACTGCAGTCCCGCGGGGGGGGGCCATTGCATGAGCTGCTGACTTCTGACGGCGATTGGGTCCCTCTGTCTATGTTCTGGAAGGTGTGACCCTGGGGTGAGTCTGGTATAGATAGGCCACTCACCCAAGCCGGGGTAACGCCCGAGAAGTCAGAGCCCGAGGTCGGAGACGGTTGCAATGGTGGAGGATTTATTTCGCTATGGAGCACCCTTCCTCCATTACTACTAACAAGCGCCGAAAAGTTTATGTAACAGAAGTGACACCACCGACAACTGGTTGTTACTTGGTCATTTCACGAACCGAAGAAGGACAAAGCTTTGAGAAGGTGAACCCTTTCATCATTCAAAAGGGCATTGATGCAATTGCTGGTGCGGTTCAGTCCTGCACTCGTCTACGGAATGGTTCCTTATTAGCCCAAACGAAATCCGATCAGCAAACTAAGACCTTGTTGCGCGCTACGCTTCTCCACGGCTATCCCATCCGTGTGGAGAAGCACCGCACATTGAATTCCTGTCGAGGCGTTATTACCACCCATAGCCTCGATGGTATATCGGACGAGGACCTGGTAGAATATCTTGCAGACCAGAAGGTGACAGCGGTCCATCGAGTGCAGGCCAAACGCGACGGCGTATTGGTACCCACTCGTACCCTGTTTATTACATTTGATGGCGTCGATCTGCCCACGAGCATTTCCGCAGGGTACGAACGGATTTCTGTGAGGCCTTATATTCCTAGACCTCTGCGTTGCTTTAAATGCCAACGTTTTGGGCATACGCAAGTCTCATGTAAGAGTGCCGTTAACATCTGTGCAACATGTAGCCAGCCCTCACACGAAGGTACCTGTACAACAGCCCCCGTCTGCGTTAATTGCAAAGGGTCTCATTCTGCTTCGTTTGCCGACTGTCCGCGGTACTTGGACGAGAAGGCGATCCAGGAGATCCGGGTAAAGGAAAAACTCTCCTTCGCTGAAGCCCGGAGGCGTTACCATGCGCGCCAACCTTCACTCCTGCGATCTGGCACCTTTAGTTCTGTTGTTGCCTCGCCAGTACCACGAGTAGATGCCGAAACTCAGACCTGGACCTTGACTGGATTAACCGCCACTACCATCCGGCCGTCTATTAAAGCTACTGTTACCAAGCCTTATAAACCTGGTCCAAAGTCAATGAAGTCGCACGCCGCTGAAAAGAAGCCCAAGCAGAAACTACGTAGGGAAGATTTCTTGAAAGACCCTCCGCGTGCGCGCGGTAACAAAAGTTCACCTTCTCCTCCTCGGAGGTCGCTGTCACAGGAAGGTCCTGGGACAAGCCGCGCTCAGCGGCACCCCTCACCCATCGCCACCCAGAACCGATTCACGGCGCTTGAATCGGTTTCTGGCACTGAGCGCGTGGGCCCTCCCTCCGAGGAAGCTATGGAGTCTGACCAACTCCATGCAAAAAGCCCGAGCCCAAAGGTTAAACAAAAGGTAATTTTAAGCCGTTCTTCTAAATAGACAGTTTATCCCCTTTTTCTCAATGGCTATCCTGACCTGGAATGTACGTGGTGTACGATCGCATAGGGCGGAACTGCAACTTTTATTGCGTTCCCATTCACCTATGGTCGTGTGTTTGCAGGAGACCAAGCTTCGCCCTCACGACCCTTTCGATCTCCGAGAGTACACTCCGGTTCGCTACGATCTTGAACCGGAGGAGGGTGCTCCTGCTCATGGAGGTGTCATGTTATTGGTGCGTAATGACGTTCATTTTCAACCTATCACACTTACGTCCGACTTGCAAGCTGTTGCCATTAGACTGCAGTTACCCGGTTTTTTCTTTTCTGTTTGTTCTGTGTGTTCACCTCCATCGTCTCCCCTCGCTCCCGCGGACATTCGGGCTCTTCTGTCCGCTCTCCCAACACCAGTTCTTCTGTTGGGAGATTTTAATGCCCATCACCCACTATGGGGTTCGCCAAGGGCTTGTGCGAGGGGAACTCTTCTTTCCGACATTTTTTACCAGTTCAATCTTTCAATCCTCAATACAGGTGAGCCTACTTTTATTTCCGATTCTTCTGGTACATTCTCACACCTGGACCTTGCCGTTTGCTCCCTCCAGCTTGCTAGTCGTCTGCTGTGGAACGTCGTCGCTGACACCTACTCCAGCGACCATTACCCCTCCATCGTTTCTCTTCTGTCACACCACGTCCAACATTTCAGAGTACCTACCTGGATATTCCCAAAAGCCGACTGGAGTTTGTATTCCAGCCTCGTGCATTTTGACGACCAGCCCTTCACCGACATTAACGAACTAGTGCAGTACCTTACGTCTACTATTTTCTCTGCTGCCGAACGCGCCATTCCCCGTTCATCCTCTCAACCTCGGCGAATGCCTGTTCCGTGGTGGAACGAGGATTGTCGGGCCGCCGTTCGTGCTCGTAGGGCTGCACTTAGGGTGTTTCGGCGCCACCCTATACTTGATAATTTGGTGACTTTTAAACAATCGCGCGCCAGGGCTCGTCGCACTATTCAGGATAGCAAGAAGGCGTCGTGGGCTCGTTTTGTCGAGTCTTTTAATCGCTTTACGCCTTCATCTGTTGTTTGGGATAAACTTCGTCGCTTCTCAGGTAAAGTGTCGCATTGTACTGTTTCTGGCCTACAGGTTTCTAATGCCACCATAGTGGATCCGGCTGCCATCGCTAACACTCTGGGTGCTGCCTTTGAGGCGGTATCCAATTCGGACCATTATTCTACCGGCTTTCGCTCTATCAAAGACCGGCTGGATTCCGACACCTTTAATTTTCGATCTGCTAATATTGAGTGTTATAATGAACTTTTCACAATGAGGGAGCTGGAGCATGCTCTTCATTGCTCTCGGCACTCCGCTCCTGGGCCGGACGGCATTCATTTCCTGATGTTAAAGAACCTTTCAGCCGACAGTAAACTCTTTCTCTTACAGGTCTATAACCGTATTTGGCAGGACAGCATTTTTCCTTCCGTTTGGCGCGAAGCCACCATTGTCCCTATACTTAAGCCTGGGAAGGATCGCCAACTACCTTCCAGCTAACGCCCTATCTCCCTCACCAGTTGCATTTGCAAGGTGATGGAGCGCATGATCAACGGGCGGTTGACATGGGCTTGAGTCTCAGAAACCTCTAGCGAACGCTCAGTGCGGGTTTCGTCGCTATCGCTCTACCGTCGACCATCTGGTGTCCTTGTCGACGCATATTATGAATGGATTTCTGAGAAAGTGTCAAACCGTGGCTGTATTGTTTGACCTGGAGAAAGCTTATGACACTTGTTATAGTGGTGGCATTTTACGTACACTTCACGCATGGAATATCCGCGGTCGTCTTCCCATCTTTCTTCGGGAGTTCATGACGGACCGCGTCTTTCGTGTACGTGAGGGCTCGGTTTTATCTCGTCGTTTTATTCAAGAGAACGGAGTACCGCAGGGCTCTGTACTCAGTGTCACACTTTTTGCGATTGCTATCAACCCCATTGTTGATTGTATTCCACCTGGTATTTCATCGTCCCTTTTTGTTGACGATTTCGCTATTTATTGCAGTTCACGGCGGACCTGTCTACTCGAACGCCGTCTCCAGAGCTGTATCGACCGTCTCTACGCCTGGAGTAACGCCAACGGCTTTAATTTCTCCGCCGAGAAATCCGTCTGCATCAACTTCTGGCGCCGGAAGTATTTCCCTCCGCCCTCTCTCCATCTTGGGCCAGGGATACTTCCGTTTGCAGACGAGGCGAAATTTTTGGGGTTGATTTTTGATAGGAAGTTGTGTTGGACCTCGCACGTTTCCTTTTTAAAAGCAAAGTGTGACCGTTCTCTTAATATTTTACGTGTTTTAAGTGGCACATCCTGGGGAGCTGATCGGACCGTCCTTCTTCGCCTTTATCGCTCTTTGGTCCGATCCAAACTTGATTACGGGTGTATCGTTTATTCGTCGGCACGTCCATCTGTGTTACGTCGTTTGAATCATATTCATCATCGTGGTATTAGAGTCGCTACAGCGGCCTTTACAACTAGCCCCGTGCCCAGTCTTTACGCTGAGGCTGCAGAGCCTCCGCTGTCTTTCAGGCGTGAGATGCTCTTATGTAGCTATGCCTGTCGACTCTCCAGCTTGCCTGACCACCCGTCCTTCGCGGCATTTTACGAGGATTCACTTGACCGGCAATATTATTTAGCTCCTCTGCTTTGCTCCCTCCAGGGGTTCGATTTCGACTGCTACTTCGGCATTTGGACGTTCCGCCAGCGCCGGCCCTTACCCGAGGGGAAACGCGTTTTCCTCCATGGTCGCGCGCTGAGGCCCACATCCAACTTGGGCTGACGTCGATGCCGAAAAATGCGACCCCTGCTTCTGTTCTTAGATCCGCCGTTTTAGAACTACAGGCGCAGTTCGGGGACTGTCATTTTATATATACTGATGGGTCTAAGACTGATGTTGGAGTAGGATGTGCCTTTGTTTTTGGTGTACAGAGTTTTACTTTTCGTTTACCTCGACAATGTTCAATTTTTACCGCCGAACTTTTTAGCATTTATCAATCTGTTTTATTCATTCAGCGGCACGACTTACGGCACTGTTTTATTTGTACGGACTCTCTGAGTGCCCTTCAGGCTATTCATGCGCTGTACAATTACCACCCACTCGTACAGCGCATACATGACCTGCTCCACTCGCTCGGTGTCTCTGGCATCAGCGTCTCCTTCATGTGGATTCCAGGTCATGTGGGCATCTCAGGTAACGAGTCTGCCGACGCCGCTGCGAAATCGGCGATTTTATTACCCAGATTTTTTACTTCTGTTGTTCCCTCGTCAGATTCGTATGTTATTTTACGTCGCCGCATCCTCTCGCGCTGGCGCGATGAGTGGACGGCCCTCCGGGGGAACAAGTTGCGGGAGGTTAAGCCTTTCCCGTTGATCTGGGGTACCTCTTCTCGTTCTTGTCGTCGGGAAGAGGTAATTTTAGCTCGTCTACGGATTGGACATTGTGTTTTTAGTCATAGGTATTTGCTCAGTGGTGACCCCGCACCACTCTGTGGGCAGTGTGACGTGCCCTTAACGGTGCGTCACATTTTAACAGAGTGTCAGGTTTTAGCTGCATTGCGTGCTCAAGTGGGCCTGCCTGTTGGCCTAGCCAACGTTTTGGCAGACGACACGCGTGCTGTAGAATGTGTTTTACGTTTTATTCACGACAGTGCTTTTAATCTGCGCATTTAATGCGTTGGGCGTCTGTTAGCTTGGTACTTTTATTCTGTCTGTTTTTTATGGGAACACTTATCCCCAGTGGACATATGGCGCTCATGTCCCTCGCATTCTACAGTTCCTGACACGTTTTAATCCTTTACTGCCTATGCTTTTAGTGTTTTGGTTTTCAGATATTTGTCTTGTTCTTTTTATTGTTGTTATTGTTATTATTGTTATTATTGTTGTTATTGTTGTTATTGTTATTATTGTTGTTATTGTTATATTTGTTATTGTTATATTGTTAGTTTTAGCCTTTTGAACATCGCGGGTTTGTGTCCCGTTTTTAACTATGCGGTTCTTTTACCTGTTTTATATTTTGACCTTATCTTTTATACACTGTAAGGGCGCTGATGACCATAACAGTTTAGCGCCCTTAAACCGCATATCATCATCATCATCATCATATACAGCTATGATACGCCCAGCCCCTGGAATCTAGCCTCCTGTGATACCAGCTTAGTGTCTCTAAACACCTATGATACTTGAATTATCCTAAATACCTACGATACTATCTGAATTATCTGTGAAATCATACGGTACTATACACACGCTAAACCATGGAATCTGTCCTACCCTGTGATACTAAGTGAGTTACTCTAAGCACCTATGATACTTAAATCAGCCCAAATACCTACGATATTATCTCAATTACGTGTGAAATCATACGGAGCTATACACACACTAAACCATGTAATCTGTCCTCCTCTGTGATACTACCTGAATTACTTACCTTTTAGCTTGAGTGAATTACCCTTTTGCGTGAGTGGGTCACCTTTTTGCGCGAGTAGGTCACCTTTTTGCGTGAGTGGGTCACATTTTTTGCGTGCGTAAGTCACCTTTTTACGTGAGTGGGTCACGTTTTTTCGTGAATGGGTCAAATTTTTACATGAGTGGGTCACCTTTTTGCGTGAGTGGGTCACCTTTTGCGTGAGTGGGTTACCTTTTTACGTGAGTGTGTCACCTTTTTGCGTGAATGTGTCACATTTTTGCGTGAGTGGGTCACATTTTTGCGTGAGTGGGTCACCTTTTTGCGTGTGTGGGTTACCTTTTTAGCGTGAGTGGGTTAGCTTTTTACTTGAGTGGGTTACCTTTTTGCGTCAGTGGGTTACCTTTTTGCGTGAGTCGGTCACCTTTCTCCGTGTGTGGGTCACCTTTTTATGCGAATAGGCTTCCTTTTTACGTGAGTCGGTCACCTTTTTAGCATGAGAGGGTTACGTGCTACAGCTGTCTAGAATTAGTGTTCCAGCATTGTTAGGAAGCATCGTTCCGTGACGATCTCGTCTAAAGTCGCTTTCAAAGTCTAGCACCTCCACTCCTATTCCTATCTCTCCTGTATATAAGCCCATATTCCTAATCCTTCAGTATCTGTCTAGCCTATCAGCTCTCCTCGTTTTCCTATACCTCTTGTACACATAAACGCATACTCTACTCTAAACCTCTGTCTAGTCTAGCATATCTCCCCGTAATCCCTATCTTTTCCATATAAAGGCATGCTCTACTCCTCAACATGTCTGGCCTAGCACCTCTCTTCGTATGCCTTATCTCTCCCATATAACCCCTCAGGGGCTCACCTTATGTGAGTACGGGTTTTTGGCGCACCCGGGGGTTCCCGAGCCAGTCATCGCCACATTCATCCCCTCACCCCCATCCGGTCGAGGTGGGTTCTTCAAGTGACCGGTGGACACAAGGTAGGCTCTCGTGCGTTCGTTACATTCCATTCATACCGCACCTCACCATCGTTTCTTTCTTCTCTTGTCACGATCCGGCCATTTCGCACCACGACATTCGCATATCTCTCTTTTTCTTCCCCGCCGGCCTACCTTGCGTGCGAAACGCCCACACAGTTTTAGTTTCTTTTATCTTTTTATTTAAATCCTCCGTGGACACAGCCTGACGGATACCCACGCACCGCGTGCGCAGCTGGGTGAGTGGGTAATGGCGTCATCCCCACCACCCGGGGTCGTCATGTAGGGTTGTTGTTCGTATCCGCTGTTGAACTGCAGTCCCGCGGGGGGGGGGCCATTGCATGAGCTGCTGGCTTCCGACGGCGATTGGGTCCCTCTGTCTATGTTCTGGGAGGTGTGACCCTGGGGTGAGCTAGGTATAGATAGGCCACTCACCCAAGCCGGGGTAACGCCCGGGAAGTCAGAGCCCGAGGTCGGAGACGGTTGCAATGGTGGAGGATTTATTTCGCTATGGAGCACCCTTCCTCCATTACTACTAACAAGCGCCGAAAAGTTTATGTAACAGAAGTGACACCACCGACAACTGGTTGTTACTTGGTCATTTCACGAACCGAAGAAGGACAAAGTTTTGACAAGGTGAACCCTTTCATCATACAAAAGGGGATTGATGCAATTGCTGGTGCGGTTCAGTCCTGCACTCGTCTACGGAATGGTTCCTTATTAGCCCAAACGAAATCCGATCAGCAAAGTAAGACCTTGTTGCGCGCTACGCTTCTCCACGGCTATCCCATCCGTGTGGAGAAGCACCGCACATTGAATTCCTGTCGAGGCGTTATTACCACCCATATCCTCGATGGTATATCGGACGAGGACCTGGTAGAATATCTTGCAGACCAGAAAGTGACAGCGGTCCATCGAGTGCAGGCCAAACGCGACGGCGTATTGATACCCACTCGTACCCTGTTTATTACATTTGATGGCGTCGATCTGCCCACGAGCAACTCCGCAGGGTACGAACGAATTTTTGTGAGGCCTTATATTCCTAGACCTCTGCGTTGTTTTAAATGCCAACTTTTTGGGCATACGCAAGTCTCATGTAAGAGTGCCGTTAACATCTGTGCAACATGTAGCCAGCCCTCACACGAAGGTACCTGTTCAACCGCCCCCGTCTGCGTTAATTGTAAAGGGTCTCATTCTGCTTCGTTTGCCGACTGTCCGCGGTACTTGGACGAGAAGGCGATCCAGGAGATCCGGATAAAGGAAAAACTCTCCTTCGCTGAAGCCCGGAGGCGTTACCATGCGCGCCAACCTTCACTCCTGCGATCTGGCACATTTAGTTCTGTTGTTGCCTCGCCGGTACCACGAGTAGATGCCGAAACTCAGACCTGAACCTTGACTGGATTAACCGCCACTACCATCCGGCCGTCCATTAAGGCTACAGTTACCAAGCCGTATAAACCTGGTCCCAAGTCCATGAAGTCACAAGCCGTTGAAAAGAAACCCAAGCAGAAACTTCGCAGGGAAGATTTTTTAAAAGACCCTCCGCGTGCGCGCGGTAACAAAGGTTCACCTTCTCCTCCTCGGAGGTCGCTGTCCCAGGAAGGTCCTGGGACAAGCCGCGCTCAGCGGCACCCCTCACCCATCGCCACCCAGAACCGATTCACGGCGCTTGAATCGGTTTCTGGCACTGAGCGCGTGGGCCCTCCCTCCGAGGAAGCTATGGAGTCTGACCAACTCCATACAAAAAGCCCGAGCCCAAAGGTTAAACAAAAGGTAATTTTAAGCCGCCCTTCTAAATAGACAGTTTATCCCCTTTTTCTTAATGGCTATCCTGACCTGGAATGTACGTGGTGTACGATCGCATAGGGCGGAACTGCAACTTTTATTGCGTTCCCATTCACCTATGGTCGTGTGTTTGCAGGAGACCAAGCTTCGCCCTCACGACCCTTTCGATCTCCGAGGGTACACTCCGGTTCGCTACGATCTTGAACCGGAGGAGGGTGCTCCTGCTCATGGAGGTGTTATGTTGTTGGTGCGTAATGACGTTCATTTTCAAACTATCACACTTACGTCCGACTTGCAAGCTGTTGCCATTAGACTGCAGTTACCCGGTTTTTTCTTTTCTGTTTGTTCTGTGTATACACCTCCATCGTCTCCCCTCGCTCCCGTGGACATTCGATCTCTCCTGTCCGCTCTCCCAACACCATTTCTTCTGTTGGGAGATTTTAATGCCCATCACCCACTATGGGGTTCGCCAAGGGCTTGTGCGAGGGGAACTCTTCTTTCCGACATTTTTTATCAGTTCAATCTTTCCATCCTCAATACAGGTGCACCTACTTTCATTTCTGATTCTTCTGGTACATTTTCTCACCTGGACCTTGCCATCTGCTCACTCCAGCTTGCACGTCGTCTTCAGTGGAACGTCGTCGCTGACACCTACTCCAGCGACCATTACCCCTGCATCGTTTCTCTTCTGTCGCACCACGTACAGCATTCCAGAGTACCTACCTGGATATTCGCAAAAGCCGACTGGAGCTTGTATTCCAGCCTCGTGCATTTTGACGACCAGCCCTTCTCCGACATTAACCAACTAGTGCAGCACCTTACGTCTATTATTTTCTCTGCCGCCGAACGCGCAATACCCCGTTCATCCTCCCAACCTCGGCGGCCACCTGTTCCGTGGTGGAACGAGGATTGTCGGGACGCCGTTCGTGCTCGTAGGACTGCACTTAGGGTGTTTCGGCGACACCCTGCACTTGATAATTTGGTGACCTTTAAACAATCGCGCGCCAGGGCTCGTCGCATTATTCGGGATAGCAAGAAGTCATCTTGGGCTCGTTTTGTCGAGTCTTTTAATCGTTTTTCGCCTTCATCCGTTGTTTGGGATAAACTTCGTCGCTTCTCAGGTAAAGTGTCACATTGTACTGTTTCTGGCCTTCAGGTTTCTAATGCCACCATAGTGGATCCGGCTGCCATCGCTAACACACTGGGTGCTGCCTTTGAGGCGGTATCCAATTCAGACCATTATTCCGCCGGCTTTCGCTCTATCAAGGACCGGCTGGATTCCGACACCTTTAATTTTCGATCTGCTAATATTGAGTGTTATAATGAACTTTTCACAATGAGGGAGCTGGAGCACGCTCTTCATTGCTCTCGGCACTCCGCTCCTGGGCCGGACGGCATTCATGTCCTGATGTTAAAGAACCTTTCAGCCGACAGTAAACTCTTTCTCTTACAGGTCTATAACCGTATTTGGCAAGACGGCATTTTTCCTTCCGTTTGGCGCGAAGCCACCATTGTCCCTATACTTAAGCCTGGGAAGGATCGCCAACTACCTTCCAGCTACCGCCCTATCTCCCTCACCAGTTGCATTTGCAAGGTGATGGAGCGCATGATCAACGGGCGGTTGACATGGTGGCTTGAGTCTCAGAAGCTTCTAGCGAACGCTCAGTGCGGGTTTCGTCGCTATCGCTCTACCGTCGACCATCTGGTGTCCTTGTCGACGCATATTATGAATGGATTTCTGAGAAAGTGTCAAACCGTGGCTGTATTTTTTGACCTGGAGAAAGCTTATGACACTTGTTGGAGGGGCGGCATTTTACGTACACTTCTCGATTGGAATATCCGCGGTCGTCTTCCCATCTTTCTTCGGGAGTTTATGACGGACCGCGTCTTTCGTGTACGTGTGGGCTCGGTTTTATCTCGTCGTTTTATTCAAGAGAACGGAGTACCGCAGGGCTCTGTACTCAGTGTCACACTTTTTGCGATTGCTATCAACCCCATTGTTGATTGTATTCCACCTGGCATTTCATCGTCCCTTTTTGTTGACGATTTCGCTATTTATTGCAGTTCACGGCGGACCTGTCTACTCGAACGCCGTCTCCAGAGCTGTATCGACCGTCTCTACGCCTGGAGTAACGCCAACGGCTTTAATTTCTCCGCCGAGAAATCCGTCTGCATCAACTTCTGGCGCCGGAAGTATTTCCCTCCGCCCTCTCTCCATCTTGGGCCAGGGATACTTCCGTTTGCAGACGAGGCGAAATTTTTGGGGTTGATTTTTGATAGGAAGTTGTGTTGGACCTCGCACGTTTCCTTTTTAAAAGCAAAGTGTGACCGTTCTCTTAATATTTTACGTGTTTTAAGTGGCACATCCTGGGGAGCTGATCGGACCGTCCTTCTTCGTCTTTATCGCTCTTTGGTCCGATCCAAGCTTGATTACGGGTGTATTGTTTATTCGTCGGCACGTCCATCTGTGTTACGTCGATTGAATGCCATTCACCATCGTGGCATAAGAGTCGATACAGGGGCCTTTCCAACTAGCCCTGTACCCAGTCTGTACGCAGAAGCTGCAGAGCCTCCGCTGTCCTTCCGGCGTGAGATGCTTTTGTGCAGCTATGCTTGTCGACTCTCAAGCTTGCCTAACCACCCGTCCTTCGATGTATTTTACGAGGATTCGCTTGACCGGCAATATTTAGTTAGCTCCTCTGCATTGCTCCCTCCAGGGGTTCGATTTCGACTGCTACTTCGGCATTTGGACGTTACGCCAGCGCCGGCCCTTACCCGAGGGGAAACGCGCTTTCCTCCATGGTCGCGCGCTGAGGCCCACATCCACCTTGGGCTAACGTCGATGCCGAAAAATGCGACCCCTGCTTCTGTTCTTAGATCCGCCTTTTTAGAACTACAAGCGCAGTTCGGGGACTGTCATTTTATATATACTGGTGGGTCTAAGACTGATGTTGGAGTAGGATGTGCCTTTGTTTTTGGTGTTCAGAGTTTTACTTTTCGTTTACCTCGACAATGTTCAATTTTTACCGCCGAACTTTTTAGCATTTATCAATCTGTTTTATACATTCAGCGGCTCGACTTACGGCACTGTTTTATTTGTACGGACTCTCTGAGTGCCCTTCAGGCTATTCATGCGCTGTACCATTACCACCCACTCGTACAGCGCATACATGACCTGCACCACTCGCTTGGTGTCTCTGGCATCAGCGTGTCCTTCATGTGGATTCCAGGTCATGTGGGCATCTCAGGTAATGAGTCTGCCGACGCCGCTGCGAAATCGGCGATTTTATTACCCAGATTTTTTACTTCTGTTGTTCCCTCGTCTGATTCGTGTATTATTTTACGTCGCCGCATCCTCTCGCGCTTTCGCGATGAGTGGACGGCCCTCCGGGGGAACAAATTGCGGGAAGTTAAGCCTTTCCCGTTGATCTGGGGTACCTCTTCTCGTTCTTGTCGTCGGGAAGAGGTAAGTTTAGCTCGTCTACGGATTGGACATTGTGTTTTTAGTCATAGGTATTTGCTCAGTGGTGACCTCGCACCACTCTGTGGGCAGTGTGTCGTGCCCTTAACGGTGCGTCACATTTTAACAGAGTGTCAGGTTTTAGCTGCATTGCGTGCTCGTGTGGGTCTGCCTGTTGGCCTGGCCAACGTTTTGGCAGACGACACGCGTGCTGTAGAATGTGTTTTACGTTTTATTCATGACAGTGATTTTAATCTGCGCATTTAATGCGTTGGGCGTCTGTTGGCTTAGTACTTTTATTCTGTCTGTTTTTATGGGAACTCTTATCCCCAGTGGACATATGGCGCTCATGTCCCTTGCATTCTACAGTTCCTGACACGTTTTAATCTTTTATTGCCCTTGCTTTTAGTGTGTTGATTTTTCAGAACTGTGTATTGTTGTTATTGTTATTCTTGTTGTTCTTGTTATTATTGTTGTTATTGTTATTGTTGTTATTGTTATTTTGTTATTGTTCTGTTGTTAGTTTTAGCTTTTTGAACCTCGCGGGTTTGTGTCCCGTTTTTAGCTATGCGGTTTTTTACCTGTTTTATATTTTGACCTTATCTTTTATACATTGTAAGGGCGCTGATGACCGTAGCAGTTTAGCGCCCTTCAACCGCATATCATCATCATCATCATCTCCCATATAAAGCACATTTCCCACACATTCAACTCTCTCCTAGCATAGGACCTCTCTCCGTTTTCTCGTCTCTCCTTATAAACGCAATCTCAAGCCCTCCTAGCCTAATACCTCTCCTCGGTTTGTTATCTCTCCCATATAAAAAGCCATATTCTTCCCCGAAGTCCTGACTAGTTTAGCTCCTTCCCTCGTATTCCCTGCCTCTCCTGTATATAAGCTCATATTTCTACTCCTTCGGTAGCTGTCTAGCCTAACACCTCTCCTCCTGTTCCTATACTTCTCATACATATAAACGTATACTCTACTCTCAAGCTCTGTCTAGTCTAGCACCTCACCTCGTATCCCCTACCTCTCATAAAGCGCATTCCCTCCTGCCCCCTGTCTAGCTGAGTATCTCTCCTTGGTTTCCTATCTAACTTATATAAACGTGTTTCACATTTAACACTTGTCGATCCTAGCATAGGATCTGTCTCCGTTTTCTCGTCTATCCTTATAAACACATACTCAAACTCTCCTAGCCTAATACCTCTCCGCTATTTCTTCCATATAAACACACTTCCCTCCTTCAACCCTGTCTAGTCTAGTATCGATCGTCGTATTCCCTATCTCTCCCATATAAACCCATTTTCCACCTTGAACCCCCGCATCTACCCTTATTTTCCCTATCCTTTCCCATATATGCCTAAGAAACTGCGCTCGATCTCTCTATAATAATCTACTCAGGTGCAAGTTAAGAGGTGGTTAAGCATGCATACAAAACCACATAGGATATTTTTCCGGTATTCTAAAAGCAGTAACATATAGGAGGTGAAGCTTTACCTCAAATACTGACCTTACATTTGAACTCCCTCATAGGAGGTTTAGTTATTCCTGTAGAGTGTGTACTACCATTTTCCAGTGGTACGAAGACCTCATTTTCGCCCATTGTTACACATAGGAGGTTTCTTCCCGGTAGCGACGACATACATTGAAAAACAGAATGACACGATTCTCCAACCCCGTGAATGTTTCCGTTGATTTGCTCTTCCTCTTCTATGTACCTGGATGATACTCCATATTGTGGCATTTGGTTGGTAGTACATTTGTTATTTGTGGTTGGTAACATTAGTTGGGTGACTATGTTTAAAACTGGCAACACAGTCCGTTAATGATGTAATAAGAGTGAGGGTAAACCGATTCTTCTGAGTAAGCGTCTGACGCTCTCACTCTCTTGTAATGTGACTAGCAAGCAGTGGAGCTGTATTAGGAGGAGATGCTCCGTCTAGCGGAAGGTAATATGTATCGTTTCCAATTTGTAATCTTAATTCCTGGCATGTAGATTATTGATGTAGTTTCATCTTTCTTTCCTACCCCATCATGGTTTAGGAATATTTTAGAAATTTTCAGGTGTTTAGGAGCTTTGTTGAGCTCGCCCCGTCGGACCTCGTGTAGTTTGTGATGTTTTAAAAATCCGGTACCATGCTCTGTCCCCTATAAAATGTGAACATGTAAGAGGTTACGACAATTTATACAAAAAGTAAAGTCCTATAGTTTATCATTCTAATAAGTATTGTGATATTAAAACATTGGCATGAAATAGATAGTCTAAATTATTTGAAATGTTATAATATTGTCGTGACCTCTTTGTTAATTTTAGTTCAATGGGGGGTAGAGGGGTTACCGAGGATCTTAAAGTTAATAATTCACGTTATACGAGGTCAGACGGGGGAGGCAGCTGAGAGAAATTATAAAAATATTAGAAAGTTCCTAACAGAAAGATTATCCCATGGTATGGATGAGGGAAGGGATCTATCTACTCTAATAATTTACATTAAATGGAAGTGGATGGTAACTACATTTATTAATAAAAGGGGATTACATTACCTCCTTGTTTCCTTGTCTGTCGGTGAGGACGCCATACTGTTGGTATGAGTAGCGCGGACACACTAACAACTTGCCTCGAACAGTAACTAGCCTCGACTGAAACCCACGCTAACTCGGCGTGGTAACGCTATGCTAACTGGCTTATCCCCTCCACTCTTGCGCAATACCCGATCTGGGCAGCCAGGCCACATACGCAATAATACACATACGTCACATCTCCCCCTGGCTACCCAGATCGACGTCCCCGTCGACACAAGTAGGATTTTTTGTGGTTCATGTGTAGACAATTACAAAGACAGAAAGACAGAAAAAAATATGACATACTTAAAAAATTAACAGTAACTGGGTATTTACAAAGGTAATATGGAGCAGAAATGTCTTTCAGAGAAGAAGTTAAAAAAATATTGTGAACATGTGACAATAATGCAAACATTATGGAGTCTCGAGTGCCACCGACGATTTAGTTCGACATATTGCCTAATCATGAGTACCCCGCACACGCACACTACACCGTACTGCCACTGTTACATACACACTACAATCCACCTGGTTGTTCCGACGTAACTGTTTGTGGGTGGAATTTCCACAATACCCACAACGGCGAACTTTCAGCTGTAGAGTTGTTTCTGGTGTTGCAAGTCGCTGAAGATGTGGGGGAAGCAATCGCAAGCTTGGACTGCCCGCCAAAATAGTGGCTCCTTATGCCACTGCAGTGTAGTGGATGAAAGGCAGCTCTCCTCTGGTGTATCTGGAACCTCTGGCGTGTCTGTAGAGCGGGGTTACTCCTCTGGACACCCGAGCTCCGGAATCAGCAAAATCACTATAACATAAATCACAGAAGGATAGAAATTGTGCTCCAGAAGATCATCATACATAAAAAACAAGTATTATGTCATTTACAGTAATAAGATTTGAAAATGCCAAAAGTTTACAATCAATCAATTTTTTAGTGTTGGACAAAGAAAAAAAAATGACTACACATTGACATAAATACTGAATTTTACAAGGGGTTACCATCCAAAATTTAACAAAAACTGCTTTAGAATCCAAATACAGAGACATAAAAGGGCCAGAATACATAAAGATGATATCACTTGCATTCATTGTTTACATACGATAACACAACACAAATATAGTAACTTATTTGGGATCCCAATATTATTTAACCAACTGGTACTATTAATGTAGAAAGGGAATAAGTGCACATATAATACATTCACACATGACAATGAAATGGAATCATTCATACTGACCATGTCCCAAATAATACACAACACTCACTGGAATAACTAACCAAATCTACTATGTGCATTGCTACAGACTACAAAAATAAATCCACATTACATACGTCAAACTGCACCTCATTACATTCTTTCAATTACAAAACTCATGCTTTACTGTCAAATATATAAATTCTCCTCTACATTACTATCTTGGTATGATCATTATTATCATCATTTCAATCATCATCATCATCATCTTAGCTTTCAACTTTCTCGTACACAGTAATTACTGAGAAAATAAAATATCTTCACTGACATGTCTCATTCAACTTCCTGCAAAATCAAGAATACCTGACATAGGCATAAACTTAAAGAAATCACATTAACATTTCAGGAATGACACAAATAACATGGCATTATACTGTTGCATCCACATCCTCCGAATCAAAATTAAGCTGGAAAATAGATGGCATTAAAACTGGCTATATAAAATGGTACTAAACTTGATGCATAAACACAAAAGAAATTATTCTCATTGCATTCAACTCATTACATTTACTCTCTCGTGTGAATACATCACACACGCTATACTGGGCACGTTTCAGCAAGACCAATATGCAAAATCTCTTAAGTCATCACATCGAATTTCCAGGTACATGTAGCCCTCCTGAAAAATCAAACATTTACACTTCAATCATCGGGGTTACACTTTGGCACTTCCACCGAAGCTGACATCAACTCATCTCATATCTCGCACTACCACCATCGGGGTTACTCTTTGGCACTTCCACCGAAGCTGACATCAACTCATCTCATCTCTCACACTACCACCATCGGGGTTACTCTTTGGCACTTCCACCGAGGCAAATATTAACTCATCTCTCACATAGCCTCACAAACATATACACACACTATTCATGCAACAATTTTCTGCAAAGAAAAGATCACAGTATCATAATGAAACCCAAAATCAAATCAAATCAAGCCGAATGCAACAGAACAAAGCACATCATTAGCAAAACAATACTGTCACATAACATTCCTGAAAATCAACCAAAATTAAGTACATACTTGCAGGTTGTTCTTATGCTTTTTACCACAAAATGGTGCAACTTTCCAGTTTCATGTAATACATACTTCATGCCAACTTTAAGGCAAACAATAATAATAGCATCACAAAACTCAAAATTTACATTCTATAAGGACCCACAGGATCATAGTAGGGGTGAAGGCGTGACACATGAACATTCTGACGTTTGGTACGAGGAGCATGAGGTCGACCAACAAGGTAGGTAACAGGAGTGATCTGTCGGATAATTTCAAAAGGACCAAAATATCTATGTAACAACTTTGTACATTTACCTTTCTTTCTTATAGGACTAAAAACTTTGACTAATTGACCTACATTGTAAACCACGTCTCTATGTTTGGCATCAAATGCTTCTTTTTGCTTCACTTGTTGCTTAGTAATGTTAGCAACAGCAACCTCACGTGCCTTCTGAATCTCTTGTAAAATTTGTTTCACAAAAAGGTCATTAGATGTAGCTTGCAGCTGAACCTGATTAGGTAAAGAAGGCTCCCGACCATATATCAAGAAAAAGAGGGAGAATTTAGTAGACTCCTGAACACTTGAGTTATAAGAAAAAATCACATAGGGCAAAATTGAGTCCCAGTTCTTTTGATTAGTGTCAACAAAATGGCTAAGCATATTCAAGAGGGTTTGATTGAATCTTTCCGTTAGTCCATTACAAGCTGGATGGTAAGCACTAGTAAAATTAGAAGACACTGATAGAGATCTCAACAATTCTTGTGTCACTTCACTTAGGAAAACTGAGCCACGATCAGACAACAAGGCAGCAGGGGCTCCATGCCTACAGATGATGTTATGCAAAATAAACTTAGCAACTTGTGGAATTGTTGCTGAAGAAAGCGACGCAGACTCGACCCAGCGAGTAGCATACTCGGTCGCAACGACGACGTACTTGTGTCCAGAATTAGAGCGTGTGAGAAGCCCAAGCAAATCAATACCCCACCGCTCGCCTACAGAAGTAACAGGAATTGGTTGTAATAAACCTGCTGGTTTTTGATTCTTAGGTCCTTTTCTTGTTTGACAACTGGGACAGGTACGCACAAAATGTTCAATATCTTTTTTCATCCCAATCCAATAGTATCTGGAGTGAATTTTGGCAAATGTTTTGGAAAAGCCTAAATGACCTGAAAGAGGATCATCATGACACGAAGAGAGAATTTCATGTTTCAGTGCCTCTGGAATAACCAGCAAATGGAGAGGGCCAGTAGAGCCAGCATTTTTACGATAAAGAACTCCTGATTTAAGAGTATAAGTTGAAATTTGTCTCTGAATCTTAGCAGGGGCTGACGGAGGATCATGGGGAGCATTGATAAGTTCAAGTAACACAGGATCTTTTTTCTGTTGGTCAGCAACTTCAACTGAAGACAATAAACATGTGGGAAGTTCCTCGAGCTGCTCAAGTTCACTTTCTTTGGGTTGCAACACAGGAAATCTGGATAAAGCATCAGCATCATGATGTTTCTTACCAGATTTATAGGAAATAGTATAATCAAATTCTTGCAATTTCAAACTCCATCGTGCCAGATGCCCAGTCAAATCTTTTAAATTATTCAGATAACAGAGGGAGTGATGATCAGACACAATATTAACCTTATAGCCATATACAAAACTACGAAAGTGAGTAAGCCCAAACAAGATGGCCAACAATTCCAAATCAGGAACACTATAATTACGTTCACATTTAGATAATGTCCTCGAAGCATAGACCACTGGTTTCAATACATTATCAATCTTTTGATACAAAACAGAAGCAACCCCTAGTCCACTGGCATCAGAGTGTAATTCAGTATATGCACCAGGAGTATAGTGAGCTAAGACAGGGGCAGAGACTAATGAGTCTTTCAACTTTTGAAATGCAGCTTGCTGAGCAGGTTCCCAAATAAAACTTTGATTTTTCCTAGTCAATTGAATAAGTGGTTGTGCAATATTAGCATAATCTTTGATGAATTTCCTGTAAAAGTTAAATAATCCCAAAACCTTCCTTACATCTCTGACATTTTTAGGACGAGGCAAATTTTGAATGGAAACTACTTTATCAGAATCAGGAGAAATACCATCTTTGGAGACTTCAAAGCCTAAGGGCTTGATTTTTGCATAGCGAAGAAACACTTTTCTGGTTTGAGTTTGAATTTATGGTTATCTAGTCGTTGAAAAACAGCTTCAAGATTTTGTAACAACTCATCAAAGGTTTTAGCAAAAACGACAATATCATCCAAATATGCAATTGCCTTTTTAAAATTCAGATCACCTAGCAACTTGTCTGCGATGTAACTGAAGAACCTAGGAGCATTCACCAGTCCAAAACTCAAGCGTGTGAATTGATATTGACCTTGAAAAGTAACAAAAGAAGTATATTTCTGGCTATCCTCTGCAATAGGTACTTGAAAATATGTTGACAGCAAATCTAGTGAGACAAACCATTTAGCTCCCCCAAATAACTTAACAAATCATCTATCAATGCAAAGAGAAAGAGGTGGTTTCTGTAACAGCATTCAATTTCCTATAATCAACACAAAATCTCATAGAACCATCTTTCTTTTTAACAAGCACCACAGGAGAAGCCCAAGAGGACTGCGATTCCTTAATAATTCCAGTATCTTGCATTTCTTTAACTTGTTCAGCAATGATTTCCTTTTGTTTATGGGGAACTCTGTAAGGTCTTTGTTTAATTGGTTTAGAGTCAGTTACTTTAATATCAAACTCTGCAACACCAGTAGTACCAAGTTCTTGCAATGTGGTGGCAAAAAGATCACTATATTTCAATAGCAATGAATGCAATTCAGCCTTTTGCGTTTCTAGTAGTTTACCATTGACATTAAAATTTGAAGCTGGCAGAGGGGTAACATCTGATGATAAAACAGAATTACTCTGAACTAGTGCAACATCATAAGCTTTAGCTAAAACTGTATTGGCAAACAGTGTTTTTGGAACTGCAGTATTATTATGCACTGGTATAGTAAGTTCAGATGCAGAATGGCACAACAACGGTGGAATTGAAAGATTTTTCTTCTGCATTATGTTAACAGCAGGTTCAAACATAACCTCATTACTAATGTCTGACGAGGGTTTAACTGTTATATAACATGTAGATAAAGGTGGAATTTTCAGATCATTCACAACTGCCATTTTAACACCAGAGTCATTACGTTCATTATCTTGCAAAGGATTCACTGCCATATCAACAAAAGGACCTTGTACTAGGGTAATTGGTATAGTAAAAACATCATCCTGGGAAGAATTCAAAGTTATCAAGTTGTGTGCATAGTCAATTACTACACCATGAGGATGCAAAAAGTCATTGCCTAAAATTAAATCATGAGACAGATCTTTTACAACTAATACATCTTCCTGAAAAAGAACATCATTAATATGAAAATCTAGAACAGTGTGGTAAGGTGCATCAAGTAACTTATTACCTGCAGTTCGAAGCAATATCTCTATGGGTTTCAATGTGGAGTGATCAAGAACATGGGCAGCATTCACAATGCTAACTGCGCTTCCTGTGTCGAGCAAGATGGAAACCTCTGTCTGGGCAATATGACCAATAACTTGTAAGATCTGACCTGATAATGCAGCCACATCCCATTGAGGTGCAGCTGCACTGGTGGGCGGTGGTGATGCTGCTAAGTCTCGTCGTATGAGGCTCGGCGCCAGGCGTTTTTTGCCTGAGGAAAGCGGCTACGGCAGAAGCGAGCCAGGTGGCCCTGCCTGTTGCATCTATAGCAGGTGATGGATGAGTCCCGCCGGTTGAAGTCAGATGACCGTGGAAGCTGTGAAGTTCTCTCCGAAGATGGTACAGCAGGTGGTAACTGAAACTGGTTAACTCGGTTACATAACTGTTCAACACGATCAATCAGCTGTTGCATGGGAGCGACAGGTACGTCCCCAAGAGAAGAAGCATTTGTTAGCTGAGCAGTAGCTGGTAAAGTAACAGCAGGAACAGATGCATTATTAAATACAGGAGTGGGTGGTGTAACCACTGCAGCCTGAGATTGGGCAGACACTAGATATTCTCGGTTCTGCATATAAAATTGTGCCTTGTCCACTCGTCGAATTATTTGTATCACCTCATCAACAGTTTGAGGATTTAATGGCAGCAAAGGCTGTACATAGAGAGGTTTAAGACCTTTAAGCAGGTGTTTGATTTGTTCTAACTGAGACATAGCTGGATTTACTTGATCACACAGAGATAACACATCATAGATATAATTAATAACAGGTTCATCATCTAACTGTACACGCTGTCTGAGTTTCATTTCCAAAATATCACTCTGGTTAGTCATCTGAAAGGCATTTAGAAACTGTGTAGATAGGCAAAGTCAATCGTGGCGAGAATGCCGGTAGCGAAAAGTTTGAAACCATGATGCAGCAGTATCTCTTAAGTAACATGGAAAACATTTCAATTTCATTTCCTCAGACCAAACATTGGCAGCAGCGACCATTTCAAAATTTTGAAGAAATTCATATGCCGATAACTTATTTGAATTCTCAAAGTAAGAGGGTTCAATGACCGGACGACACACAGCTGACTGCATTGTTCTCACCAAAACAGGCGGATTAGACATCACTGGTAATAACTGGGTAACAACAGGTGTACTAGTGCTGGAAATAGATTCCACTTCACTATGCTCACTGACTGGAGTAATAACCACATCAAATTTCTGCGTAGTACGTCGTTTAGGCATTGTGGCAGCACAAAACAAGGATAAACTCAACCAGTAAATGAAAAGAATATGGAAGATCACCATTACAGATTACACCAAACTAAGCACTTATAGCATCGCATGAATGTAACTAGAAATATAGAACATAGCCAGATAAGAACCAATACCAGGAGTAATATAATTAAGCGCCCACGGCGAAATATTAGAAAACTATACCAGCATATTGTTTACACAGACATGACACGCAAGCCACTTGGACACAAAACCAAGGTTTTAAAACAGAGTGTACACATGGAAGAAAAAACATTAACAAAGTGATATCTTCAGCGAGAAAACTCGAACTGGAAGTTAAAAAAAATTACGTCACAACTACTGGGACTAGCGCTGAAGTTATTCTATGGAAGGCAGAATGTGCTAAACTCGTAATTTATGCGTACCGGAGTACGATGCACAAAAATGAGTTCCTTCTTTTTTTAAATAGATGCACCTGACCTTTTATACACAAACACACGCAAATAAACGCACAGAACACGTGCTGTAAAAGATTGGCTTCACAAGCTATAATTAGTGACAAATTGCATGACCACGCAGAGATTACGTAACACACTTGCGTACATAAAAGTTGCACGAAAAATGCACCCCAAAAATATAGTAATGAGCAGAAAATCACAACCAATGCAATATAGAATTACAAGCTCCCAGAACTACTACCAATTAGCACAGAAAACAGCATCCCCAAACACACCAGCTAACACGTGACGACCACATTATCAAAGTTGCAAATATCGCCCAATTTTACACAATTCACAAAAATAAGCACTTTAAAATAAACAGTACCAACAATTTATCACAGCAACAGAAGTTAGTAGAACTGAAGCCATGATAAGGGGAAAAATGGAGCCAAACGTTTTACCGCCACGCCACCGACAGACAATGCAGAAAATTTAAAAGTGAGCTTGAAATTAAAATACAAACATGGAACTTTCAAGAAACAATGCAAGAGGAATTTAGAAGAAAGAAACCACAAATTACAGAACCGAAATCCTTACCCTTAAGCAACCAAAAAATTACAGTTTCTAACGAACACGTGAAGGACCAAAAACGCCACATTTTAGAGACGAAAAAACATTTTACAGTTCAAAATCTCAAAATACCTGGCCCTCCACCAAATGTTGTGACCTCTTTGTTAATTTTAGCTCAATGGGGTGTAGAGCGGTTACCGAGGATCTTAAAGTTAATAATTCAGTTATAGAGGTCAGACGGGGCACGCAGCTGAGAGAATTTATAAAAAATATTAGAACGTTCCTAACAGAAATATTATCCCATGGTATGGATGAGGGAAGGGATCTATCTACTATAATAATTTACATTAAATGGAAGTGGATGGTAACTACATTTATTAATAAAACGGGATTACATTACCTCCTTGTTTCCTTGTCTGTCGGTGAGGACGCCATACTGTTGGTATGGGTAGCGCGCACACACTAACAACTTGCCTCGAACAGTAACTAGCCTCGACTGAACCCCACGCGAACTCGGCGTGGTAAGGCTATGCTAACTGGCTTATCCCCTCCACTCTTGCGCAATACTCGATCTGGGCAGCCAGGCCACATACGCAATAATACTCATATGTCACAATATCCATTAGAGTATTTATTTAGGTTGTTAAAGGCAATACCTTTCTGATGTTTAAAAAGGAAGACGAATTTACACTGGATGTTTTTTCACCATTGGTTTTAAGCATAATTCAACATAGTTATTTTAAATAATATATGTAGCAATACATACATTCAACACCAGAATGGGATGGTTCTTCTACCGCTGATCTTTTTCTGTAGATTGCTCTTCCTATTCTATGAAGCTGGATCATACTGTATATAACAAACAAAAACTACAGTCCTATAGTTTATCAGTTGTAATAATTTTCTCTGATGGAAACAATTAAGTGTGAAGGAAATTGTGTAAATTGTTTATCAGTTGTAATTATTCAGTAGAGTATTTATTTAGGTTTTAAAGACACTGCTTTTCTGATGTTTTGAAAAGTGATAATTCTAACACTGACTCTATTTACATAATTGATTCTTAAGAAAATGCAAAATTATGTTTAAATATATGTAGTAATACATATATTCAAAACAAAATGGCACGATTCTTCAACCCCTGGGCTGTTTCCGTTTTAGCTCTTCCAGTATTAAGAAACTGTATGATACTGTATATAACAAACAAAAAATACATTCCAGTATTTAACAGTTGTAACAAGTGATTGTGGCAGAATAACGACTAAGTCATGAAAAAGGTTATGTAAGTTAGCTTAACAATTGCAATTATTTAGTAGGCAATATCTTTTGTTTGTTAAAGGCCATGCTTTTATGTTTTGAAAAGTGATACTTTTGACACTGAATTCCTTTTACGCAATTAATTCTTAACAACATTTAAAATGTTATTTTTAAAATAACATGTATAGCAATACTTTTGTCTCTTCCTCTCTTAAGAAACAGTATGATGGTGTATATAACAAACAAAAAACATATTCCAATAGTTAACAGTTGCAATAAGTAATTGTAGCAGAATAACAATTAAGACATGAAACACACGATGTAAATTAGCTTAACGATTGTAATTATTTGGTAGACAATATATTTTAACTGTTAAAGGCCATGCTTTAGTGATGTTTTGAAAGGCGATATTTCTAGCACTGAATTTCTTTGCACAATTAATTTCTAACAAAGTTCAAAATATTGTTTTTAAAATAACATATATAGCAATACATATATTCAACAATAGAATGCCACCATTCTTTAAACCCCATGCTGTTCCCATTGATTGGTTCCTTTCCAATAAGGCTGGGTGACACTGTATATAAGAAAATAAAAGTACAGTCCTATAGTTTATCCGTTCTATTAAATATTTGTGACAGAAATGCAATTAGGACATGAAAGAGATACTGTAAATTAGCTTAACAGATTAATTATTTAGTAGAGCAATACTCGTCTGATCTTTTGAAAAATAATAATTCTAATATTGACGCTTTTTGCATAGTTGATTCTTCAGAAAATTAAAAATATTTTCTAAAAATAATATATGCCACAATACCTATATTCAACAACAGAATGGAATGATTTTTAAAATCCTGGAGGCAATGCTTTTGTGATGTTTTGAAAAGAGATAATTCTTACGCTGAATCTTTTTTACATTAGTAATTTTTGAAGAGTTCAATATTTTTAAAATGATTTATGAAGCTATATGTGCATTCAACAGCAAATGGCATGATTATTCATTCCCAGATCTGTATCCGTTGATTGTTCGCCGTTGCAATAAAGTTTGAAGATATTCTATAAAAGAAACAGAAACTACAATTCTATAGTTTATCAATTGCAATAAGTACTTGTGACAGAAAAACAATTAAGTCATGAAACAAATACTGTAAATTAGCTTAACAGTGATAATGATTCAGTAGAATAAATATTTAGATTGTTAGAGCAATGCTTTCTGATGTTTTAATAAGTGATAATTCCAACACTGAAGCTGTTCTACTTCGGAGATTTTTAAGAAAATTCCAGAAAAGTTTTAAACAATATATGTAGCAATACATAAATTCAAATAAAGAATGGCATGATTTTTTAATCCCTTGGGCTGTTTCCATTGATTGTCTTGTTTTCTCCTGAAAAGCTGAATGATGCTGCATATAACGAAAAAAATAGGGTTTGTCAAGTCTAATAAGAATTTGTGACTGAAAACAATTAAGTCATGAAGGAGATGGTCTAAATTTAGTAATCATTTGAAGTTAAATAGTAGAGTATATATTTAGACTGTTAAAGGCAACACTGAATATTTTTACATCATTGATTTTTAAGAAAATACAAATTATGTTTTAAGTGATATACCTAGCAGAACGCAGATTCAACATCCGAATGGCACGATTCTTCAACCCCTAGGATGTTTCCGTTGATTGGCTCTTAATGTCCTTTGAAGCTGGATGCTGCTGCATATAAACATAAAAAATGCAGTTCCATATCTTATCAATCATAATAAACATTTGTGGCAGCAAAACAATTGCGTAATGAAAAAATCTTAGGAAGTTGTAATTCTAAGAATGTAATAAGAGGTGGTCTGAATATGCTAAACAATTGTAATTATTAGGAGAGTACATATTCGCATAAAACACTTACTCATATTTCTGGAGCATCCATTGAAATTTTTTTAAAATTCCTCATTGAAATTATAAAATTAGTGAACTGGGTGTATACTAATAAATACATAAAAGAAACTTCCATGCATGATGCATTCAAATAAATTAAGCATTCTATTTAAAACTGTTTCAAATTGATTCCCTTCGTCTCCATGTGTATGTAACTTAAGTCTCACTGTGCTTTCTATAGTCATATTAGTAGTTTATTTAGGAGAGATCGAGCACAGTTTTTTGCGTTTATATGGGAAAGGATAGGGAAAACGGGGGTGGATGCGGAGGAAAATGCGTTTACATGGGATAGATAGGGAATACGAGGGCTGATGCTAGGCTAGGCAGTGGTAGAAGGAGGGGGAATGCGCTTTATATAAGAGAGATAGGGAATAGGTGGAGAGGTGTTAGGCTAGACAGATGCTGAAGGAGGGGTATATAGAATTATACTGGAGAGATAGGGAATACGAGGGAAGGTGCTAAGATAGACGAATGTTAAAGCTGGAATGCGTTAGTAGTATGAAAGGCTCTTGAGTCCGTTCGTTGACCCCTGATGACGTCATCACCGCAGGGCATGTAACATAAACAAAGCCGCCGCCGCTGCTGCTGCTGCTGCGTCCACGTGTTGTCGCATCGACCTTGGTTAAGGCCGCAGACAAGTCCGCCGCCGCGACCACACCTAAACAGGTGCTTTTAAAACCCGCTGTGTTGGTTCTGGTCGCGGCAACACAATACAAATTTATTTTTTATAAAGTACTGATAAAAAAGAATGAATAATTAAATAGCATTTATTGGATATTAGTAATATTGTTTATTTGATACCATTGCAATGGAAATATCAATTTTTTTAATAACAAAATTTTTCGTTGCCTTAGGAAAGGCCTTGCGATATCGTTTTGACGTGAAGTAGGCTTATAAGAATACACAGCAGCAAGTAAATGATTGCCAAGTCTAGATCAACTGGCATTTCTCTTCCTGGCTGCAGCGCATTCCAAATAAGGTTACGCGTGCAGAGACTAGATTTCTCTTCCTGGCTGCACCGCGTTGCATACAAGGTTACACGTGCCAAGACGAGATTTCTCTTTCCGAATGCAACGACTTGCATATAAGGTCACGCGCCTTTACTTTGTTAGGCTAGATTCATTTCCTTGTTGCAATGTATATAAAGCTTGCACTGTCTTTGCAAGATTATGACTTTGAAGGGGAATAGGAACAGATGGGAATAGGAATAAATAAGGTAAGCTATGAGTTTAACATATATATTTTATAAGATGTACATTTGTTAGAATAAGCAAACATAATATTTTCTTTTACATATTAATAAGTACATTATCTTTGAGGCAAAGATTTATATGTTTTTACATATTAATGGTTTGACCATACACAACAAAAACAATTAATGTTTGTTTTACATATTAATAAGTACAATATCTTTGAGTACATATAGTTAGCTAAGCAAAATTTATATTTTAATAAGTACAAATAATGGTTTAGAGCATACACAATGAATATTGTTTTCTTACATATTAATAAGTACAATACCTTTGAGTACATAAAGCAAAACTTTATATTTTATTACATATTAATAAGTACAAATAATGGTTTAGAGCATATACAACAAAACCAATTATCTTTTGCGTAAAGCATTTCGTCAATAAATGAATCTTCATATTTAATGACTTTTATATGTTTAAAAGCTCTATAGTGTTCTTCTCTGTAACACAAAAGGTGGCATCGTTTGTTAGTGTCGATAGGGTAATAAAAGGCTTTAATTTCAATAGGAAAATCTATAGGAATTATTTGTTCAATTGAAAGATTGAATTCGTATGCGTTAAAAATTATATACATAAAATTATTATAATGTGTGTCTGCATGCAAAAAATTTAATTTTGTGTTTTCAAATAAAATATTCGATGCTAAACCTTTTAATGAAGGAGGGCTCTTAATACAGATTTTGCAATTGGAAGTATTTGTGTTACTACAGTGAAACAGGTTTTTATATTTTTGTAAGGTGGTGCTTGGGTTTGACCCCCAACCATTTAACTTTGCTATGGGATCACAAAGATACTGCATAGAAAACAGATCGTTGTGAAATGAACCAAACATTACACGTTTTTGAAAGTCAAACCTAAAACTTCTAAAAAGAAAATACATGAAATCCACCCAATTGTTTTGCAAGGTTACAGGTTCTTTGGTATGAACGTAGGTTACCTTAATTATAAACTCATGTGTTTCGCATTCCACTTTCCAAAATAAAGATTTTGTAGGCAAATAAAATAGACTACATTTTTTTGACTGGCTAAATATAAAATTAACGTTATTTGTAACGTAATTAGCATTTGGACATAACATGAATCTTAACATCTCTTCTTCCTTCTGATTTTTGTTTATAGCAACATATAAGCAAATACATTTAGGTTCTATGTCCACTATTCCGGACATATAGCACGCAAACGTGCCTCCCAGAGCACAGCAAATATTTTCTTTCGATAGCCAATGCATAATCCAAACAATAGTAGACCAGTATTCTGGAAAACGGACAGGTACAAACTCTTCAAAAAAGGTTTTGAAACCAGTTTCTTTTTGTAGTAAATTATATCTGTTTGTTAATTCCCTTGTAGAACTACAGATGAAAGTATCCATCTATAAAAATGCAAAAATAAAAATAAATTACTAAAATTTTCCCGTACTGCCAAACCCATTGTTACCCCTATAGGTAACACTTAATTTTTTAACATATTTTATTTTTGGTATACATATTTTTTCACATATCAATTGAGCAATTTTTTTATTTTTAAGAATATGTTGTTTTTTATTTGCATTTTTAAACTGCATCTATTAGGTATATAAGACGGGAGAGACAACCTCGGCCACCAACAGTTCCAGGTTAAACCCTGCTGCTGTTAAATCTGCTACCGCACGACAGAAAATGTAAGTAACACAAAGTTATCAGGCTTTGGAAATTCAATTAGCTTTTACGCACGCTTATATTATTTTGGTCTGTTCTTTAGCATGGAAAATATTAACGTCCTAAATGAAATACATAGAGAGTATAAAAGGTTCAACGCTCACGGGAGGCATTACGATATTCAGATAAATCCTGCTTCCAAAAATGAAAATCCTATCCTTTACTTTAGAAATAGCATGCAAGCTGTATTGGATATTGTTTTAGATGATACGAAACCCAGTGATATGGTGGGTCTGTCAATAAGCAACTCTGTGAATGTACAAGATAAACCGATAGGACTAAGCTTCCGCAGAAGCGATCAGGTATCTTTGGATGTTTTAATGGCTGTTATAGAGAAAGTATGCCAATCTAACGATAATTTTTATGCCACAGATACTTTATCCATAAAAGTAGATCACGTTGAAATGCCTTTAGGACATGGTAGAATCAAAACAAAAGGTAGACATTTATCCGCATTGACGCACATAAAATGGTCCATCGTTAGAATTAAAAGCAGAACGAAATGCTTAGCTCATGCTCTATTGGTAGCTACAGCACATTTCGATAGAGACCCAAATTACATCAGTTATAGAAAAGGTCGAAAAATTTATTCCAAAGTCGATGAGATTCTAAAGGCCGCAAATGTTGATCTAAGCAATGGTGGAGGAATAGCAGAATTGCAAAAATTTCAGGACCATCTTTCCGAATACAGAATCATAGTTTATGAAGGATTGCGTTGCGAAAATATAATATATGATGGGAACACAAATTCACAAAAACGTTTAAATCTCCTGTATGATGCACAGGAAAAACACTATAATGTGATTGTAAGTCTCACGGGTGCCATGTCTAAAGAATATGTTTGCGAAGGATGCAATAAGGGAATGAGTTACGATGGAGCAAAGACGCATAGATGCAATTATCGATGCTCCGGATGTAATTCACTTCCGCCCTGCATTTTTGAAGGAAACTACATATACTGTAATAAATGCAATAGGTACTTTAGAAGCCAAAGCTGCATGAATAATCATGTGCAGAATAAAATTGGCACTCAAATAATTTGCGAATGGAAGCGGCATTGTTTAATTTGTAGTCCAAATCATCAGTGCTATATGTCATATTGTAGAAGCTGTAAAAGTAACGAGATGCCGGGCCACTTTTGCTATATGCCAACGCTTAGCGCAAAAAAACCATCATCGGAAAAGGTCTTATTCGTATTTTACGACATAGAATGTACTCAAAACACGCAAATAGGAGACAATACATATCTTCATATTCCAAATTTACTCTGCTTAGAACACTATTGTTTTCTTTGCGAAAAAAACAAGGATATGACCGAAGGGTGCAGTCAGTGTGGAAAGCGTAGGCATTCATTTTGGGGCAATGGCTGCATCAAACAATTTATGGAATATTTGCGCCAAAATAGACCTTTTTGTGAAAGGATAATTGCAATTGCACATAATGCCAGAGCCTACGATCTCATGTTCATCTTAGATTATGCAATAAAACAGGGATGGGTACCGGATTTAGTAATGAATGGTGCTAAAATTTTATCCATGAAAATGGAACACATAACCTTTCTGGATAGTTAGAACTTTTTACCCATGAAATTGAGAAGTTTACCGAAAGCTTTTGGAATAGATTGTGTGACAAAAGGCCACTTTCCGCATTACTTTAATACTCCTGAAAATATGAACTATGTAGGTTGTTATCCCGACCCCGTTCATTACGGCATCGATTACATGATGCAAGACGAACGCAGAGAATTTTTCGAATGGTACGAGAAGGAAAAAGATGGCATTTTTGATTTTAGAAAAGAGATTGAAGCCTACTGCATGGCAGATGTTGGAGTGTTGAGAGAAGCGTGTTCTATATTTAGAAATACTTTCCTAGACATCGGAAGTATTGACGTATTTCAAGAATCTATTACGATAGCTTCGGCATGCAACAAAGTATTTAGAAAAAAATATTTGAAACCGAAAACTATAGGACTTATTCCTTGTGGAGGTTATAGGAAAGCCGATAAACAATCCACAAAAGCTCTCATGTGGCTTAGGTATGAAGAAATTAAAAGGGGTATTTGCATTAAACATGCAGGTAATGGTAGAGAGGTGAGAATACCCGAATTACCTAACTTCAAATTAGATGGTTTTTGTGAGGAGACGAGAGAGGTGTTTGAATTCATGGGGTGTTACCACCATGGCCACGTGTGTCTTACTAATAGAGATGTGCCCGTCGTAGACACGCGAACAGAGACGCTTGCATATAGATACGAGCTCACCATGAGTCGAATAGATAAAATTGTGTCGGCAGGTTACGTCTGTCACGTCATGTGGGAGTGTGAATTTGAGGACATTCTGAAACAACATCCGGCTCTACACAACGATCCCTTTGTGAAAAATGTTCCACTCATTCTTAGGGATTCCCTCTACGGAGGTAGAACGGAAGCATTGAAAACCTATTGCAAAGCCGACGAAAAAACTCGCATTAAGTATTACGACGTGATGTCTCTGTATCCTTATATATGTAAATATTTTAAGTTTCCCGTAGGTCATCCCATAATTCACATTGGCGAAGATTCCGCCAATATTACCGAAATGCTCAAAAAAGAGGGGGTTATAAAATGTAGAGTTTCGGCAAAAAATAGAAGTCTTTATCATCCCGTCTTGCCCTTTAGATTCCGACAAAAGTTAATATTTGGTCTTTGTTACATCTGTGCGAAGGAGGAAAATGACGGTGAATGTAGCCACGACGGGGAACTAATTGGTACTTGGATCGTAGACGAGGTACGAAAAGCCGTTCAAATGGGTTACGAAGTGAGAGAAATTTTTGAATTTTACGAATATAAAATGGAACAGTATGATAAAAATGAAAATAAAGGAGGTCTCTTTGTAGATTACATTAATAGTTTTTTAAAATTAAAAGCAGAGGCCAGCGGGTATCCCTCTTGGGTTAAGAGCGATGAGGATAAGGAGAAATACGTTCGAAGCTTTTTTCAGAGCGAAGGAATTCTTTTGGATAAGTCGAAAATTAGAAAAAATCCAGGTGCAAGGTCTCTAGCAAAATTGTGTCTAAACAGTTTTTGGGGAAAGCTCACCGAACAAAGCAATCGGTCGCGCACGAAAATGATTAGGGAGCCCGCGGAATTGTTTACGTTCCTGACCACGCCCGGCATCGAGGTGCAGAACCTAATGTTTGCGAGCGACGAGATAGTCTGGCTCTCGTGGAAATATGCCGAAGAGGTTGAGTGCCCTCCACTGGCATACACCAATGAAGTGTTAGGAGCCTACGTTACCGCAGGTGCAAGGCTTAAGCTATACACCTACCTAGAGGCACTGAATAGGGACATATTATACACAGATACGGATTCGATACTGTTTACGGTTAGGGAAGGCGAGAAGTGTAGCGTCGAATGCGGCGATAACCTGGGAGACATGACGGATGAGCTAGCGGACTATGGAACGGATTCCTACATTTCAGAATTTGTATCCGGAGGCCCAAAAAATTACGCGTATAAAATACGCCTACCAAATGGTGATTTCAAAGCTGTTTGTAAAGTGAGAGGGATAACATTGAATTACGCTTCTTTACAGTTGGTTAATTTTGATTCAATAAAAGATTTAATTCTTGGAGAAAACGTGGATCGAAACATTGAAGTTAGAACGGAAAAGAAAATAAAGCGCAAAAGATCCCATGGCGTGTATATCGTCTCCGAACCGGAAGATAAAATCTATAGAATTTGTTTTCACAAGAGAAGAAGAATTTCTAACGATTCCGTCCCTTTCGGATATATAAAGCCTGACTGAACGAGCCGCCTCCTCTCATTATGGATTCCGAGGTGGAACGAGCAGTATCCAAGTACGTGGAAAACCGAAGAAGGCAGAGAGGCTTAAAATATTGTACGAACGAGGAGATAGCACTCATTCCCTTAGAAGTGTTTGCTCAATATCCTCCCTTCGATGTAGATTACGTAATGTACAGGTTAACGGACGAATTGAGGGAAAAACTAAAGATGTTTCGACGATGTAATGTTTCCCGTAGTAAAATTTCAGCACCCCTTTACGCTGATCGTTAGTGGTAGTTCTGGTAAGACCGTATTTTGTGTAAATTTAGTAAAACATTTGAAGCATTTGTGCACTGTTGGAAAATTTAAAGAAATATTGTGGTGTAATAGCGAAAAATCGGCCGTGCCAAAGTTAAAACACGTAAAATTTCATGTAGGTGTGCCGGAGTTTGAGAACCAGAAAGGAGAGCCAAAACTAGTAATATTAGACGATCTCTTAAACTCTGCATATTCCAGAGAGGTGTGCGACCTGTTCACGAAGGGAAGTCATCATAGAAACATAAGCGTAATTTTAATCACTCAAAATTTGTTTCATCAAGGCAGGTATTGCAGAGACATCTCGTTAAACGCTAAATACATTGTGGTTTTTAAAAACGTAAGAGATAAAAATCAAGTGGCTCATCTAGCCAGACAAATATACCCCGAAAATTGGAAATCGCTTTTCGAGGCGTATCTGGATGCTACGGAAAAGCCTCACGGCTATGTGCTTTTCGATCTGTGCCAGGAGACCGATAGCAGATTACGATTTAGAACCAACATCTTTCCATCGGAGCTCCCTGTCGTAGCATATCAGCATGAGCAAGCGGATAAGATCCAACTATCACATGCTGCACGTGCTTAAAAGCGCCAAGCCTAAGCTTAGGAAAGCCATTTTGGAGAAGTCCGACAAAGAGTTAGTGTTGACTATTGCAGAATGCGCTCTAAATGTTCTAAGGGGCAATTGTAATTTAAGCAAATGCACCATTCGCAATCTAGGAAGATATAAAAATAGTCTGAGGCGAGTGGTGGATAAATCTCTAAAGGTTAACAATAAGAGGAGGTTTTTAATTCAAAAGGGAGGTTTTTTGATTCCTCTGCTGACTGCCGTACTGACCGGACTTTCGTCTCTAATACAGCGTTAGATGCTGCAAAAATCATTTTTAGTTTCTCAGCGTTACATAGACACCCACTGCTTGAAGAAAAAGGCGACGTCGAAGAAGAAGAAGCGGAGAAAAAAGGATGCGTACGAGGAGCTGATCAAATTTAAATCCAGTGGCCGCCGCCGCCGACCGTATCTACCGCCGCAACCGCTGCCGCCGCCGCCACTACCACCTCCCCGAACCTCCCCTTCTCCTCGGGTCAAAAAGAGGCTCGTCTTCCCTCCAGAAACAGTCTACGAGAAGCAGGAAGAAGAAGAGCAAGAATAAGAGTTTGACGAAGAACAAGTAAGGCCTCTGCCATTGCCGGCCCACGAGAAAAAAGAAGTAGAACAGTTTACAAATAGAAGCTTTGGGTACATAGCAGGTCCTTACCTAGCTCCATATTTGCACACTCCTAGGACAACGGATACCGTATTCGGCATTTACAAGGATAGGGACGGCAACTTTAAAATTGGCGATTCCATTATTCGTATAGAAGACAACGATTTGTATGTAAAGGATAGGTATTTTAAGGGAACTCTGGGTCTCTGGGAATTGCTCACTAGGAAGAAGGTAGATCTCTCGAAAGTCACCTCTTCGGACAAGAGTAAATATAGACAAATTCTTCATTTAACCAACGGCCACCTGCAGAATAACGAAGCCTTTAATCAGATAAAATCGAACAGAGGTAGCAAATATAAAGAAATAATTGCCGAGTTGTTTCCGTCCAAGACGTGGATGGATTATTAGCAATGAATAAGAAGTATTTTTACGATCCCGAACAGCCTTCGGCTTTTTCCACCGTGCAGAAACTTGCATCTCTTACGGGAAATGGACGTAAAACGGAGGATTGGCTTCTCCAACAAGATGCCCACACTTTGCACAAACCTGCGAGGAGAAAATTTCAGAGGAACCACTACACGGTGAATAAGGTTAACGATGTGTGGGAAGTCGACTTGGCCGATTTTAAAAGCATTAGAAAGTATAACGATGGAGTTCAGTATCTCCTAACGTGTGTAGATTGTTTTTCCAGATTTGCACGTGTAAAACCCATAAGATCAAAATCTAGTACTGAAACTGCAAAGGCCTTTGAAGCCATCTTAGATTCCGTTCCTCTAGCAGTCAGATCCGACAGAGGAAAAGAATTCTTAGGATCTGCATTTCAGAAGCTTTTAAAAGAGAAGGACATCGAGCATCAAGTTTGCAGAAACCCCGATGTAAAGTGCGCCATGGTCGAGAGATTTAATCGTACCATTAAGTCTAAAATATACAAGTATTTTACATACAGGAACTCTTACAGATATATAGACGATCTCGAAAGTGCGCCATGGTCGAGAGATTTAATCGTACCATTAAGTCTAAAATATACAAGTATTTTACATACAGGAACTCGTACAGATATATAGACGATCTCGATAAATTTGTTCGCGCATATAATGGCACCATCCATTCGTCAATAGGAGTGGCTCCAACAGAAGTAAATGAGAAAAACGTGTTACAAATATGAAAAAGGCTAGAGAGAAAACGAGGTAGCATTAAACCCAGACCCGTCAAGTTCGCCGAAGGACAAACCGTGAGAATAAGCAAAGAAAAGATGAAATTTGCCAAAGGCTACGAAAAAAATTTCTCAACGGAGATTTTCAAAGTTGTAAAGGCTATAAAACGTTCGCCGCAACCCGTGTACGAACTACACGATCTGAACGGAACTCCCATAGAAGGTCAATTTTACAGTTACGAACTAACTCCGCTAAAAATTAACAAATCCACTTTGTATAAAATAGATGAAATACTAAAAGCTAGGGTGAGGAATGGCAGAACGCAGCATCTCGTCCGCTGGAAAGGATATGGTCCCGACTTTGACAGCTGGATCGATGCATCATGGATGAGTTTTACGTAACCGTGTTGAGCGATTCTAGCGTCGATTTGTATCCCGAGAATTTGCATGCTAGTTTTCGTAACGATTTAGCACAACCGATCAATCTTCAGAGAGATAAGTGGGTTGTAGGTCTCGCAGAGCTTTCGTGTTCTTACGGTTACGAGTCCATAGATGAGAACATATTTAACGAAGCTGGAGAACTGACCAAAAATGTCGTCATAACAAGAGCTGGTAGAATTGTGTTTGAAAAAATGGAGTTTAAGGGCTTTAAGTAGTTGTACACTTCGCTAAAGAATCAGGTAACAGACGATGAACATCGGGAATTGCTCCTGTCGGAGCTGCAGGGTTACCTCATTTCTCATCAAAGAGAGATAAAAGAATTGGAAAACGCTAAGAAAGTATGGGTCCCAACACATTCCATTCCACAAAAACCAAGCGGAAAGGCTAACAGTATTCATTTAAAGATTACTAAAAGTAAAACGGAAACAATTTTTAACGAAAAAATATTTTTTCCTACCAGAATATATTATGGTCTAGGCGATCTTGTGGACACCATAAAAATTCTCTGCCAAATCTCGATTCCTATAAAATAGTTAATCAAAATATGCTCACAGGAGTAACTAACGATATGAAAACCCTTTTCCTTAGATCGCACAGAAAAAGCTGTTTTCAGTTTCTTTCTGGAACCGAACCCATTTTAGTTTACTGCAATCTCATCAAACCGCAGCTGCTCGGTAGCTCCTACGTTAGGTGCATAAGAATTATTCAGTTTCCCTCGTACACTAGTCATCACAAGTTTGAAAACATATTTTACGTTCCGGTAGAACTTAATCATTTTCGAACCGTAGCAATTGAAATGGTTAACAAGTTTGGTGATCTGCGTCGCTTGAGCAGTAGCGTTATGCCTACCATTGCTGTGCTGCATTTTAAGAAAGTTAAATAATGTTTTTTGTTTTTTTTTCAGATGGCCGTTGAATACTCTTCAGCCTTTCAAGGATTTTATAATCCAGAGGGAAAAGTTATGATAAAAGAATTGGCCGTCGTGGAAATTGAGACGGAACAGGTGGTATTGCACCAACTGATCCGTAAACCAAATCTTCCGCAAAATGTGTGGCCAATAAAGTTTAGACGGACGAACACATGGTTATCCGAAAATTTTCACGGTATACTATGGAGTTCAGGCCACGTCGAGTTTGCTTCCAAAATTCCAGATGGAATATTGTTTGTAAAGGGGAGCATGCTTGGTAACGTATTGCAACCCACAGCAGGAGATGACTTTAGAGTCTACAATATAGAAAACCTAGGGTGCAACCTAAATATTGAATTTTAGTTACTGCACCTGCCTGTCGGTGGCATCAGTTTAACACCGTCAGGTGTGCCAGATCGGAGGCACTAGGTATAGCTAGGTGGGTAAATGAAAACCGTTGGGAATTTAATATTTAAATTTAAATTCATTCCCAATGGATTTCTTTAAGCGGGTCAATATAAATTAGGCCTCTAAATTTAAAATCCATGCATTTGGCAATGGAACCGCTTACAGCGTACTATGTAAACCAGAGTGGAGGGCGCCTCGGTCAGTACATCGGACCGCTGTACGTAGGAAGCCCATACGTACAGCAAGGTAGAGGCATAGGTAACTTTTTGAGTAGTCTATTCAGAATTGTTAAGCCCATCCTCCTATCCGGGGCAAAAACTTTGGGCAGGGAAGCCCTCACCACGGGTGCAAACATCATGACCGATATTGCTGCACGACAGGAAGGTACCAAAGTCAAAGATATCGTGGCAAAACGAGTCACGGAAGGTACAAAAAAGTTAGTTGGTAGGTTACAACAAGGAAAGGGCAAGAGAAGGAGATCAGCTCCATATAAAGCCAAAAAAGCTAGAGACATTTTTGATTAAATACAGGGTGCAACACGATGCCACCAGCACATGCTCCCGAGATAGCAACATGATCGCCTGCACAAAATCCGAATTTGATATTTTTGCAAAAAAACCAATTCAGTCGGCAGTGTTAGGAAACTTCACTACCCTAATCAAACCCATCGCACCAGTAGATCAATCCGTATTGGAATTTGTTATTCCTGGAGATAAGGAACACTACATCGATTTAAATGTTTATTTGATGGTAAAAGGAAAATTTGTAAAGCCGGATGGTTCCAACTTAGCAGCAACAGATAAAACGACGGGTGTTAACAATTTATTGCACTCCTTGTTTAGCCAATTGAGCGTTTTCCTAAATGGAACACCCATCACTCCGTCTGAAGATCTTTATCATTATCGTAGCTATTTAGAAACCTTATTAACGTACGGTCACGATGCATCGAAAAGCCATCTTACTAACGCTTTCTGGTACATCGACACGGCTCTCCACGGTCTCTCCGGGGCCGATGCTTCAAAAAACGAAACGCTGGAAGCCGGAGATTCTAATCGTGGATGGAAAGAACGTCATCACAGGAGCAATGCGTCTAAAGAAATAGTCATGTTTGGTAGATTACATGGGGATATTTTCAATTTACCCACTTTGTTACTACCGGGACTTACACTTCAAATCAAGTTGACTAAAGCGAAGGACTCGTTTTATATAATGAGTGAAAGTGCGGATCTACATGCTAGATTTCAATTCCTAGATGCCACTCTATACGTGAAAAAGATAAAACCAGCTCCTAGCTTCTTAATGGCCCATATGAATGCTTTAGAAAAAGTAAATGCGAGATACGATATAACGCGAGTCGATGTCAGGTCCTTTACTTTCGCAGCAGGTCAAAGTACCATCTCTATAGACAATGCTGTATTAGGTCCGCTCCCTAAAAGGATACTCGTAGGTATGACAGAAAATACAAATTTTTCCGGAACTCACACCACAAATCCTTTCAATTTTAAGCACTTCCATTTGGAATATTTTGCGATTTAGGTTAACGGCCAGCAAATTCCGGCAGAAGGTCTTTATATCGATACCTCTAACGAAAAAGGTTCAACGTTAGCGTACCAAACGCTCTTTTCCGGTTCTGGCATCCATCACACCAACAGCGGAATTCAAATCACGCACGATATGTATATAATGGGTTACTTCCTAGTGCTTTGCGATTTAACGCCAGACAGTGCCGCTTCAGATGGTCATGTTTCTCTATTAAATAACGGAAATATAAGAATAGAGCTCAGATTTAAAACAAAGTTAACACAAGCCATCACGTGTATCATGTACTGTGAGTACGAAAATTCTATTCAAATAGACAAAGATCTGAGAGTGCATACCGATTATTAATTATGAACACCTTACAAATAGAACAAACTTTGCGAGGCAATCCAAATTTTGCAGGAGTTTTTGCATCGGACATGTTGCCTACAGAGTTTACTAAACCGTCAACGTTCGTAATAAATTTAGATCCTCACAACCTACCTGGTTCACACTGGATAGCTGTAACTCAAAATTCAAATTCTTTTGCATGGTATTTCGATTCGTACGGCCTCCCTCCCTTTATAAAATCCTTGAAAAGCTTTATGCCATTTCACTTTATTGTGAATCATTGTCAACTTCAAAGCCTCTACTCCGACATCTGCGGCCAGTACGCGTGCCTCTATACTCTCTACGTCTGCACCAGAGGATACACCATGAACGAGTTCGTAGCCCTGTTCAACTCTGCCAATCCAGATCGTCAGGCCAGGGAGATGTTCCACAGAGAGTTTCCAGTCTGGCGGTGCAACAAGGGATAGCGATGCCTACCGGGTATAAAGGTAAGTAGCTCATTTATTTTTCGGCCAGTCTTTGTGCAAGATGGAAGGAGGTCTTGTCGTAGATTATACAGCGCTCAGAGGAAACGGCAAACAATTAATCATAAAGGAATTGGCGATCATTGGAAAAGGGATTGTTCAAACCTTTCATTTTGCAAGCCCATATCCCTGGAATAGTAAATTAGATGCATTTAACAAAGAAAATAAAAATGGAATGCACTTCAATGATGGTTACGTTCCTTATAGCATGCTAAAACTGTGCTGGAAGAGGCGGTGGCGGGGCACATCTCTCTCTTCGCTTATGACGAGGATAAATGTGAAGTTCTTTCCGCACTCTGCGATAGAACGTTTATCAATTTAAGAAAAGAATTTAGTTGCCCCAAGCCAGAAAATCTCTATCATCAGTTACACTGCGGATTTCCTTGTCATAAGTTCTCAAACACTCACTGTGCATGCAAACACGCTCACGCCATGTTCAATTGGTTGAAGCATCATAAGCTTAAAAAACTTAACACCAGATGTCCTGCTGATAGCTCTAACAGACACGATGCTTCTTTTGTTTCAGCTGTGGAGCAGTCGACGAGATGAGCTCAAGAGGTAAACAGATCAGAATGCCACTGCGCCGTGTGACTGCTCCTCCGGAACCCGTGTTGCATCGCAGGACCTACTTTCTCAACAAACATCACTCCAGATACATCAGCCTGGGTTTCTTCAAAAGAAGAAATTACGAAGCTCACGTGGAAATTGACTGAGTAAAGCAGGGAAGAGTCGTTCTCTCGTCCTACTACTTCGCGACTCTGCTGAATCACCTACCTAAACTTGCCGAACATCTCTGCAAAGGGCAGTCGTACAGATGCATCGAAGAACAGTTTCGCCTCAAATCCATAAATGGGCATCGTGCCAGGATACAATGTGAAAACTCACAAGTCATCCTTTGTTTAGATGATGTAAACTTTCTATTGTGCAATGCAAATGTGTTGCAACATCAACTTGCAAAATATGTCTTAGCTACAACAGATATAAAACACTATGTTAACAGTGCTTCAGGTAGTAGCACTTATGTACTTCCAAAAGAAAATGCTTCATGTTTCGACCTTTACGATGTTATTTGTGACGAAATAAACTCGACACTTGTATCTTATAAGAATGAATAAAAAATCGAACTAACCTTCACGTCTTTTATTTTCCAACTTTTTTCCTTTACATCCGAATATAGGGAAAATCCTCTCCCATCCTCAATTATACCTAGAAAAATCAGTAGCAATTAAATAAAAGGATCAGCTAGTGCAATATTTTATTTAGATGATACATTCAATGCCAAGAAAGTGCTAGCTAGACCAAGGCCGGGTTCTAATAAACACCTGTTTAGGTGTGGTCGCAGCGGCCTTCATGCCTTAGGGTGATCACGTGCTAGCTACACCAAGGTCGACGCGACAAAACGTGGACGCAGCAGCAGCAGCAGCGGCGGCGGCTTTGTTTATGTTACATGCCCTGCGGTGATGACGTCATCAGGGGTCAACGAACGGACTCAAGAGCCTTTCATACTACTTGCGTTTATACAGGTGACATAGGGAACACGAGGAAAAAAATAGGATAATCGGAGATCTAGTGGAGTATACGTTTATACGGCAGAAGTAGCGAAACGTTTATAGGTTTTAGGGTATGATTAAAGAAACTGTAAACAAAGAACCGCATTATTCAAGAAGTTTAACAACAAAAAGACCCGAGTATAGATCATTTGTAAGGTATTCGAGGAGGGGTCTTTAGTGGACAAAACCACTAAGTCAGTAGGGGGAGAATGAGAGTTCTGTATCACTTAATATGCAGGAATGTGTATTCATATGCAAATGAGCTCACCCACCTCCTCTCCCATCCCCTTCCCCAGCTCCTTGGTACTTCCAGATGCAACTGAGGGTCATAACTCTTGTTGAGTATAATGGAAGCTTGACAGTTAAGCAATTAAGGGTGTCAATCAACTGTCAAAGCGAACAAAGGGGTCATAAATTTTACGCTTCTGTAACAAAGGCAGAGATGTTTTTCTACCCATTCCACATCCGGCCACTTCCTGGACAGGCGCTATTGTCCCAGCTCCATTGTTTACTTTTAGGTGAAGCCACCTGGCACCCTATTCCACTGTCCTATAACAAAGAACAATGCTTGCCCTTCAACTGTCAAAATGAACAAAGGCCATGATAAATTAGGGTCGTGACAAAAGAGAACTGAAGCCCGTTAACAAAGAAAGAGCTTCTATTGTATTCTCTTTCTATTGTCCGGAGCAAGGCTTCTTTAGAAGGACCACCTGGCATTCCCATTCCACTGTTTGTATAACAAAGCCGGTCCCTTTCCATTGTTCGAACACCTCCGTGCTTGAAAAAAGAATCTGAGGGAGGCTTTATGCTCGCCCTGTCTTTGTTCGCGTGAAAGAGAGAGAGAGGTCAGTTTACCTGCTACATGTAAACAATTTAACAACGTCAGAGTCAGCTATCATGGTTTTGCCCTGAGGGGTTATTTTCCCCGAATGTTTTCACGAGGTCCTACGAATATACCCGAACATAGTTTCTCTGTGTATGTAGCTGACTGGTTTCAAACAGCGATATAAAAATGTATTTAACCTATGCCATTACACACATTAAACCTCTGCGTATACTTGAATATCCATAGATCGGTGTTCGATTCCTACTGCAATCAAACGTTTATTGCTAATGAGAAATTGATGATTTGATATTATTATATCAATACCAAATTAATAAAAGGGTGTTCAGAGGATCGTAGTTCGAATCTTGCCATGCGAAACTCTAATGCACAATAACTATTAAACTATGGACGGTCAGATTAAAATGTATCTAACAAATATAATTTAATTTTTTTATATATAATTACCCTAATTAATGAAAGGGTGTTCAGAGGGTCCTAGATCGAATCTTACCCAGCGAAACTCTAATGCGCAATAACTATTAAACTATGCACGGCCAGATTAAAATGTATTTAACAAATATAATTTAATTTCTTATATATCATTACCCTAATTAATGAAAGGGTGTTCAGAGGTTCCTAGCTCAAATCTTACCCAGCGAAACTCTAATGCTTAATAAATATTAAACTATGGGAGTATGTGCGGTCAGATTAAAATACATTTAACAATTATAATCATATATATTAAACACATGTGTATACTTAGGCATCCAAATTGATACTTTGTTAGGGTAAAACATTATTATATCATTACCCTGAAAAATTAAATACCGTTCAGAGGTCCTAGCTCGAATCTTACCCTGAAAATCTAAAGCTTAATAACTATTAAATTATGGAAGCATGCACGAGCAGATTAAATACGTATTTAACAAATACAATTTAATTCTTTATATGACATTACAATGTTTAATGAACCGTATTCTTAGGAACCCAGAGGTCCCTAGTTCGAATCTTACCCAGCGAAACGCTATAATAAATATTAAACTAGGTGAGAATGGGTGGTTGGATTAAAATTGCATTTAAGAAATATAATTATTTATATTAAACCCCTGCTTATACTTAGATATTCCGATGACTAGACGCGATTCTTTATTTTCTTTCTTCTTCTCTCCCTTTCTTCCTTTTCTCTCTTTCAATCTATCTACCTCTTTCTTTCTCCACGGCTTGTACACATCCAGGCGTTCACATATACACGAGCATACATACATACATCAACATACACACATACACATATACCTGTTCACTTACACACTCAACACCAGCCCACACACGCACACACATAAACGTGTGCTATCACATACACGCACACAGACGCACACACACACGCACAGTCATACACGCACATTCACAACCACACACACATATACCTGCTCACTTACACATACCAACCCACACACGTACACACGTGCACCTCATGCAAGCACATACACACACTCACATACATACACCAGTATACTTACACACCCACACACACACCCGCATACACTTCATGCAAGCACATACACACACTCACATACATACATACATATATACACCAGTATACTTACAAATTCGCACAGTCACACATACGCCTGCAGGCATAGACGCATACATCAGTACACGTACACACATGCAAGCACATACACACATACACACATAACATTGGAAATTATTGTCTTTACAGATTTCAAAAGTTGTTGTCTCATTTCACTGTAACCTAGCAAAAATGTAATTCTTTTCAGGCTACCACCCTCACTTGGCTTTCATCACAACACATTTTTATAGCTTGTGTAAAGACATTATGGATGTACTCTGAGAGAGAGAGGAAGCGAAACAAAGAGAGATAGAAGTGCTGAGAGCCTCTGCGCACGCGCAAGAGATGGTAATTTCATTGGTGTAATAATCGCGTGATGTTCACAGGATTTTCTCTACTCATTCTACAATTTGTGCTACACCTCCAGCGGCAGCACCTAGAGCTGCAATAATTGGTATGAGCGGTAGAAATCCTCCTCGTTTCTTCTTCCTGGATCCGGCACCAGCAGCTACCTTACCCTTCATAATGGCTGTTACTGGTCGCGCTGCCAACTTTTCACCTAATGTAGCATCAGATGATTGCACTCTTTTCCACACCGTTTCAGCCAAGATCTTGTCAGCAATGTTTCTCGAAGCAGAGTCCTTATGCTGAGCGTAGGCAATTTCGTGAATTTTACACGTTTCTCTAACGGTTGATTCCAGAATATCCTCTCTTTAATCTTTTTATAGCTTTGTCCCAGGTCCGCAGTGTATGTTCCCAGGCAAATGTATTTCAAATGGTAGCAGGTTAATGGGAGAGTTAATTAAACCGGAACCCCTTGCGATCTTAACCGCCCTTAGCTCTCATGGTATACTAATTGATTTTATTACAACATATTTCTTTTATAGATTCTCATTAGTATATATACATTAAGGGCGATTAATTTTATTTAGCTGTCAAGCTAGAGCTGGTGAAGCAAGAATGCTCGCAGCCTATTCAGGTGCTACACTTTGAAAGTGACTCTGGCGCGAACTTCGTGGAAAGCTGTTTCCAGGCAATGTTAGAACGCTAATTCTAGACATCTCCATCACGTAAACCGTTCAGGGAAAAGGTGACCCACACAGGGAAAAAGGTGATCCTCTCAGGGAAAAAGGTGACCCTCACAGGAAAAAGGTGAACCAGTCAGGGAAAAAAGGTGACCCACTCAGGGAAAAAGGTGACCCACACAGGGAAAAAGGTGACCCACTCAGGGAAAAAGGTGACCCGCACAGGGAAAAAGGTGACCCGTTTAGAGAAGAAGGTGACCCACTGAGGGAAAGAGGTGACCCAGTCAGGGAAAAAGGTGGCCTACACAGGGAAAAAGGTGACCCACACAGGGAAAAAGGTGACCCAGTCAGGGAAAAAAGGAACCCGCACAGGGAAAAAAGTGACCCGTGCAGAGAAAAAGGTGACCCATACAGGGAAAAAGGTGACCCACTCAAGGAAAAAGTTGACCCGCACAGGGAAAAAGGTGACCTGTACAGGGAGAAAGGTGACCCACACAGGGAAAAAGGTGACCCAGTCAGGGAAAAAGGTGACCCACTCAGGGAAAATGGTGACCTGCACAGGGAAAAAAGGTGACCCACTCTCGCTAAAGGCTCTCAGATATGTTCACCATTTTCGCTAAAGGGAATGCACGAGCTTCAGACTCGAGGTAGGTAGACCAGTATCTCACTCAGCTCTCGCATTCTCTGTGCTAACTATCAAGCAAACTTGCACTCTTACCCCTATGAATCCATTTCATGCTACTTGAATCTGCTTGTGCTTAATAAAATAGTTATAATTAACGGAATTACAACATTTATGTGTAAATACTACAATATTTTGCTTAGTCTAATTCGGATATGACTGTTTATATGCATCAAAGCCTGAGATCATATATAAATACGTAAGTGTTGAAAAGTAGTTCAGTCTCCTGTTATCGTATACGAATTCAACATCTACGGTATACATTGACTATTTATATATACTGTTTGAGCATGAACACTCATAAAGATGGTCAATTACAGTCAATTTACGAGAATCTTGATTTAATGTATGTTTCCCAAGGGAGAAGGAGTCGCTTTTTTAAGTGCTGCATATGTAATAGAACTTTAAAAACAGGACAATTTCAAAGCACAAGCAACGTAGGAGAAGATGCTGTAAAGAGATGACCAGCTGTGCATTGACTACAATACCTAAACGAGATCCTGAAATCTTCTCAAGTTCCGAAGAGCGGGATTCAAGATATACCGTACTTGGAACCAATTCAAGTGATCCTGTAATAACATCAAGAGCTACCGTTGATGAAACAATAAGAGCAGTTTCTTTGCATGAGCAAACTCTGAATAAACACACCAATGAAAGCAAGCATACCAGTGTCAACTCACCAAGATTAGAAGATATATCCAAAGCGAATACTGAGGAGATGCTATACCGCTAAGCGATCCTAATGATTTGGTAAACATGCTAAGGATGCTAATGATGCTTTATACACATGATAAAATGACTTTCCCGATGAGATTAGCGAAATTATTCAGAAGTTAAAGCTGGGTGGTTTTATAGCGTGATTAGCATCTGCGGAATCTTGAAAAAACATTGAGTAATATAGACTCCTACTTGTATGTCCAATGTTATAAGATTCCTCATATGAGGATGTATGTCTTCTTTATTAGATCAAATAATAATAATAATAATAATAATAATAATAATAATAATAATGCCATGAAACCTGTAATTAAAATGTCCTTTCACTCTTGATTTTTTCCAATGATTGTTCTATAGGAACGTTCTGGGGCTTGAGCGACAAAGTTATTTCAGCTACTCAGCTGTCCGAATCTGATTTCCTTTCATCGACGGTAAAAGAGGACATTCGATCTACGAGATTTTCCCTTCTGTTACGCCTGGATACCATATTTCACGAGCACCATCAAATCCAATTTACCTGCTATTCATAAACACTCGCTTCATAGAGCAATCAGCTTTCGTATAGGAGAGCATAACGGCAATATCATTGACTTTAGAAACACGGATATAAGCATAATGCCAAAGATTTTAGAAGAAGAAGTCAACGACGTCGAGGACATAATAATGGAGTGATTCGACGCACACGTTATTCTCTGCACTTGACACCCATTAAGTCCAGGTATTGGGCTACAGAATCCTACAATCAGGGTCATCTTCAACGTTACCGAGACATTGCTTTCGCAATGAAACCGAGATTCGATGAAAAGATCACTAAAGAAGAGGAACATGTGTTTTTACCATATAATACATCAGCTCAGGACGCTAACGAGTTTAAAATCCCTTGTCAAGCTGAGCAATTATATACTTTACCTACTTGAAGTTAACTATACATCAATGAAAATATTACAAAACCTAATGGAGCACCTGCTACTACAAAGCTTATGTACAGTATACAGTCGGTGTTGACGCTGATTAGATCCAAGGGCTCTAATAAACTGTATTATACCATCTCAGGGTGAAGAGAATGCTGCTGTTAAACCAGTACTAATCGAGTGGAGAAGGCCTGTGATTCAACTTTCTGATGCTGAGATCCTCAAGAGTGTCAAGCTGGATGAGACCCTGTTTCACCCATTTAGGACCATGGATCTGCATACTCAACCTGCTGTGTTACAAGCATTTACCTTGAATGGTGACACCCCATCTAAAAATGGAGAAGCCGAGATTTGTCATTTTTGGTGCTCTGACTTTAAGATCGAGTAATGCAACTAAAGACTGTTCGCTTTTTGATCATTGTAACATAACTTAAACTAATCATTGTAATGATTTATTTTCATTAGGAACGCAAGGATTTTTAATGAATAAAAACACTATGTAAAAGCATAAGTTAATTCTTTTTATTGCTATTATTTATCTTATATTTCTATCACTTTCCTCATCCAACTCCTTGTTTCTGTATATGTCATTACACTTGTAACAGTAGGTTATGCAAATTTCTTTATTATTTAAATGAAAGACTCTTTTTTCATAATTTGTATTCCAGCGCGGCAAATAGACTTAATGCTGTTCATATATACAGGGCTCAAGTCTTTTAGAGCACAAATTTCATCTCTATTTAAAAGTATTTCACAATCATTTAAATTACTGCTCACAATTATTATTTTAAGCGAATATAGGGAGACCAGCTTGAGCTAACTCTCTGCTGTGTATCAGATTGTATACAAAATTGTCCGTGTTTTTTCATCGTATGCCCTGTAATGTTATATAAGAATCCTTCTTAACATATTTCGGTGATGTAGATGTCTCAGCACCCGCTTCTTGCCGAAATGTTTCTTGGAGTGTCGAAGCTGCTTATTCTATCCTCCAATAGCGTCAGCCTCCTTTGCATGGCTGCAGGTTATTCCCCTTCTTCTTCCTCTTATTGCACAGCCTGAAACATTGCACAATGAAAGTCTTAGAAAACTGCCTTGGTCAAGTAAAGACAACCTGAAGAGAATTACATTTTTTGTTATGATACATGTAAAATGAAGCACAAGATTTGTATAAACATTCGGATATTTATCGTTATTTCAATGCATTAAATATAACTAAATTAAAAACATGTGATATTGTGATTTCGTACATTTTTTTATAAAATTCTATAATATGCATATTTTGTATCTTTATATGTAATATCATGAGTCAGCTGTTTTATTAATGAATTTTTCATTGTAAAATAGGAGAACATTCAATACTTAAGCTTAACACTTCTACACACCTTCTCTGAATGTAAAAAAGACAATTTACATGTCTTAAATTTCCCCATCTCTGCCATACCGTTATACTGGTGGTATACTTTCCCAGGTATTTCTGCAATCTCTTGATCGGTTAATGAATTATAGCGCTCTGGCAAGAACACTTTACAATCCTCCAGTGAAGATACGATCCTGGTACCATATCTTGTTTGAACTCTCTTTAAGGACTTTATCTCATAGTTAAGACCTATTTCGAGATCTTGAACACGGCGAGTCGGTAGGAAACTACGCTCTTCAACCATCTTCTTAAGTCTATCAGTTAAACAATCTGTAACAGACATTGACATGAATTATTATTTTCAATGCAATATTCAAGTTGAAGAACAAGTTATACACTTCTTTATATTAGAACTAAAGTGTGTGTTGTGCTGCATCACAAAATGTATGCTTATGAATGTGTAGAGAAACAAAGAACGAATGGAGAGAATCGTGTTAATTATTAATAGAAGAATGTGTAGCGAAAATCCTATGAATGTTTAGCGAAACAAAGAATAAGTACAGAAAATCATGTGAATGTTCATGGAAGATGAACCTGCAGAGAAACAAAGAACAAGTAGAGAAAATCGTGTGAATGAGAAACAAAGAATGAGCGGAGAAAATCGTATGAATGTTTATGTAAGAAGAATGTGTAGCGAAATCGTATGAATGCGTTGAGAAACAAAGAATGTGCAGAGAAAATCGTGTGAATGTTCATGGAAGATGAACCTCCTGAGAAACAAAGAATGAGTAGAGGAAATCGTGTGAATGTATAGCGAAACAAAGAATGAGTGGAGAAAATCGTATGAATGTTTATGTAAGAAGAATGTGTAGCGAAAATCCTATGAATGCGTTGAGAAACAAAGAATGAATAGAGAAAATGTATGAATGTTAATAGAGTATGAACCTGCAGAGAAAAAAAGAATGAGCGGAGAAAATTGTGTGAATCTTTACGTAAGAAAAATGTGTAACGTAAATCATGTGAATGTTTATAGAAGAAGAATGAGTAGAGAAAATCCTGTGAACTGGAGAAGAGTACGCGGAGAAATCCATGTGAATGTAAAGTACAGATTGGAAATTATGATGCTCTAGCAAAGAATCGTCTTTCATGTACTGTAACGTTTAAACAAAATTAAATGTATTGTAAAACCAACAGTGATTTTGTATAGTTATGTAAAAAACTCACCTTGCATTGTAAAGTGTTGATGTGTGCTGTATGTGTAGATGGCCTGCACCTCACGTTGCTTTTAAAGTTCTTTAAAACTTAAATGTAAAGTTAATAAGTACACAACAGTTCCAACATGCGCAGATATCTGTTTATATAGGGATCTAAACACCCTCCAGGCGATGCCAGCGCGTCATCATGGCTGTGATGTTTACACATCACGTGATTATTACACCAATGGAATTATCATCGCTTGCGCGTGCGCAGAGGCTCTCAGCACTTCTGTCCCTCTTTGTTTCACTTCCTCTCTCTCTCTCTCTCAGAGTACATCCATAATGTCTTTACACAAGCTATAAAATGTGTTGTGATGAACGCCATGTAAGGGTGGTGGCCTGAAAAAATTACATTTTTGCTAGGTTACAGTCAAATGAGACAACAATTTTTGAAATCTGTAAAGACAATAATTTCCAATGTTATGTGTGTATGTGTGTGTTGATGTATGTAAGTGTGCTCGTGTATATGTGAACGCCTGGATGTGAACGCCGAGGAGAAAGAAAGAGATAGATAGATTGAAAGAGGGAAAAGGAAGAAAGAGAGAAAAGAGGAAAGAAAATATAGAATCGTGTCTAGTCATCGGAATATCTAAGTATAAGCAGGGGTTTAATATAAATAATTATATTTGTTAAATGCAATTTTAATCCGACCGCCCATGCTGACCTAGTTTAATATTTATTATAGCGTTTCGCTGGGTAAGATTCGAACTAGGGGCCTCTGGGTTCCTAAGAATATGGTTCATTAAACATTGTAATGTCATATAAAGAATTAAATTGTATGTGTTAAATACGTATTTAATCTGCTCGTGCATGCTTCCATAATTTAATAGTTATTAAGCTTTAGATTTTCAGGGTAAGATTCGAGCTAGGACCTCTGAACAGTCTTTAATTTTTCAGGATAATGATATAATAATGTTTTACCCTAACAAAGTATCAATTTGGATGCCTAAGTTTACACATGTGTTTAATATAAATGATTATAATTGTTAAATGTATTTTAATCTGACCGCACATACCCCCATAGTTTAATATTTACTAAGCATTAGAGTTTCGCTGGGTAAGATTCGAGCTAGGACCCTCTGAACACCCTTTCATTAATTAGGGTAATGATATATAAGAAATTAAATTATATTTGTTAAATACATTTTAATCTGGCCGTGCATAGTTTAATAGTTATTGCGCATTAGAGTTTCGCTGGGTAAGATTCGATCTAGGACCCTCTGAACACCCTTTTATTAATTAGGTAATGATATAGTAATATCAAATCATCAATTTCTCATTAGCAATAAACGTTTGATTGCAGTAAGAATCGAACACCGATCTATGGATATTCAAGTATACGCATAGGTTTAATGTATGTAATGGCATAGGTTAAATACATTTTTATATCGCTGTTTGAAAACAGTCAGCTACATAAACAGAAACTATGTTCGGGTATATTCGTAGGACATCGTGTAAACTTTCGGGGAGAACAGCCACTCAGGGCAAAACCATGATGGCTGACTCTGACGTTGTTAAATTGTTTACGTTGAGCAGGTAAACTGACCTCTCTCTCTTTCACGCGAACAAAGACAGGGCGAGCATAAAGCCTCCCTCAGATTCTTTTTTCAAGCACGCAGGTGTTCGAACAATGGAAAGGGACCGGCTTTGTGATACAACAGTGGAATGGGAATGCCAGGTGGTCCTTCTAAAGAAGCCTTGCCCCGGACAATAGAAAGAGAATACAATAGAAGTTGTTTCTTTGTTAACGGGCTTCAGTTCTCTTTTGTCACGACCCTAATTTATCATGGCCTTTGTTCATTTTGACAGTTGAAGGGCAAGCATTGTTCTTTGTTATAGGACAGTGGAATGGGGTGCCAGGTGGCTTCACCTAAAAGTAAACAATGGAGCTGGGACAATAGCGCCTGATTCTTTGTCCAGGATACTTTTTGTTCATTTTGACAGTGATGGATAGCCGCTTGCACTTGGTTGTTAAACAATGCGAGTGGTGTGAGTTGCCACAGTGCAGGTGCAGAAGTGGCCGGATGTGGAATGGGTAGAAAAACATCTCTGCCTTTGTTGCAGAAGCGTAAAATTTATGACCCCTTTGTTCGTTTTGACAGTTGATTGACACCCTTAATCGCTTAAGTGTCAAGTTTCCATTATACTCAACAAGATTTATGACCCTCAGCTGCATCTGGAAGTACCAAGGAACTGGGGAAGGGGGTGGGAGAGGAGGTGGGTGAGCTCATTTGCATATGAATACACATTCCTGCATATTAAGTGATACAGAACGCTCATTGTCCCCCTACTGACTTAGGGGTTTTTTCCACTAAAGCCCCCTCCTCGAATATCTTACAAATGATCTATACTCGAGTCTTTTTGTTGTTAAAGTTCTGGAATAATGCGGTTGTTTGTTTACAGTTTCTTTAGCCATACCCTAAACGTATAAACGTTTCGCTACTTCTGCCGTATAAACGTATACTCCACTAGATCTCTGATATTCCTATCTTTTTCCTCGTGTTCCCAATGTCACCTGTATAAACGCATTCCAGCTTTAACATACGTCTATCTTAGCACCTTCCCTCGTATTCCCTATCTCTCCAGTATAATTCTATATACCCCTCCTTCAGCATCTGTCTAGCCTAGCACCTCTCCACCTATTCCCTATCTCTCTTATATAAAGCGCATTCTCCTACTTCAGCCCCTGTCTAGCCTAGCATCAGCCCTCGTATTCCCTATCTATCCCATATAAACGCATTTTCCTCCGCATCCACCCCCGTTTTCCCTATCCTTTTCCATATAAACCCAAAAACTGTGCTCGATCTCTCCTAAATAAGCTACTAATATTCTTTTAATTGTAAGCAATAACACATTTTTATTCTAAGATAATGTATTAGTTTCAGTTAAAGAAATTAAAAACATAAGGAATATTCGCTTCAGTTTTAGGACAAAACGAAATCTCTGATAACTTCATTATAAAAAAAAATTAAATTTAAAGAACACACGTACCATTTATCTTTGGCACATTGTTTAAGAAACACAAAATTTCAGTAAGCCTGTATTTAGTGTCCTGTTCATATAGTTGTGCATACAACGAACTCTTATTAACTGATATTCACATTAGTTTAGGACTTACAGAAAATACGCAATATTCAACAGTGTATGTTAAAGCAGCGGATATATAATTACTTAAATTTTAAAAGAACAGAAAAATCACACGCTTCAAAGTTAAAGTCACTGTATTTGAAACGTTCTAAACTCGTTAAGTAATTTAAATAAACACAAGAGAGCACTTGAATATATTTGGCGTTTATGCAGAAATGGGTATAAACATCAGTTTTTTTAAAGAAATACCACTTATCGCATATTATTCCAAATTTTATTCGCAGAAGATTTGTGTAGCTATTAGGTCTCCTCACGTGCAATGTATTTTGAGTGCTACTGATATTGATATTGTACTCGCAAATCACGCGATATATTATGAATGCAAACATTTTTCTGAGAACATTGGTTTTGCTTTTCGTTTTTGAGAATGTGTCTTTTGTAAAACGTATTTGATTTCTACGCACGCTCATTGACATTTTGGCATTTGCTTCTGTTAGGGGGCGAATACATGAATCAGTTCTATTGGATGATACATCTTACGAGAATATGCAGCTTTCTATTTGGCGGTTGAATTGACCCTGGTTTTAGACGGAGAGGGTATAAAGCTGTTTATTGCCTAGAGCAAAATTTATGTAAGAACTTACAAATAAAACCAGTCTGTACATGGCCTGGAAACTTAACCCAATTGTGAATATTTTTCTAAAATACTTCAAGCAAAGTTCGTATTTCTTTATATTGAAATAGAAAGGGGATTATTATTTCGTGAGTTATGATAACAAATTTCCTAGCCAGTGCGCTGAAGTAAATAAATGATTTAATGAACTGTCAATGCATTAACCAGATGTCGTATTTGCTTAGGGAAGAAAGAATTTCTCGCATATAACAGTTTCCGCTAGACTTTAATTTTTTGGGGGAAAAAGAATACGCACCCATCGTATTTCTATGTAGACGCTAAATTTTTCGCATAGAATTGAATAAAGCTCTTTACACGTGCTTACAATACTAAAAGTGAAAGTATGGTATATCAGTAAACATAAGATTGCATTACCTTTTCGTTAGATCTTAATAATTTGGGTGGAAAGAAAATACTCACCCATGCATCCCATTTCGGTGTAGACTCTAAAAATATTTGCGTTAACGAAATCTTCTACTTTACGACAAGAAAAGCCTTAAAGAGAAAGGCTTGCACTTTTACCTGGATAGTGAATAGCATGAAAAATATGTTTATATGCGATTCGCTACTATAAAATATGTTACATATATGTCATATTCAAAAGATTTCTTATTTCAAGTTAACGAATGCAGTAATTTTAAACCTATATTGTTTGCTTTTCGTTCAATTTAAAACAGGTATGCCTTACTTGCATAAACGGGCGAATACGGTTTATACCTGCTAGACCTGCTATACCTGTTTCTAATGCAAGACATTCACTAGCCAAGGTATAGGGTGGGAGAGAGAGCCTGCGTGCTTCGTTTTGCTTCGCCTAGTCGCTGTATAGGTAAGGGAGCACCATCCTTTGTGTCGTCAAATGCCGCCAAATTCGCCCCTTTCCCTCTAAAGTGGATAGCAAAAGGTGTATTCTAGTGTGAATTGGATTTTGATTTTTATCGAAATGCCTGGCCGTTGTGCAGTGAATTGTTCCAATGTTTGGAAAACGATACAGACTCTATTGGTTGCCTGAAAGGAACAGGAATGAAGATCGGACAACGCTGTGGGTTAGAAATATTGGCAGAACAAATCTTCCATCAACCACACAAATATGCGAGGTTAAATAAGCTTACATGAATTCTATATATCCTATTGAAATAGATTATACTATTAAACACTCATTTTGGACAGTGTAACAGCGTGTAGATGCTAAGTAAACTAGTGTGTTATGTAATACAACCTGTGTTATGTGTACAATACCTACTTGCATTGCTGCACTTTAGGTTAGAGTTTTATATATATTCATTGGCAGTATTTAAAGCTTGCAGATAAATACGGCTCTTGTTACAAATATTATTGATAATTAATGGAAATTACAAATAAATTATTCTTATAATTTGTTTTAAAGATAATCGACTTAGAAGAAAAGTTTTAGACCGTTTGTGTTGGGGTATGCTTAAACATAAATGATGTGTTCTTGATGTTCTAGGTGCATTTCATTTATGATAAATTTGATGTTATATCAAAATTACTAGATTTCTTAGTTTGGGAATGGTTGTCATTATACCACATATATTATCGAAGACATTAATTCAAATGGAAGATTAAAGGGTCATGAATTTGATTCCTTGGAAGTCAGGTGACGCTGGTAAGCAGGCCTCGGTTCAGAGTTCCGAGACGCATGAAGTTAGGAGCACACAAACCACTGTGTTGTTTAGTTCGAGTGGAATGGCAGGTAACGCGTGCAGGCAGCCCTTGCCTCAACGTGTAAACATCCAGTCACAGCAGGGCACAAAATAAACGTCACATTTTCCAGAGCGTATCGAGTAAGGAAACTAATTGCCTAACATAACAGTTTTGCACGAGTGTACATGTGTTAACATTCTGAAATAGCCATTTTCCATGACATAAAAAAAACATGCAAACAATATACATAGCACAAAATAGATTTCTGCACAACTTCATTGCACCATATACATAAATATTTTAAATAAATACAGAAAGTAATAACCCAAATAATGCAAATGGATACAATACACTTCTTTACATGTCATTGCACCGAATTATAAGGTGCATTCGCAATGTATCAAATGAAGAACATCTCCTATTTTCACCTAAAATAAGTTTATGGCTAGAAAAGCCCGTTCTACGTCACATAACGTGACAGGTGCATAACGAAAGAATTGGATATCACACGAATCAATTTTAGTGTATTTGTATTCATTGTTTGAATCCAATAAAACGTCCTTAATGGCACAAGTATCTGCAAAACCAGAGTTTTTCTCCAAGACATTTTTTAATTTGGTGTTCACACCTGCAATAACTGCAATTGATTCATTCAGTTTTTGAAACAAAGCAATTACGAACTGAAGAGCCCTAGGCATTTCTATATCTGACGCCTGCAGATGTGATATGGTTCCAGATATATCTTCAAATTGTTTTTTTAATGTATAGGAGCGATTCCATTAACTGTTCTGAAATCAAAGGTTTTACAATAGCCACTGCACTACACTCCTCTGAATGAAACGTATTTATTAGGTTTATGTCTTTGGGCTAGTGTTCGGCATAATAAGTAGCTGCTTCCAACCAACTGTCCCAACGCGTAATAATAGCCTGCGGTGGTAGGGGAATATTAGGTGCTATTGCTTTAAATCTTTGTATCCTTGAAGGAGCTTTCAAAAACATTTTTTGACGTTGGATATGAAGCAGTCGACATCTTTGAAATTAGCCCATGCGTGTTCGGCCACTCTATGAAGGGCGTGTGCCATACATGTTATTGAATTTAGGATATAGCACCTGAAGAGCTTTTGCTTCCTTCCCATGTGCGATGCCGCATCAGTTACAAGCAATAAAACATTTTGTCGTTTGATTCCATGTGGATACAACAGACACATTGAATTTTCGAAGAGATTTTTTATGCTCTTATGGTTTACTTTGTCCAGTAACTCAGATGTCACTAACATGTTCTTACCTGCACAATCGGGCAGCAAAAGTCCCACAATAACGTTTGCTACGAACCTACCACAGCAATCTGTTGTTTCGTTCAGTGAAACCCAAATTTTCTGGTCTTGCACCACTTCCCTTATCTGTTTCAATGTATCCTCATAGTAAGATGTAATATGTTTTCTTAAGATCCACTCTCGGGGAACATTTTTACCCGTATATTTTTCTAGAAACAATTTAAAATATGTATTTTCGATCTTGTTGAAAGGGATGCTGGCTACACAAATCTCGATAAATTTCTTTCTGATTTTCAATGTTTGATTGTGATGTTGAAGGCCTCTGTAGATTGTGTAATTTAATATTTTTCGTGTGTATTTTGTTATTGCAGTGTTTTTGAAAGAATCGAGATCTGTCTGTCCTGATGTATTTTTTGCAGCGTTTGCAGTATGCAGTGTTGTTTCTTTTGACGAGGAAATGTTCCTTTCCAAACTTCTCTATAGGTGCATCCTGAAGGGAACGCTTGATACTCGTATTCTTCGACATGTTTCAAAGTACTGTGGAGTATAAGAGCAATTTAAACTAACACAAATTCAATGAATATGCAAATACTATGAAACCATAGTTCTTTACTCGGTGGATCTCGAGTACGTAAGGAGACTGCATCAACCACGGCCAAGCAGCAATATGAATGTCCACAGTGACCTTCGCTACGCAACTACCTGTAGGTTGGAAGTGCTACCCCACACCCCGGGCTAGGACATCAAGTCAACCCCGTGCGCTCCCAACTGCAGTCTGCTAATTCCGTGACCCAAAACCGAGGCCTGCTGATAAGGGAACCGGTTCCCACACCTAGTCTTCTGTTTATGAGACGCCTAAATCCAATTGGCTGACCGAATATGGGAATACTTATCCTTGCGTTTGAAATTCGCGTCCCTTCCATGCAAGTTAACATTACGTTTTCCGAGCATTACCTTCAAACGGCGCTGTTGTGTAGCCTCACGCTGCTATTTTTAGTAATAAAGAAATTATCTCAATTCCCAGTCTGCGCAAAGCTGTAAAGAAACAGTGTGTTTCTTAATTCTCCCGCATTACTCCATAAAGATGCGTGTTATTCTCTCCGCTGGTTGGAATGAAAATGGCGGCCAGCGCTCAGAGGCGGTCACTCTAAAATACAGTGACTCGAGTCCTATTCTGCTACCATACTGTATAGGTATTCCAATCGATAAAGTTCAATTTTCTGCTTTACCTTTCACGGCAGATGCATTTTTATATGGACGTTTAATTCTTCATATTTGAGTCTACCATCACGGGAAATATGTGCACTCACAATTCCAACAGCCTTTACACACATTGTGATTTTGTTCAGCTTTTCAACTGTCAGGTTTTGCTCAATTCTCATTGTCACTTTTTATGTATTTCACCTTCACTGGGAGTTCACTTCACTAATGTCACTTCACTACGGTGAACCCGTTTAATTATCCATCAGCTCACTTTCTTCCTGACATAGTCTCTTCACGCCGGACGGCTCACTTCACTCGGGAGTGGAACACAAGTCCTCTACAGCACGTCGCTCGCAGTTGAGCTCGCTGCATGTCACAACAGTCGTCACCAACTCGCTCGCGGAATCGCTCTTGATGTCGCACCAAAAACGCAGTCGCTAACTCGCTCGCTGACTGATTCAATTCAACTCTCACTCAACTTGTAATTAACTGACGAAGCTCAACTCGCACTCTACTCGCTACTCACTCGATTGTGCGGGAACGCCCGCTTACATAGGCAATGACTTTCCCTTAGGAGGCTCTCGAACGTCTTAGAACTATTTCGACATACTTTCTGAGGAAGGGCAGAAGAAGCTTCCAGGAAGTCCTACTTATCTTCCGATAGCACTCCCGGTGTTTACGCTGGCATGTGGCGGTTATCTTGTTTATTCCAATCGACCTCCCGATAATCCTGGGCCATAACTGCTGTGTCACACAGATACCTCCTCAGAGCTGTTCGTCTCGGACAGCTCTACGATCTACAGCAGGGCGATCACAACGAACCATCAGCCCTCCCTGGGGCCAACACCGCGTGCGCAACGGGGCCCCAGGCCCTGTGGCAAGAATGTCGCATGACGGGCACAACCTCTCCACATCGCATCGAAAATGAAACCAATAGTATCGGTGACATAACTTCTTTGGGTTCTCGTTCACACCCAGGTGCCCGCCGGTTGTGCTGGCATGGGTTTCCTCGAGGACTTCCTTCACCGCTTTCTTCTAGAGCACCAGCTGTTTCACTCTAGTCCTTCTTAATACGAACCCCTACACTCATTTCTGTACACCGTTCCTGACCACCAGGAAGTTCCATCGCATCAAACAGCTGTCATAGATCGGACCTCTGGGAGAAATATTGGAACTGTGGTGCAGACATGGTTGCTGAGTCATCATTTGTATGTCCACATACAGGAGCTGTGTGCTCTCACTATGTAGCACAAAGTTATGTAGTAATAATGTGGAATCTATAATTGCAAAACAAAAAGTGGAGGTAGTATACAAGGCGTAGTTTATCATGGCAAGATTCAAAGTAAAAAAGATATGGTATCCCAAATGATTATAAATCCAATTGGTTACTCTCATTAACATTAAAATATGCTTATTTGATCATGAGCTGAATATAGCATATTTTGTATTATACTTCAACTTCAAAAATAGTTTAGAAAGAACAGTGCTCGCACACGCCTTCCGACACACCTACGGGAAACTACCAGAAACAACAAGTTTACATTCTCCTTGCGCTTGTGGTACCATGCCAGCCTCTAGTTCCCGAAGTGGCGGGTTCAAACCCAGCGGAGGGTGATGGATTTTTGCGGGCGTAAAAATCCTTAGCATGGCTTCCTTCGGAAGGAAAGTAAACCGGTTGTCCCATGTCGTAGATTTACGGCACGTAAAAGAACTTCAAGCCTGACAACGAGGCCTCTGATCAAACACTTCCGATCTTTCACGTCCAATATAGAATGGGAGGCTAAGGGCCATAGTAGTTAAAGGGCGTCCATAAATAAAACTAAATTTATCTTCGAAAAACAATGTTTAAGACCCAGAATTTTAACGACTAAACTGAATAAAATATAACATTACTTCCTTGAACACTACAGCGTTAACACTAGTACTTAACATTATCGCAATACACAACAGAACAGTAAAGTACATCGCCAGAGTCCGTAGGGTTTGTGACTCTGGGACAGAAATCAAAACAGCTTTCCAATAAACTACCATGCACGGGCTGTGAGACCTTTCACGTGCAAAAACTTATAAAAAATACACTGGTGTGTAAAACCTAAGGACGAGATGGATAAAGTAACATAACAAATGAACTACTTGGTGGAATTAGATGAAGGTGCGGGAGCATGTTGCCAGAGGTCTCTTACACGTACACAGAAATTTGGACGTCACAAGGCGTGAGTGTAGCAAGCCTATAGTGCCAAATAGGACTGGTCCCGCAACACGGGGCAGTTGACGAAACAGGACAAGACGGTGTGTGGCAATTAGCGAGTTGTTACTGTGCTCTGTAGGGGCATTCTTCATTGCAACATTGCCCGTAGACACCATTTGAATGACTTCACACGGGGAAGAATCATTGGGAAACTGGAAGAAGGGCGAAGTGTAACGAGTGTTGCTCAGGAGTTTGGTATTGCTCACAGCATTGTTTCACGTGCATGGAGAACCTTCCAAACCACAGGCACTGCTGTCCCAAGGAGAGGTGGTGGTCGACCACGCTCAACTACAGCAGAAGATGACCGCTACATTGTACAACAGGCAAGAAGGTATCCACGCCAAATAGCGGGTGCAATTGCAACCACATTTAACAGGACAGCTAGGCACGCAATCTCACGATAGACAGTGGCACGGCGACTACACAGAGGTGGTCTCTTTGCCCGACGGCCAATACGTTGTGTTCCATTGACATCCGCACATCGGCGGCATTGTTTGCGCTGGTACCAAGAGCATCAAAATTGGACCAACGAGGAATGGGGTCGCGTGCTCTTCTCGGATGAGAGCAGATTCAGTCTAAGTAGCGATTCTTTATGTATCCTCATCTGGTGAGAGGTGAAAACACGTAATTATCCCAGGAACATCCTTGAACGTGATCATTTTGGTGGTCCGGGTGTTATGGTTTGGGGAGGTATAATGTTGCATGGGCGCACCGACCTTCAAATCTTTGAACATGGTACGCTCATCGGTCAACGTTATTGTGATACTGTACTCCTTCCCCATGTGCGTCTTTTCAGGGGTACAGTCGGTCCTGACTTCATTTTATGGATGACAATGCGCGACCGTATCGAACGAGAGGATGTTTGGCGAACGGACTGGCCTGTCCGTTCCCCCGATTTAAATTCCATCGAACACGTGTGGGATGCTTTGACGAGACGCATTGCAGCACATCCACATGCACCAACGACCATCCAACAGTTGTCAACAGCGCTGGTGGAGGAATGGAACGCCCTACCACAAGAACTGCTTACCAACCTTGTGGTCAGCATGGGAGCACGATGCAGAGTATGCATTGCTGTCCGTGATGATCATACACCCTTTTAAGTACCATGTATCTGTTTCTGTAAATCAGAGAGCCATCATATATTGTATTGATTTAGTGTAACTTATGGTCTACGAATAAAAGTGGCATTTCTGTTCGTCTCATTGCATATTTCGTTTAGTTACCTACTGTAGCATACCGTAGCAGTTACCTCTATGTATGATTTAGGTTTCATCGAGCTATGTTACTTGGCAATGTCACAGCATGCGAAGATTACTTTCGTCCTTAGGCTTTGCACACCAGTGTATTGTTTGGGGTGTCTGATAGCTCACACCTTAAACCTAGAAAAACATAATTCTCTAATTAAGGAGAGGAAGATAATATCAGATAGAGACTTAACACATAACATTCATAACTCTATAGAAGTGACTGGTTTAGAGACACACAAAGCCGACGAAGCTAAATGTTAGAAATTCAATCAAAACATTACCTTAGGGAATGGTATCTGTATATTTGAATAAAAAAGAAAAATGTCTTAATGGGCCTCCGAAGTTTAGGGATGTGGTCGAGGTCGTGGTTGTGCCTGGATCCTTCGAGGGTTGCAGTTGAGCATTTGCTGAAGGGTGGGCGTTCCGAAAATACTGCCGTTTTCAGGTGTGGTGATGGAATTTATCTGGAATGTTAGGTTTACAATTAACTACCGGAACGTTATCATTTACGCTTGTTATGTTAATTAATTAATTATGGCAGTGATGGCAAAATAGGACAGTATTCTTAACACTAAAAATATTTGCAGTGACTCCCTTCCAAAACAAGTAAAATACAATAATAGCGGTTCTTATTTGTCACGCTTTGCATATCCTTTTCAATAGGCAAATTATTGCCCACACAGCAATTACGTCAGATTCCTCCTCTTTCGTTTCAAACAGTTAATATGCTGAGAATTTTCAATGTCGCACTACTACCCCCTTCTGTAAGCGTTCGGTTGGCAGTTATTATGCCAAGGTTTCGGAAATAGAATGTAGTAACCTTGTCTTAAAGCTTTAAAAAGGAATTTTGAATAACAGCCGAAACGGCTCTAACAGAAAAACCTATCAAGATTTTCACAGCTGCATGCTTTACCATATCTCGCGATTGGTTCCGCGAAGTAGCTCGCCAAGAACACTAGGAAAGGAAACTTCCTACCACTCGGGCAAGCCGGAAGGCAAGTGTTCTTTGCAGAATACCTGCTCGCCACCTTCCAACTTAGCACGAACGGCTAGGAAGAGAGAAGGGGCCACGTCAACTCTGACGTAAGCCAGGCATACCGACAAGGTGGCTAACTTTTCTCTCCGTAACATAGACAAAGAGTCGGAACCGGCACCGTGTCGCCCCCAAAAACATTGTAAACCGAACGCTAACATAAATGTTCTGTTGCTGTACACAATTTCTAGCCCGTCCCCATTACATCATCTAGGTAGAAAGAATAAAGATGAATCTTACTCGAGACTATCCCACTGGAGAAGATAATCTCACATCGTCACTTTGAGGAGCATAATATAAAGAAAACTCTTTTGTGCCGTGGGCTCTCATTATTCAACACCACTTAATGACTCTGGACCTAGATTTCACACACAGCAACACCTTTCATTACTCTACTTCTGAACTTCAATACACAACTTCTCTGATTAAAAATGCTGATGCAGCGCAGATTCAAGTCGTGCGGCGTAACCCTCAAATACTCCCATGCTGGTCGACAGATAAAGCTGAACTATTCCATGTCAATGTTGCGCTAGGCGACTAGAAGAACGCAGCCCAGGATGCTCTCGAGGATCAGTTAGCCAAAAGATACAGTAAATTGGAAGCTCTCTAAGCAACCGACTTCAGGCTGCACGGCAAAACCAGTCAAGTGGAGATAAGGTTAGGCAAAGGATAACCTCCCAGTTCTGGTGCCTCAAACAAAACTGAAAACATAAAACAACAGCAACAGAGGCCTCCAAAGATCAATTATTAAATTAAACCAACATTGTAATTGCAAAGGTTAATAACTATAAATATAAATGTGCAGAATTCAAACAATTTATAATTATGTATGGCCAAAGGTTTTAAACCCCTTGTATATATCTTTAATGGCACATACTCAATAAATTGTAAATATAAACGCTCCGAAATAAATTTTAAGGAATTTTGTTAATATAACAAGACATTGTAAAAGTCATACATGCTCTCCCACACACTAACATGGACACACAACATAAGAAGAGATGGTTCACAGATAATAGATGAGGAGGAAGAAAAAGAAAGGAACACACTTATCGGTAATCACATCAGCACACACCACGAAGGTTAGGTGTAGTCATAAGATGGGACTTCGGCTAGCGCCAGAGCGGCTTAAGATGTGCTGCAATAGAGAAAGGAATTACATATCAGTGGTTTATCAACATATGGCCAATACCAAAAGTAAAGCACAGAACTGATAGTTATCTTGGCCTAGTATAGAGCTATAGGCTTTCAACTGAGAAACATGCGCTCTTTTCTCCGAGTCCTAACACATATCTTGTATTAAGATGGAAACACCCTTAAAATACGCAGAATTTTATATGGTCCTAAATACCTCGCGGCAAGTGCAGCTGAATATGCATTAACTCGAGAACTTAGTGGATACTTACGACGCATAACTAGGTCGCCCACCTTAAATGGAGCTGGTTTTCTCCGTAAATTACACTGACGAGTACTGGAGTAATGGCTTCCATGTAAATTCCGAAACACACTAGACCACACTCAACGAGTCTCCTCGGGGGGAAAAGTACCGAGAAGAAGAACAGGTAGCGACCAAAGATTCGACAGTGACGAGTGCGGAAAATAGATCGACATTAGCTTGGACGAAATTTGCTTACACGCCTCATGACGCGCAGTACTGAAAGCAAACTGAAGTTTGAATTAATCAGAATCCCATCGCCCGTTAAATTAAATTGAGTTTTATTTATGGACGCTGTTTAACTAGTATGGTTCCTAGTTTCCCATTCTATATGGGCGTGAAAGACCGGAAATTCTGCTCAGAGGCCTCTTTATCGGGCTTGAGGTTCCTTAACATGCCGTAAATATACGACACGAGACCGCCTGCTTTATTTATCTTCCGGAGGAAGCCATGCTAAGGATTTTTACGCCCGAAAAAAACTTCAAACTCCGCGAGTTTGAACCCGCGACCTTGGGAACTGGAGGCTAGCATGTTACCCCTAGAACACGGATCCGCATGGTGGTCGGTAATAAGCGCCAATACCGGGCTTTGCAGTTGAAACAAATCCACTGAAAACTCCTGGAAATATTCTGGGATCCATTATCAGGAACTAAGATACGTGATGATCCAAAATTGCCGAATAAACCATTAAGAGCACGAACTGAAAAACTCGAAGTTGCCCTAGGTACGGAAAACAGCCAAACAAACTGAGAGGTAGTATCAGTCAAACCCAATGCAAAAGTACTTCCTTCTGTTCGGGGAAAGGGTCCGATAAAATCGACGAACAATTTTCCATAGGCTGAATTGCTATATGGGAGGCTAACTCCCCCAACAGTTCTCTCTGAGCAGGCCTGGGCAGGGAACAACGACGACATGCTTTAACTCTAGCCCAAATATCGGCATCCATACCTTTCCAGATGAATCTCGAACCGATTTTCAGTGGGTCTTATATATTCCCAAATGATTGACAAATGAGCAACTGTGATGAATAGTGGAATACATTTGGAAAAACAGCGGTCGGTATAACCACTTAAACTTTCGATCAGAAGGCGGTCGGCTAAAAAGGACACCATCCCTCAAGACAAATTTTGGCACAAATTCCCCGTTTCCAGGTTGTTCAATAACAGTCGCGAGTTGCGTTTTTCGACCCGGTTAACCTTATAGATGCAAAAGTCTCCAGAAAAGAAGCTTCAACGGTGGCTATCACAGGATGAAGCTGATCGAAGCTTTGCGTGAACTGATCTTCAGAAAACATTCTCATAAACACGTCGGCGATTACGTCCTGTGTACCCCTAATGTGCACTGGGTTGAACTTAAATGCGGTCAACCACGCACCCCATCTCCCAATTTACCTACCTTGCGTGAAGCTGCTAAAGTCCACGTAAGCCCTGATTATCGCATTCCAAAATAAAATGGGTATGTTGCGAATACATACGAATTTACCTATTCCAAATAATGCCAACAAAGTTTCCATTCGTAGCTGGAATACCTCCGTTTTTGTACTGATAACGAGAGGCGTAGGCTATCACCTTACGATCTCCAGAGTAGTCTTGGATGAGGACCACACTAACGGCACAACTCGAGGCGTCCGTTTGTAGAGTAAATTGGCGACTGGTCAGCTAAGGGAAGTATGGGTGGATTGATTTTCGCCAATTTAACATCTTCAAAAGTTTCCTACTGCGGCTTATCCCATTTGAATTTAATATATTTACGTCACTATAAATTTAACGGTTCCGTACTGAAAAATTGCGGATTAACTCACCAAAACGTTCACCATTTCCATAAAACGAGCCAAAGATCTAGAATTATACGGCGGACAATTCCGTATGGCTTGAGTGTGAAGACGGCCAATAGTGACACCCGATGTCGAAACATGTCCCAAGAAGGATAGCTGAGATTTAGCTATCCTCGTCATTGAAGACTTGGCCGTCAAACTAGCCTGAGTCCGACGCGAAAATACCTCCTGGAGATGCACTTTGTGTTTCCAAATCCGCCGAATAGATTACTAAAAAAACAAAATGATTAAATAAATACTGCAACTTGATGTAGAGAACAGGCTATCTAACAATCGCGTCCAAACTTGAGAACCAGTGGCTATGCAAAAGGGCAAGCTGTTAAACTCACAAATCTTCCAGAAAGTAGGAATAGCAGTCGAATGTTTACATTACTCGGAGAGCTGAATTTTATAGTAAGCGTTATTTGTATTACGCGCCGTAAAAACATACGCCTGCGCAAAATGATGAGCAGCTAAGTATATTTCAGGCATTCGAATTTAATGCTCTTATCTAAAAGTCTGTAATCGACAACTGGGTGAAATTCAGAACTTGTCCTTGGTTACCAAAATATCGAGCCACTATACGTATGATGACGGGCTAACAATTCCCTGCGCCAGCATTTCGTCAATTTTCCGCTTCAAATAATTAATATTAGGTGGAGATAAACTGTAAGGTGATAGCTTAACTGCAATTTGGTAACACAGTCTGATTAGTGAGGCCCAGTTGGTCAGTAAACAATGATGGAAATTGCCCTATAAAAACAGTAAATTCTCGCGCGGTTGAAGGCAACACATACTTTAAATCAGGTAACGTAGGAATCTCCGAAATATCCTCATGGAAAGCAATTGTTCGGCAACAACGTGGTCTAAAATGAATTCTGTGGGTTGGATCAAACTTAAAACTATACACGAACAACCGGTACTAACTAGCCTTGTATACTGGAAAACATCAGACCCGAGAATAACGGAGTGTACCACACCCTCTAAAATCAGAAACTTGTGGTTCCAGGTAAACCTATCAATGTGGTCCGAATGTTGGGCATAACAATTGACCAATAAAGTGCACCATTGACAGTAAAACCGCCAACATTGTTCTCTTAAATATGACTGATAGCCTAGTGGATATTTTCACGAAACAAACTGCGCATCCACCAAGGTTCCGGTACTTCCGGAATCCAAAAGGTTAAGATTGGGACTTGACTTTATTTGGCGAGATTTGAATTAGCGGCTTCTTTAATGACTGCACCGTCGAAATGTGCGCACAAATTGGGCGTACCAGAACAACCATGCTCGCAGACAACGTGAACTTTGGGCAACCCCAGCAGAACCCTGTTAACGTAAAATTCTGTTAGGGCAGTGAATGGCTCAATGCCCTGTGTCCTAAAACGAAAAACACCGTAAAATGCAATTAACAGTCCTCGCCTCTAGCGCAGAATCAGTTTGAATTTGGGTATATGAAAACCTGGCGCATCAACCGTCGTAACCTGAGTTACATCTGGGGAATCAATCTTCTCAACATCCGAAGAAAAATTGTCTTTCGAAAGAGGTGGATAGAACGGCGACGATCTGCAGCAGCAAACGCTTCAACGTGCACATGTAAAACCTCTTATTGTCGTTAATGTTCTACTTGGCGTGGTTTTAAAGTAAGAACCGATAATTTTTAAAAAATAACAGAACATTATTTTCCAAATATTTTATTATCATTCATTACCTTACACTACTTCTCCACCTAGTCAACGCCGTTATTCAGGCACTTGTCATAACGGGAAACCAGCTTTGTGTGCCTTTGTCAAAGAATGATGTCTGATAAAAGCATGTCTCCACTTCTTGTTTCACAACATCATCATCGTTCAAATGTTTTCCACTAAGGAATTCCTTCAGATGAAAATGGCTTGGTGCCAAATCCGCTGTGGGGAGCGTGATCGAATTGTTCCCAACCAAATGATGCGATAAGATCTTGTGTTTGTTTGTCTGTGTGTGGCTGGGTATTGTAATGAACCAAAAGGATTCCACGCGAAAGCATACCGCGCCTTTTGTTTTGTATCGCACGACGGAGCTTTCGTAGTGTCTCATAATAGATTTCTTTGTTGATTATTGCATTTCCGGCAGGAATTGAACCAGCAAAGTACCTTGTCTGCCCCGGAAAACCATGCACATGATCTTGAGAGTGGATATAGTTTGTTTGAATTTATTCTGCACGAAGGATGTGTGCCTCAATTCCATGGATTGTTACTTTGATTCAGAAGTGATGTGACGCACTCATGTCTCATCACCTGTAACGATGTGCGCTAGCATATCATCGCCTTCCTCCACTTTTTGCGTGAAAAAGGTCAGTGCAGCGGCAGATCGCTTGTTCTTGGGCTGATCAGTAAGATTTTTGGCCACTCATATTGAGCACAATTTCCAAAATCCTGTGCTCTGCCAAGTATTGTAGAGGACTGAGCTTGAAATTTGTGGAAAATGCGAAGACAACACCGATATGGTTAAACGTCTGTCCTCGTGAATATTTTCTTCCCCAGCTTGCACCAAATCATCGGTGATCATAACGGTCGGCCACTCCACGACTCAATATGCACATTTTCACGACCTTCGTTTAACTGTCTAGCCCAATTCCTCACCATTCCATCACTCATTATTGTTTCCCCATAAACCTCACTAAATTCGCGCTAAATGTTTGCTGCGTAATATTTCTCGTATTCAGAAATCGAATCACCAATCTGACTTCACAATCGGCGAGTCGTTCGATCGTTTTGAACATTTCGAAGCGCTCTTTCAACAGGAAAACACATAGTGGCGATCGCTCACAGCTGCATCTGGTTTTTTAATGAATGGAGGAAGTGATCGCGCATGCTCAAAGTCGCGACTGCAGCTCTGTAGCTGCAAAATATTAAAAGGATACTTAGTTTGAAAACACGCCTTGTACAATAAATTCAGTGGTGAAAAATTGAGACAAAGCTCTGTCAAGATGGGAGAAAGACAGAATTGTAAATACGTCGTACATGTGGCAGTAAAGAACTGATATTGTCATTTCACTATGAAACGTACAATGAAATTGTGAACATTAGGCTATCCATCTCTAAAACAAACCGCCACAAAATAGGCGCGAAATATGAATTCCTATCAGAAGCAAAACTATAGGTGACAATGCCTATATACCTACAATATATTTTAAGTAAAGCACCAGAAATAGTCGCCATTTAATTCACATTAAAACTACTTTGGTTTTGTGTGGCGGCCCATGAATGCTGGTAATGGGGGTTCATGTTTTAAATTTTCAACTTTTGCTTATATAAACAACCATTTTTTTCGCATCCATGGATACCAGTGAATTTCTGGAGTGAATAACAATTAATCAAACCGCAATTATAAAGTGAATACTCGCCAAAATCAGAAATACTGTAATGGATGGTGTTGATATTCATTGTAACGGAAATCCACCCTTCTGTCCTGTTTTGTTGGAAAGATGTCTTACTCTCTCGTTGAATTCTACAAATTGCATAAGCATAGCTTTTCAATGGAGGGCATTGAAAGACTTTTAGATGTTCTTCTTCCATCCATAATTTTCGATAGCGCATACCGACTTTTTCTGACGTCGTTATGTCTTGCAATGCTCTTATTGAACGCACTATCTAATTGTTTTTTAATATCTGTTTTATCAAGCATTGAAAGTTCCAGTGTTGATTTCTGGTGATCCAATTTTAGTTTTTTTAGCCAGATGAAATATTTACACACACATTTTATCAAGCTAACATTACTCTTTAGCAAATGATAAACATGGAAATCAGAAAATCGGCATTTGACATAGGTTCAGTTGCTTCGTTCATAAATTTAGGGCTTTAACATTCAACTAACTGGCTTCGACATTTAGAAAGAAAGAATTCCCAAACAAATAGGGAACATAAACCAAGAGGACGGAGGCCAATGGGAAGACCAACGCTGGATTGGTGTGAGACCGGAACAGACAGCAGCCCAATCCTTGATTAAAGAAGAAGAGAACACACTACAAAAGCATTTTCTCTTACAAAATCGCTTCTAGAAAATGTTTAAAAGTGCAAGTGACCTTCTCAAAGTCTTTGTGTTAATTCTGTTAAGTTTTTGTTCTAATGCAAGACTTGAAACGTTTGTTACCTGGAGAGCACTAGTTTTATTTTGCGCCTTTATTTAAAGCATGCATTAAACCATCACCTTAAGGAATATGCGTAAAGCATATTCATAAATCATCGACTTCCACCGGCGAACAGGAATCCGTACCGCAAGAAGGCAAACATAACTGAATAATAAGAGGGCAGTTTACTTATAAATTCATCGGCTAGTGACTATACTCCCTAATATTTTTCAAGCATTAAGATAAATACAACTGAGACGAACCCTGCCTTTTTTATGGTTCCAGGTATTGAAGGGTGAGGAACGGGAAAGAGGATGATCTGAAAGGCGGACAGTGATGTGACAGAGGCGGAAGTATTTGAGCCGTACATTCTCTGGCGACGTCCGAGATTTTTAACACATTTTCCTATGCATCTAAACATGCGTCCACCGCCTAGGAACCATTTTAAAGCCCTCTTCTGGATCACTCTGCAAAATTAACTACAGTGCAGTTATACAGCTAGTTATAGGTCCTCCACCCTGCTTGAAAAGATAGAGCTCTCTTATGCTCTAACACGTCGAAGCCGAAAAACCAGCAATATCTCTTCCGGTTTCACTCTCAGCAATATACTAATCGGAAAAATCTGTGACATCTGAGCGGAATGAGAAGTGGCGCCGATTGTGTAGTTCTTTTTAGTTTGTTTTTCTGAGTACTACACCCAGTGCTTTACCTACACCCATAGTTTATTCTACTTTCAAATAAGTAAACAACATAAACACCTGCTTGGGCTGCACAATTTACATTAAGGGTTTAGCAGAAAATTCTGTAAAGTTCAATAATAGCCAGAAATTAGATGATTAACTGGTTTAAGAAAATATTAAAAAATTTCTTTGATTGTTATGACAATAACATTAATTGCTCAAAGTGTTTATTCTGTAAACAGCCGAAACCATCTGTGTGGTAGTGCGTTGAGGAACTGAAAGTTTTATTAAATTTTGATTTGAAAAGCCAATAAAATATAGAACTAGGCTTAAAATTAATTAGTAGAATGTAGGTACAGATTTATATGGTGTATGTACTAGTTAAAACTGAATTAGTGTAACTCCAATTCCATATGAAAAATTATATTTCTTCAAACACGAGCTATGGGTTTCATATTCTTCCAAAACCTTTAACTTCAAAAATTTATATTACTTTAGAAAAATATAAAACTCATAAAACTATATACATCACAAGATTCATATACGTACTCGTACAAAACGCAGGCGGTCATGTGCCCTAAACTTCAATGTGCAATGTAATGTTCTCATTCTGTTCTCGTGATGCTAATTTCATTAATAACCTAAAACTATATCATGGTTTCTGTTCATTAAAAGTGATGGTTTAAACACCATTTACACTATCAGCATCAATTGGTAACCTTGGAATACAAATAGACAAAACAAACAAGCAAGAAAAGGAAGTAAATATTTACTGCGATAACAGCATTAAAATGGTAAAGAATGAATCCTGGAAAGAAAAATTCAAACCCCCGTCTAAACACTCTATATTGAAATCAGAATTATAGGTCAATGGACGTTTTTAGCGGAGGCATTATTTACTGAAAAGGAACACACAGGAAGCGCACAGCATGCCAAAACAATTAACGGAAACAAATATTTAGTAGTAGTGTAATCTTATCACCGGGAAAACTCCATGCGGGGAGAAAATAAGACCACCCTGCAGTAAGGTGTCTCATCGAATCACATCCCCAGCAGGGAGGAATGGGACTGGTGGTGGCACCATATGTAGTGGGAGCCTGGCACCTCACACCCGATGAGGCGGAGCCGGCCACTTAACCAAATGTGACGACACCATCGGTGCCCTCACTGGATTGGACGAGGACGGGAGAGCTAAGTTTGGCAGAGGGATGGCCAGGAAGTAGCAGTGGTGAAGGGTTGCAAATTACTGACGTGTAACCATGGTCCCAACATTCTACTTTAATTTCTATATGCATTATTCCACACGGCATTACTGATCGCAAAATGAAGAGAACGCTTCAGACAACTGGATGATTACCTGGTTGACGGCAGCGCTGCCAACACTTCATTCCTTTCCCCGTCAGACAAACACAAAAAACTCCGCCAGAATCGGTCAAAATTCTAAAAATAAAACATACTTCGTATTTTTATGTAAAAATGAAGTTTACTGTAAATATATCACTCGTTATTTGTTTATCCGCCGGAACAACACCCTAAAAATGCGCCCAAATCAGCCAAAATGGAAAAAATAAAAATTAGTGCGTATGTTCAAGTAAAACTAAAAGGCAAATTTACTCATCGGGTGTTGATTAAAATAATAATTCATCCACATCGTCCTCAATCTCTGATTCTTCAGTTGATCACTTTCTGGTAGGACATAATCATAACAACACTTTTTCGCCCGCTTAAGTCTGGCCCGCACAATGGGAATTGAGTTAACCATATTGGTTTTAAGTCTATTCCTAAGGGAGGTTTTCACAATGTTGAGCATACTAAATATTCTTTCGACGTCAGCATTTGACCAACGTAAGACCAAAAGCATCATTGCAAAGTCTGAGAGTTCTTGAAATGGATTTTTGGAACTTGCATCTTTATATGATGCGACCTCTTGCTAAAATGTTACTGTATTGCTAGCATTTTCCCTTTAAACATTAGCTAATTTTAACCCCTGAAAGTCGATTTTCGTTATTTTAGTTTCAGGCAATTCAAATTCTTGAACTGGTAGGATTATACTTTCTTTAATCACCCTCAAACCCTTTCCAGGTGCAATTAAAGATACTTTTTGCAAAATCTTAACATTATTCGGCAATCGCCGCTGGAGCTTCTCTGCTAAGTAAAGCAGAGAATTCTCACACCTACTGCAAAATACGTTTTCACTTTCAGGACTGATTTTGTTTTGTTTCTTCAAATCCACCATCAAAACTTCTACTTCATGGCCAAGAAAATATTAGGAGATTTGTATTTTCTTACGTCCACGGATAGCAGATCCCCCTATAACCGGGAACAACAATTCGTCTCGTAAGGCCTATAATTGGTAGAATTAAGTCTTGGAGAAGCTTTGAAGGGTCTGCTGTACTTGACTGGAATGAGTTATTCACGTTTTGACATTCTTCAGAATGTGTATAAGAAACATAAGATAGAGCTTATTAATGACATCAGAGCACATGCTATGAAGGAGTTCAGGTGTGTAGCACTTAGTTTGAAGTCTGCATATCGCAAAATATGTCTGTAGTTCAAGCCATTGATTTAGAATCCGATAAACAGCAACTTCGATCGACTGCCACCTTGTATTTGATTGTTGTACAATTTTAAGGGGCTTGGCTCCATCATTTATTGCTCTAAACAAGTCCCTGTATGTGACTTGTTGAGAACAAGACTTAGAAAACCAAGGGTAAGTTTCCGAAATTAAAAACTAAACATTTATTGGTCGCATTTCGGCAGCAGAGGACACACTTAACTGAACTGAATGGCAAACAAAGGGGATCAACACAAGGTTAGTTACCTGACATGTCAGTATCTGGTAGACATCATTGTTAATGCCCACCATTACTGAACAATTATCGGTTCACATTCCTCTCATTTGTTTGATGTCTAAACCATAATCTGAAAGTAAAGACTTTATTGCAATGACAATACAATCAGCATTCCCCTGATCTAGTTAAGCAATTCCAAAGAAATTGGATATAATAGTACTTTGTTGTTTTGAAAAGTATACAATACAACAGCCAATAGTTTAGTGACAGAAATGTCTGTAGACTCGTCTATAAGAAAACTAAAATGGCCAGTGCCGATGTCATTTTGTAGTTCTAATTTAAAGTGCTGGTAGAGAATATTCCTAATTTAAGCACTACACTTTGTACGGTGCAGCCTTAAAAGGATGCATGGTCAGAACTTTGGAAAAACTTCTTGGTTAGATCAATGGATCTGATTGAACAATGATTAATTACAAACAAAGTAAGGGCAGCTTCAGCCGCTGCGCGTTCATACGTATGCTTAATTGGTTGAAATGACAATTTTGACTGCTGTGAAGTTGAGAAGAGTTCTGCTGTATTTAAATTTTTCTTACTTTTTCCATGAAGTAAAGCTGACAAGCGCACATTCAGATTGCAATGACAATATTGTGACATTTGGTTAGGGTAATGTTTGTTTGTTGGTTGGGAAATGCATGTACTAGTGTGTGGGTTGGTAACAGAGATTCTATGATGTTAGAATAGTGGGGGAAACCGGTTCGTTAGAAGGAAGCGTGAGTTGCCTCTCTCTCTTTCTCTTGCAAGGGAGCACTCGTGTAGCATGGCACAACATGATTGACGCGTCGCCGATGGCAAACAGGTAGCATTTTATGTCTATTTATATCCAATACATCTTGGTCAAACTAAAGCCCTGGCATGTGATTTTCAGTAGATATTTGATCCTTCTTCCCTCCCATACAATGTTTTAGGAATTTATAGGTGTATTTAGCACTTTTGTTGAGCTCGCCCCGTCGGACCTCGTGTAGTTTATGATGCCTTAAATATCGGTACCTATCGCTCTGCCCCCCGTGTTTTTAGCTAAAATATGTAAAGAGGTTATGACAATTGGTGTGAGGCACCGGGCAAATAGGCGTGAGTCGCCGAGAATAATGTAATATTTTGTAGTAAATTTTTTTCTGAAATGTAGCGTATTTCGTCATCCACGTGTTCGTTGGAACATGTAACTCCTTAGTTTGGCCTTAATGGTAAGGGTTCATATTTGAAAATTGTGGTGGTGTGTTCTCAATTCATTTAAAAGTATTTCTGTAAAAGTCCCGTCTTTATATCTTTATTTTGGGCTCACTTTAAAATTTTATACATTGTTTTGCTGTTGGCGGTTGGCATAGCGTCGGTAATTCTTGGCTTCATTTTCCCTTACCATTACGTAAATTCTGTTAAATTATGTTTGTATGAGAAGTTGTTTGCACTGTTCTTCTAAATTTCTTATTTTTTGTGTGAATTGTGGAAAATTGGGCGATATTTACAACTTTGATAATGTGGTCGTCACGTGTTTGCTGATGTGTCTGGGGATGCCGTTTTCAGTGCTAATTGGAAATATTGTTGGGAGCTTGTAATTCTATATTGCATTGATTTTGATTTTCTACTCATTACTATATTTTTTGGGTGCATTTTTCGTGCAACTTTTATGTACGCAAGTGTGTTACGTAATCTCCGCGTGGTTATGCAATTCATTAACAATTCTAGCATGTGAAGCCAATCTTTTACAGCACGTGTTATGTGCGTTTATTTGCGTGTGTGAATAAAAATCAGGTGCATCTATTTAAAAAAAGCAGGAATTCATATTTGTGCATCGTATTCCGGTACGCATAAATTACGTGTGTAGCATTTTCTGCTCTCTATGGAATAATTTTGAACGTTAGTCACAGTAGGTGTGACGTATTTTTTTTTTAACTTCCAGTTCGAGTTTCCTCGCTGAAGACATCACTTTGCTAATTTTTTTTTCTTGCATGTGTACACTCTGTTTTGAAATCTTGGACTTGTATTCAAGTGGCTTGCGTGTCAAGTCTTTCTAAGCCATATTTGGCGTAATTTTGCTTCACCGTTGCCATATTTGTTTTTTTTGGAAAGTATTTTGAAACAGTTGATTGATCGTGTGAAACACTTATGTAGCCAAGTTAACCAAGTTTCAGTTACCATCTGCTGTACCAACTTCGCAGAGCTTCCACGATCATCTGACATGGACCAGCAGGATTTATCCACCCCCATTCGATGTCGAGGGTGCAGTGATGTGTGTTACAAGAAATTTGTAAGTTGCACTGGTAAAAGAAAAGAAAAGAAAAGAAAAAGAAAAAACAAAAGATAAACGACCTGTAAGTATGTGCACATGGTGTATACCAAAGTGTGGTATGTGTATTTCAAACGACTTAAAAGTTTCACAATGCAGATAGGTATGCTAAATTTTTATTTTTCTTTAATGACCAATGCTTAATTAAGCTATGCTTTTCAGGAATGAAGTTTATGTTTTGCTAAATTTGAAAGTTTGTTACCATTTTGTGTACTCAAAATTTTTGATTTTATTTTGGACATCAGAAATTAATTGTTTGGTTATGTTATGCTGCAGTGTAATTGGTTTGATTGTACTGTTTTTAATTACCTTTGGCTTCCAGGAATGATACGTTAAAGTGTTAATTTGCTAGTGATGTGCTTTGTTCTGTTGCATTTCTTTTTGGTTTGATTTTGTGTTTCATTATGATGCTGTGATCCTTCTTTGCAGAAGTTGTTGCATAAATGTGAGATTATGTGAGTAGTATATGGAAGATTTGCCTCAGTGGGAGTGCCGAAGAGTAACCCAGATGGTGGTAGTGAGATGTGATGAGTTAACGTCAGCTTCGATGGGATAGCTATAATGTACCCTTGAAGTATGAATGTTTGAGTTTTCAGGAGGGCTAACATGTACCTGGAAATTCGTGGTGAGAAATCGAGAAATATTTTGCTTATTGGTGTTGCTAAAACGTGCCCAGTATAGCGTGTGTGATGTGTTGACATAAGAGAGTAAATGTAATGAATTGAATGCAATAATTATTTTTTTTAGTTTATGCAACAATTTTTAATACCATCTTATACAACAAGTGTTAGTACCATCTTATATAACAAGTGTTAATACCATCTATTTTCCAGCTTAATCTTGATTTAGTTGATGTGGATGCAACAATGTAATGCTATGTTATTGGTGTCATTCCTGAAATGCCAATGTGATTTGTTCAGTTTATGCCTATGTCAGGTATCTTTGATTTTGCAGCTAGTTGAATGAGACATGACAGTGAAGATATTTAATTTTCTCAGTAATTACTGTGGATGATGAAGATAGAAATGATGATAATAATGATCATAACAAAGAGGATAAAGATAGTAATGTGAAGGAGAAATTTGTGTTATTGCAAGTAAAGTATGAATATTTGTAGTTTGACTCATGTAATGTGGGTTTATTTTTTAAGTATGTAGCAATGTTCTTAGTAGTTTTGGGTAGTTATTAAACTGAGTGTGTTGTATTATTGGGCCATGGTCAGTATGAATGATTTTATTTCATTGTCATGTATAAATGATGATAAGTGCACTTATTCATTTTCTTTGGTAGTTGTACCAGCTGGTCAAAGATAATATTGGGATCCCAAATGTTTTACTATATTTGTGTTCTGTTATTATGTGTAATCCATGAATATAATTCACATAATATTTCTGTATTATGTCCCCTTCATGTCTCTTTATTTTGATTTGTAAACATTTTTTGTGAAATTTTGGCTTGTACCCCTTTGCAAAATTTAGCTTTTATGTCAATGTGTAATCATTTTTTTTTCTCTTTACCTAGTATTAAGTTTCAATGCTTCTAAATTTTTGCAAAATTTGTGGCATCTTTTGATTGTATTCTCATAAATGATATACCACTTTCTTCTTCTTTCCTGTATGATGTTTTCGGAGCCCAAATTATACCTGTTATTACCCCTGTTATAGTGATTTTGGCTGATTTGGTAGCTCGAGTGTCCAGAGCAGTGTCCCCGCAGTACAGTGCCATACCAGAGGCTGCAAGAGATACACCAGGGAGAGCTACTGCCAGTTCACTACACTGCAGATGGCAAAAGCAGCCACTGTTCGGGGGGCAGTCCAAGCCAGCGATTACCCCCCATGTCATCAGCATTGTGAAACAACAACTCTACGGCTGAATCCTCTTCGTTGTGGGTGAGGTGATCATTTCCACCCACAAACAGTTACGACAAGGTGTTGTGCAGTGTAGTGTGGGTGTGACAGTAGCAGCTAGGTGTATTGTGCGTGTGCAGGGTTTGTTTTTACTGAATGAGATAAAACATTTTTGAATATCATCAGTGACACTCAAGACTCCATGTTAGTATTAGCTTTGTATAAATTTGCTAACAGGTCCTTTTACATCTGCTTCGACAAACATTTCGGCTCCAGTTTTTGTAAATATTCAGATAATTTTGTAAAGTATGTCATTTATTTATGCTGTCTCTGTTCTTTGTAATTTTCTGTAAGTGATAAAATCCTTCTTGCCTCGACGGGGACGTCGATCTGGGTGGCCAGGGGGAGATGTGATATTTGGTTAGGGTAATGTTTGTTGGTTGGTTGGGAAATGTATGTACTAGTGTGTGGGTTGGTAACAGAGATCGTATGATGTTAGAATAGTGGGGGAAACCGGTTCGTTAGAAGGAAGCGTGAGTTGCCTCTCTCTCTTGCAAGGGAGCACTCGTGTAGCATGGCCACAATATGATTGACGCGTCGCCGATGGCAAACACGTAACATTTTGTATCTATTTATATCCAGTACATCTTGGTTAATCTAAAGCTCTGGTATGTGATTCTCAGTAGTTATTTGATCCTTCTTCCTTCCCATAGAATGTTTTAGGAATTTTTAGGTGTATTTAGGATTTTGTTGAGCTCGCCCCGTCGGACCTCGTGTAGTTTATGATGCCTTAAATACTGGTACCTATCGCTCTGCCCCCCGTGTTTTTAGCTAAAATATGTAAAGAGGTTACGACAATATTTGCACCGCGCATTACTAGGTTCACCGGGCACCTCTAATAATCAATCCTTCAATTGTTCATTATTTAGCCACTCTTTTCTAAACTTTCGAACATATCGCGTATTCTTTTCTGACATGTTAAACCACAAAACAAAAAGCACCAGAGACTGAATATTGAAAAACAGCTACACAATAAACGCACCACAATATTCAAATGCCGATGTAATGGACTCACTGAATGCAGTTAACTCTGATCATGAATTCTTGAATATGGGATCACGTCACATACGTATACAAACTGAAAATCAAAGTGATTCAATATGTAGAGAAGTCACAAACGCTGTCGATAAATAGCATTCAGCCCAGTTACCTTATCGTAAACGCTAATGCCATATATTAGGAAACTATTCTGAGGGAAGTAAGCTTGAGGAACCTCTCACGTGGATGCTATATCAGGTGTTATTATTTATAGTTTATCGCAAGCACCCGGGCTAGCAGTATAAACATATTCAGTATACAGATAGCAGATGTTGAATAAACGGGGTGACAGCAAATTTATGCTACGATAACCTAATCTATACCTTAGGCAGCATGATGAAAGGCTTTCTGATGCGTAATCCGTGTTTTCTGATGCAATTGAGTAATTCGTAAATATAGGTATCGTGGCCCATGCAGGGATATGCAAATAAGGACGTGTATGCGTTTCAATTCTCCCAAAGAAAACACAACTCATTTTTAAAATTAAAGAAGCTAGGAAACATCAGTCAAAAGACGGAATAGTTCATAATAATTTCCGCCGAAAAATCCGTCATCCGTCAAAGCCAATTTCTATCCGTAATACAACTTAAAATTCTGTCAACTTTGACGAAAAGTCCATGAAATTGGCAAGTCAACTTGACGGTGGATGTCTGGCATTCCGTCTTCGTCGTGCCTATGGCCAACTTCACCTAACAAATGTTAGCATAAAGCAGTTTAAAGAGATGAACATCACAGAGCGTTGCCAGGCACGTGATATGCTGAGACCGAGTCGTCAAAAAGCTCTAAGTTTAAAATATTAGTAGCCAAAGTTGATCTAGTCCTTCTCCCAGCACCTACGTAAGTGGTGTTGGTATAATTTGAAGACCCATTCACGTGCCAATAAATTCGCGAATATTGAGAAAACTTTCCCTTAATATCATGCCATATAACCCCTGCTTACAAAAGTATCCGGGAAATGACTTGGCAGAATTCATAAAGCCATTTCTTAGTTCCTCTTAATTTTTTTAGGTCTGAACAACCTAGCGTTATAAAATTACATATATCACAAGGTTATAAAATAGAACTATGATCGTCACAACATTAGTCCTTTGTGTCATACTCCTTTTTTAAACCCACAAAGACATACATCCCTACCATACCCCTACTCGTAATTATGATGTCATGTAGGTCAACACTAGCTTTTTGGATCACAAAGGATGCTGCCCACCTGATAAGCATATCAAGGAGTAAGCACCCCTCTGATCACCATCAGGATAAAAAATCCCCCTGTGTGGCTCAAATATACCTTAACTTGAACATAAAAATTACAAATCGAAATTAAGGTTTGATAGCACGTATCATTTCGGGGTAAATTTCATGGGGAATCCAATAAAGAAGTCACTTTCACCTAGACGTAGGTTGTCTTAACACTTCGGAGAAAGACAGCAGTGCGGATGTGCTTCCTTTAATGTCTCTCTCAGGCATCTGAGTTAGGAATATGCAGCCAGTAAGGCTAAACTCTACGGTCCTCCCCATTCCATTCCACCACTACTGATGTAGGGAAAGAAGTAGAAATCTATCTTGCCTCGTCCGAGGCCATGTCTGTAATGAAAGTTAGCGAAACGCTGAGAATTTGAGAATAAAATAAAATATCTCGCACGTACCGCATCCCTCTCGGAGTGCGAGCTGATAAGCATTTAAATAGAAGACTGTAGGGATGTAAATAATGCCATCCTTTTAACTTCTTTAATTGCAGACGCTAGAAATACAATTCAATGTCGTTTAAAAGGAATAAAGTTAGTTTTCCCAGTGGTTCTCCTAAGAACTTCAATAGAAGGAACACTTCTACTCCTTTGATAACAAAGCAAAAGCAAAGCAATCTCTGATTACCCTTCCCTTCGTAGGAATTACACCCACCAGGACTTACAAGCCCACGCCTATGGCCAGGTGTCTATCGTTGAGCTGAGGGTCTATGGATCAGAGAGTGACAACCAGGGGTGGGATCCGCCCGACGACCGGGATGAGAGCGAAGAAGATGACAGATAAGATGAGAGAGATGAAGGACAGTAAAGGTAAAAATGGAACACCGGTGAAATAATGAATGGCGGGGAAACCGGAGAATTCGGAGAAAACCCAGCCAGATGCCGTTTTGTCCACTATAAACCCCACAGACGGCTGCCTGGGATTGAACTCGGGATGCTTTTGTGAGAGGTGTGTGGTCTAACCACTTGACTTTGATAGCGAAAGGATAAAATGAATACCTTATGTGTTTCTGAGTGACCACGATAGATTCTTCATTCTTCAATGTCCACTTTTGTTCTTAAGAGCTTCTTTTTTATGCAGCAGATAATAAAACAACTGTTGTCATTAGTAACAACCAAATGGTTAGACACATTGAGATGCTCAAACGTGCACGTGCAAGGACTTGTTTGATTTCAGAATGTTTGAAAGTTAGATCAATTGGTGATAAATAGCTTACACGCTTTAAGCTGCGTAAAGTAGCAGCTTTCATGTCTGAACCTGACTATAGGAATACCGTTCTTTTCAAACTACAGTAAAATATCCAATGTTTCTCTCACCTTTGTTCTCTTGCTTTTAGCAAAGCCCTATTGTTTAAAAAATCCCTGAAAGACAGAGTAGGTAAAATGGGAGGTTCTACAACAATTATTGTTAAAGTGGGAATTTAATGTCTATTCGAAAGCATAATTTCAAACTAACACCTGCAATCCCCTTGTGTTGTAAAATGTTGTAAAAGAAGTGTTTAGCCCAAAACACAAAGGATGACATTAAAATAAATAACTTACATGTTAGAAGCGCATACTAACTCTGGGTTTATACATTTTACCCAATTCACTGGAAAATCTAGTATACCACTGTGGCTATTGTTAGCAAACAAATTCTGTATCTCCTTCGAGTATACATATTTTTACATATCTTTGTGAGTTTTAACTTTATGCGCAGCAGTTCAGTCTGTAGAAAATTAGATCAAAATTTAGGCAATAGTAAAGCTTGCATAAGTTCCAGCAAATGAAGTTTAATTCATAATGACCGAATAAATGAGTATCTGTAATTTTGTTTTAAGTGTATACGTAGGTGAACATTAAGCGATAGCTTCAACAATCCATTTTTGATTATAGGTCTATTAAGAATGAATCATCCAGTTTCAAAATCTGTATTTTGGTGTCTATTAGTGATGATCAGAAATAATTTTACACCAGTCTTTAAATGTGCCTGCGCACAAGGCCAGATAACCCGTTATAATTTCAAAGCTATTTCCTTCGCTTACTGCTTTTCTGCACTTTTACGCATTCAAAAGGTTCCACACGATGTAATTTCCTTAAACGTTTATAGAGAAACATCCAAAACAATAACTATAAAAATTTTGGGAGTGACTTTACTTTAACGATTATCATTGATTAGAATACACAACGGATACACTAAAATTAGCGTGAAATATTGTCTATCGCATATTTATCAATTTTTCTCAAACACTATACCATCAACAAAACATCTTTTTCTAGCATTGTGTCTTAAATGTTTGTTATAATCAAAAGATATGCCTATATTACTAACATTTTAATTCTTTTAAAACAATGACCATTCTTGTTTAATATAAAAATAATTAACTAAAAATTAATAACTGGAAATCTAGTAGAGATATTGCAATGGAAGTGTATATACATGCTAATGGTTTGATGTGTTACTTGCAGTATAAATTCGAATAATAATTTTTCATAAATGTAGAAATTAGAAATTTGTCTTATGTGTAACGTAACAGATCTTGCGCGCCTGAGGAATTGTCATACAAAGTCACTTTAATCAGATTTCTGGAACCACATCAGCGATCGAGGATGACGAGAACAGATCTCTCTGTAACTAAGAAAGCATTTATCACCATAACATAACTATCTAAATAATATTTTCTACCTCTAACATCCTTTTCCTAGGATATCACCTGCAATTCAATATTTCCAGGGTTAGAAATGAAACTACATTGCATAATGAATGGAAGGTATGTAAACAAAATATATTTTCTTTAAATTTATACTTGCTAGTGTTAAACCTAATTCGAATTTGTTTAAATATTATTCTAAGTGAACAACTTATTATACTTGACATACTTTTAAAATGCGTAATACGGATTCAAATATATATATAATATACTTCTCAAAAGTGTGTGGCGGTTGAAATTTTAAAAAGCTGTGGATTTTAGACAAAACATTTTAAAGAGAACATCGAAATTGGTTTTAGAAGTTCTCGCATTCTTATTTCCGGATGGGTATGTCAGCAAGGAGAATCGCGTAATTAAAGGCATAATGACTGCTGTTCTGGAAGCAGCAGTCATTATGCCTTTGTGAAGGTGTTAACCAATGCTGACTTCAGTGCTTATCGAGCGCTTGCTTAGCACCCTCCCACTGTATGTACAGGCTGTTTCAGGACTCCTTCGACAAACTCTGAGGAACGATAGATCTTGCAGAGGGGGACACTTTTTGTCAAGCAACCACCATTCTCCGACGCATCGTTACGGACGTATTCATCCGTATTTGAAGCGTATCTGGTAGGATAGGTTTCAGAGGCACACTCAGTACACTTTGACTCTCTGATTACGACTGCTGAATTAAGAGACATCGCCTCTTTCTTGCCCGCTGCGTCTGGTTAGTTTTGGTAGGTCTTAGACGCACAGCCCAATTTAACTCAGTGTTTGAGAACAACAGCTCCACGCAAACCACCTCCAGAAAGTAGAGAGACTAGGCCGAACGACTCCGCACCTCGTGTTCAGTCTGTCCAGTGATTTCTGCAACGAAGTATCGCAGATCCTACATTTAGCACGCACGTCTTGTTAACGATGAGGCCTGCTTCACGCGAGACGGATGCTTCAGCAGCAAGAATATCCACATCTGGAATATTGAGGACCCTCATGCAGTGTTCGTTAGTCGTCACCAACAAAAGAATTCCTTACACATCTGAGCTGGAATCTTTGGTGATTATTTGCTGGAACCTTTCGGTTTGCCACCCTGTTTGAGTTAAATTGGGCTGTGCCTCTCAAACCTATCCTACCGGATACGTTTCAAACAGAGGTGAATAACTCGTAACGATGCTTCGGGGAATGGTGGTTGCTTGACAAAAAAATGTTCCCCTCTGTGAGATCTATCGTCCGTCAGAGTTTGTCACAGAGGTACTGAAACACCCCGTATAGAGAGCTTTATATTGGGTCGCTCTCGCCGTCACATGCTTATCACCTGGACTCTACATCATTTGATTATTTAAATCATAGTCATCCACGTGGTTATCCGCTGCGAATTGGAAACGCAGAACCATGGACCCCGGGACTTCCTCCTCCTCGTCTCGTTAGTTATGCAGAGCTTTCAGGTATAGTTTCTGAGGTGCACTGTAGAGTAGGATAGAATTCATGTAATTAAAATTAAGTTGTAATCAGGGTTAAAATATTTGTTGTAGCCCTCCTTAAACCATCCTTATTGAACCACTTGATCCTTCAGGGCTTCACAGTTAAGGAACAACCTAATTTTCTGCCTGAAAATGTGATGGAAGCGCCGGTCCCTGATTCTTTCTGTTAAAGAAATGGTTCGATACCATACCCGTATGCTGGACGAACTTGCTTCTATTCATTTTAATCCCTCGCTGGCAAGGGTTCATAGCATCTAAGGTTATGCTTCCACTCACCCCCCTTTCATATATTTTCTCCTTTTCTCTTCCTTTTTATTTCTTTCTTTCTTTTTTGCTCCTGTGCTTTTAATTTACCCCCGAAATGGCAACAGTATACCCGAAGTTCTTGCTCGTGTTAGACAATATAGGGTGCTCAGACCTTGGTATGAACAATCTTATTTTCCAATGTTATGTACAAATGTTGATGGCAATTACCTACGTTCCGTTTTACACAAATGCCTTAGTCATTTGGTTGTCTGGCATATGTGTTTTTGCATCAGCTTTCATAGAAATTTGGATCTAGAGAGTCCAGTTTCCTTGGAAACTCTTCCACTGTATAGAATTTTGAAATAATTTAGATCATATCAGAGTCGTAAGCGAGCGAACTGTGGCTGATATTCTGGTCTTGTTAGAATAACTTGTAGAGTTATATGAATATATATCTTACGTTTGTCTAAGATCAGGTAAAATACCAATTACTTGGGCATAAGTTGTTCAAACTTGTGAGGCTAAAGCAGTTACCTCATCCGCATTGACGTCACCAGTACCATCTTTAACACCTACACCGGTCCAGGGAACATTAACCTTTGCTGATATCCCAAAACTGTCCTGACGCTTAACACCGTACCAACAATGGCTACGAGACAACAGATGACATCCAATTTTACCGGATGTTTTATCAACCAACATTCGACGGTAAACCAGGGAAAGACTTTCGCTCCTTTCTGTACAATTCTGATCTGATAGCCATGGATAATGACTGGGAGAACTGCGTAAAAAGCAATCTTTACGCTGATATCTACGTGGAGCAGCGACGGCGTAGTTTAGAGCTTTCTCTAATAGAAATCCTGACTTCAAAAGGGCTCAACTGGAAGATAGTCTTCGCGACGCTTTCACTCACGTAGCACTGGACGATGTCTTTGGATATTGCTTATGATAACTAGTTCAGGAAGGAACCGAGCCTACTGAACATAATGTTTAGGACATCTTATCCCTCTGTGATGAGGTTAACACATTAGCGCCCATCGTCCTCGATTGGAGACAGTCGGCTTTTTCGTTATTAATTACAATGTATGCTACTTCAAACCTACAACGAGTTTTTGATGTGGTAAAGTGAGGTTTCCTTCAACAATGGGTACTGTTGTTAGCTCTCTGCTACAGTTATTCATTTCAAGACTGTTCTTTAGAGTGGAGTGTTTTTGGAGAGGCTGCTGGTCATTTCCATTTTTATTAGTGTGGCTGCTTCTAAGGTAAGATTACTATCACTTTCTGGCTACTGCATAATGTAATACTGTTATAGATTTTGGTACTAGTGATTACTTTATTATATTTTGTGTTCCAGTGCATGAAAACTTGCTGTCCTCACTTGAGACACTGACCACTTCTGTGATAAATTTTATATTTGGTATTTTCAGATTTCTTTGCTATGGCTAGCCACACTTTTAAAACTGTCCTAGGGGCAATAAAATACATATTTTCTGAATAAATAGAAGCGGATAATGTAGCTCTATCTCCAGATGTAGATGAGTAAACCGATGAGGAAAATGTTGAAGATGGATTTGGTAGGAAATACTCATGTACAGGATATTGCAATTACTACTGAAATTTTACATGAAAGAGACAATGAAAACATTGCAATTTCTGGTGTTTCTTCTAAAAGAGCCCCTAAAGAGGAAGTTATATGGTGTGATCAGTCTCCGAAATGTTCATTTCCTGGCTTAGGAAAAAATTAAGTTTTATTTATTGACACTCTTTAACTGCCGTGATACTTAGCGTCCCATTCCATATTAGGCGTGGAAGACCGGTAATTTTGCTCGGAGGCCTCTTTATCGGGCTTGAGGTTCTTTTACGTGCCGTATATCTACGACATGGCCACGCTAAGGATTTTTAAGCCCGAAAAAAAATCCATCGCCCTCCGCCTGGTTTGAATCCGTGACCTCAGGAGCTAGAGGCTGACATGGTAACCACTACACCACGAAGGACGACACCTGGCTTAGGGAAGAAAGCTTCTTGTCTGTCGGATGAAAAAAAGGAAAAGTTCCATGGTCTCTCTCACGTATAGGTTTTTGAAGAACTCATTTCGGAAGACGTTGTAAGAATTAATGTAGAGGAAACTGAAAGATAAGGTAGGGGTGTAAGAATAAAATACATTTTTCAGTTGTACCTGATGAAATTCGTGTATTTGTTGGATTCTTGATCTTTACTGGCTATCATAAAGTGCCCAGTGAAAGGTACTATTGGTCTGAGAATGATGATCTTGGTGTACAAATTGTGAAAGATGCAGTGAGCCGTAACAAGTATTTTGACTTGAAATCGGTATTACATTTCAATGATAATAAAAGGGCCAATGAAAACACAAGTGATACATTTTTCAAAATAAAACCATTAACAGAGGCTCTGGCACAAAATTATAAAAAATGGCGAGTCTTTCAGGAAAATCTATTACTTGAGGAAGTGATTGTGAGATATTATGGACATCATCCCATAAAGCAGTTTATCAGACTCAAGCCCATACGCTTTGGATATAAACTATAGGCCTTATGTGGTACTGATGGCTACTATTACAACTTCGTACTGTATTGTGAGAAGGGCTAGAAGGATGGCAGTGAGGATCTACCGCTGGGTTCCAAAGTAGTTTTGAAAAAGTTGTCCATTATTGATGAGCCGAACAATTACAAAGCATTTCTTGACAATTACTTTACTATTCATGACCTGCTTGTCCGACTAAAGGAACTGGGATTCCGTGCAAGTGGAACCGTAGGAGAAAACAGAATAAGGAAGTATCCCCTATCGCCAGATAACACAATGAAAAAGAAAGGAAGAGGATGTTTTGGGTTCAAATTTGATGCAAAGGACATTTTGGTCACAAAATGGAATGATAAGTGCCTTGCGCTAGCAACTAATTTTGACACCGTGCTCCCTACCGTCAAAGTCCAACGTTGGAATACATCCCAGCAAGAAAAGCTCAGTGTTCCGCAACCACATGCAGTGAACACTAAGGATTTCATGGGAGGCGCCGATCTTCATGATTGGCTATTAGATGAACATACAGTTACAGTGCGTGGTAAAATCTGGTACTGGTGCCTTTTTACGAGGATGGTAGATATGACTGTGGTAAATGCATACCTGGCTTTCAAGAGGTGCAATGAAGAAACTTCTTTTCAGTGAAAGAATTCACAAAACGGATTGCCGGAACATACCTGAAGAAAAGTCTTGAAATGTGGTCAACTAAGGGAAGGCCAACAAAGCTCGTCTCATCTCCAAGGACAAATGTAGCGGACATATGATATGACCAGAAACTGCACGTCATCCAGAAGCACGAAAAGCAAAGAACATGCCAGTTTGAGGACTGTAAAGGAAAGCCTATAACTATTGTGGGAAGTGTAATGTTACGCTCTGTATTGAATGCATTCCCAAATATCATATTAGGCTTTTACTAAATTTTGGTTTTGGGAAGCTTTTGAGTTAAAACATTCGTAAATGTGAGTTATTCTAAAGTAAATAATAATTTTGAAATGTTGTTATGAATTTCTTATTACTAATTTCCTTATGCCTTGTAATTTTCTAATAAGCAGTGTAAGGATAAAACTGCCAAGCGCCCAGCATCCTCAAATAAGGACGGCCCAAAATTTCACCTTTAGAATCCAAGTGAACAACATTTCCTTATATTTCCATAATTGGGTTACCAGGATACAGTTTTTCAAAACTTAAGAGTATATGTTAATTAAAAATAAATTGGGCGTTAAGGGGTTAAACCTCAGATGGAGGAAAAAGAACAAATCCAGCATATTATGTGCGTCCTTAAGCCTTCACTGTTAGAACATACCCTGCCATTGAACCTGCAAGAAGTTAATGCTTTATCACAGTTGGTGTGGCGTATTGAGACTTCCAGATACCTGGAAAGACAAAGAGTTTGATTTGGCACCTACGCCTTCCGACTACAGTACCCACTGTTGATTATAAAATTCACAATAGGCGTAATGAGATGACGCAGAGAATAAATAACTTCCAGCAACAGTTGGGTGATCTTCACATACGCTCTCAAAGCAAGTCTTACTCTCCTAGGGACAGTAAGGAAGTATGCAGTCCCAGACAGTCTTCCGAAAATTGGGGCAGGGGTGACAGGTTAAAAGCTGCTGCAAGGAGATCCCCTAGGACTAATCGCAACACGATGCTCGCCTCATCTAATTTGTGCGTATACGGCCCGAACATGTTGCCTTAATTGTTACCACCGACAATAGAATTAAAAGAAAGAAAAAGCAAGCTTACCACGAGCGTAGGGCTGGTGGAACAAACCAATCTCTCTCCTAGCATGGTTCGGCCTATTAATGTTTTATAGATTCTAGGGGATACTGGCAAATAGGCTATCACCGTTTTAGTTGATAGAGGCAGCGCAGTAAGTATAGTCAATGGGGCTTTTATATGCACGACTAAACTACTTTAAGAAGCCTGATGCTCCGCAAAGCTGATAATAGATTACCCTTGATGGGAATTTGTTGCTAGGCATGAACTTTCGGCACGTTATAAAGCTATTCTAGATTCTGCTACATTTCACATTACTTTACACATGGCACACCAACAGCCCTTAGTGATTTCTCATCAAGAGCAACTAAACTGCCCCTTGAATCAAATTACCTTGTAATCAATAAAAGAAATTCTTACAGCCAAAGCTACATGTGTAGAAGATATTCGGCTTTTGCCCTTTAGTATAACACTCGTCCCTATGAAATTTCAGCCCACCATGGCTAACCATATTTTGGCCTTCAACTAATTAACGATTAGAAGTTGAAGCAGTATTTTATACCACAACACTGAAAATGCCACAGTGATTGTACTGTAAATTAACATTATTGTATGACAATGATTTTAGGTGTTTGTTAGCTATAAGCATTGTTAGGAAATAAGTTTACACGGCCTCACTGAAACTGACAATAGGAGTGGGTAACAATGAAGCGATGGGGTGAGTTGTTTATCACTTAGAAGAGACAAACAAATGACGTCAGGGTAGCGTGCCTTTCTTTAGAAATGGAGGGAATATCTTTCCTAGAGCTTATGTGTTTGTAACTATGATTGGATGACAAAATAGACGCTAATGTTGGCGCGATTTATTAACCAATAGCAGCTCTATTATAATGTTTAGGCATATCGGGGTGAGGGAGTATAAATTCTTGAGCCAAAAGCAAGTATCACGCAGTTCTACAGACTCATTCACGAGGTACACATCACGCAGTTCTACAGAATCATTCACGAGGTACACATTACGCAGTTCTAAGAAATCTCTCTCGCGAGGTACACATCACGCAGTTCTACAGAATCTCTCGCGTTGTAAAGTTAGTTATAAAATGTGAAGTAGGTACGCGACAACTATTACGACAGTAATTACATTCGGAAATATAACAGTTTCAGTCAGGCGTGTATCAAGATTAAAGATGTGAAATTAATTAAGTGTGACGGCAATAAAAGTGTAAAAGCAGATTCTTTTATCAGTGTTAACTTTTAGTAACAACTCCTTTCCGTTTACACGCCCTGCTCAGAGGTATTTGCTCGACTGAGTAATAATAGCTAGCCGGAGCACAAAGAACCCAAAATTCAAAATAATAACACAATAACAGGCGCTCAGCAAATAAGATAACACGAACAGATTACTGCAACAAATGGCGCCCAACGTGGGGCGAAATAAACAGGAAGGAACGAAATAACTAGGAACGGATGAAATAACCAGGAAGGGGCGAGATAACCAGAACGTGGAGCGAATGGAGCAGTGCAATTAAATACAAGACGCAGATCCCAGAAACAACCACCAGAACGACCGACGACACGGATGAGAGGACATCAGCGACTACGAGAACAGAAGACAACAGTGGAATTCGACACCAAGACAGCGAGACGACGTAGATCTATGGTACTGCGACGCAGAGGCGACATATACATCTAGGAGAGAGGGACACGAAGCTTGACATCAAAACAAGGTCATCACTCATCAGATAGCATCATAAAGGTTAGGAAAATTGTTAATTTTATGTGAATCATAAAACAAACAAAAAAATTATGAAAGATTAAATGTTGTTGAGAAGTGGTAGGATTAAGAAAACAATACTGAAGGAATAATTATGGAAGGGGATAATGTAACAATTGCCCGTAATTCAATGCAGGTTACGGAAAATAGCTCAAACAGTATAGGATTTGAGGGAGAAAATATTAGTGAAGAAAGTCAGAACAGAATAGCAGATCAGTCAACTCAAACATCTGGGATTGTTGTAAACATTTCAGGACAGGTAGCCGACGACAGAGATAGATATATTAGACATGTGGGACAGAGTATTGCACCAAACAGTGGTGAAGTAACTCTAATGGGTGGTGGAAATGAAGGTTTACAAAGAGATGTAAATGCAGCAGAAAATGTTATTTTGATGCTGGTATGATGATGGAAATTCTGAGAAATTTTGGTGAAACATTAAATAAGAGTATTACAGGCCATTTAGAAAGTAATAGGAAATTAAATCAAAACATGGAAGCTGTTGGTAGGAGTAATGAGAAATTAGAACAAAAACTAACTCAGAACTCGGAAAAAAGTAATAGGGAATTAAGGGAAGATATTGGTAGGAGTTTAGAACAAAAACTAACTCAGAGTAATGAGAAATTAGAGCAAAAATTGGATCAAAACAGGGAAGAAATTAAAAAAAAGTTTATGGAGTTAGATAGCAGTATGACAAGAATGAGAAATGAAAATCAGGAAATAATAACAAGTGAGATAGGACAATTTTCAAAGAAAATGTCAGATATGAGCAGGGAAATATCTAACCAAAGAAGTGAGATTAATACTAAAATTGAACATGTTGATGTAAAATGTGCAGAGTTAGGAACCAAATGAATAGCATTACAAGTGAGCTAAGAGAGATGATGGAGGCTACGAATGCAGATTTAATTCAGGTGCAAGTTAATTTCATAGGGGAGACATGTGAAATTCAGAAGTAGTCGGAAACACAAAGAAATAAGTTGTCCGAAGAAGTTAAAGTTTTGTCTATAAATTTGGATCAAAAACTAACTTCTGAAATTAACAAGCACCAAGTTGTTGAAAATGAAAACAGTAGAAAATTGGAACACAATGGAAAATCTGCAAGGTACTGTAAATAGGTTAGAATTGAATTCAAGGGTCAATATATGTGATGTTAATGTATCTGATGCACAGAATAATGATAAAGGTATTTCCTCAAGTATGACTAATAATGTGAGTGACGCGGCGGCTACATCCATAGCCCACACCGAAACCCAGAGTGCACAAGTAACAGTAGATAATTTAAATATGGGAATAAAGGACATGCAAAACTATAATTATATCTTAAGTGATTTGCCACTTCCAAAATTTACTGAAAACTCCAATCCAGTACAGTTTATTGCAGACTTGTCAGAGTAATTTCAAATTAAAAAGGTACCGGAAGCATTGAAAATGATAGTTGTTAAAGATGTTTGGATCAGAAAACATTAAATTGGCTACAAATGGTATCAGGGGGCGAAATTTCATATGAATCCTTTAAGAGGTTATTCATGAACAGATTTTGGAATGTTACGGTACAGCACAGAATACGAACAATGCTTAGCCATGGGCAATTTGATCCACGAAAGGGAATATCAATGACTGATTACTTACTAAAACATGCAAATCAGGTTAGGAATTTGTCACCTACGATCAACGAGGAAGTTTTTGTGAGTTTGCTCACAACGCATTATCCTTTAAGGATACAAAATTATTTATTAATTGCTAAACCACATAGTATCTTTGAGATGGCAGAATTAATGTCAGCTTTGGAACAACAGGAAGCAGATATATCTCGAGAGTGGGAGCATAGAATTTTAGACGTGCGAGATAGACGAAATTACCAAGTTGGTCATTATCACCAAAGCAGAGGACAAGGCAGACGTCATGAGAATAATACCAGGCAACGTTACCAATCATACGTTCGAAATTTTGAAAGACCGAGGATAGATGGGGGATCAGGTCGGCAGGAACAAATAAATTACTTCAGGACAGAAAGATTGCCGGAAAGAGGGCAAGATCAAGGAAGGCGTTACGTCAGGCAAAGGGGAAATTTCACTCACTGGAGGGAAAACACTAACCGGGAAAGATCCGAGGAACAGCAACAAAATTACCCGCCAAGAGGACATAATTTCAGAAATCGAGGATTTCGGACTCCAGGAAGGGGAACTCAAAACAGTAGGAGCGAAAATGAGATAAATTTAGCGCCGGTTAGGAATGGCAGTCCCGTACATGAACATGGAAGTAACCAGGAAAACTTTCAATAGACTCCTGTGCAGTAGGTTCTCAGGACGACCTTAATAATTCAGTATCCATTACCAAAATAAAGAATATGCCTACACACACACTCTGTAAGAAGATTGCAGCAAAGAAAGATAAGGAGGAAAATTTCGAGTCACCTCATGTTAAGATAGAAATCGCGAAGAAAGACATTATTGCGACTATAGATTCCGGTTCATCAATTTCAATTTGTTCGCAGAAATTTTATATAAATCTGATAAATGAAGATAACAAAATTATGGCTCTTCCCACCAGTAATTTAGTTTGTCGTGTTGCAATCGGAAGAACGACACAGGTCATAAAGACACAAGCTCTACTAAGCATACTTATCGGCGGAGAAAATTTCGAGGTTATGTTTCTAATTGTAAACCATTTGATTTGTGACATAATTTTAGAATATGACTTCCTACATGAATATGAAGCACGTATAGATTTTAAATATGAAGAGTTAAAGTGACAAAAGACAATAGAGAAATAAAGGTACCGTTTATAAAATAGAAAGTATCCGTGATTGAGAGGACAAAGGAAGAGGAAGCTCTTTGTGATCAAGAGTTTTTTGTGCAAATAATGGAAACAGATGGAAACGTGCAAATAAAGCAAGTAGTCACAAGATATGAAGGGAAAACCACGCCATATTTTCGACAGCTAGTGGAAAGGCCAGATGAAGTAGAGAAATTTACGATCCGAACAAGAGACGACCGTGCGAGCAAGACAGACAATAACTGGGAAGAGAGGAGAAATGAAGAAATATTACACAAGTGTGAAGTAGCTTATAACATTACGAATACACAAAAACAAAACCTTCATGACGTTTTGATGAACAATAGTTCAGTATTTAGTAATATCCCAGGCAGATGCAACGTATATCAGCATACATTTCAGGTAGAAGATGTGCCACCATATAGGCATAAGTATGATAATTTGCCTATAAGTCTTCGGGACAAAGCTAGAAAACTAATAAATAGCATGTTAGAAAATGGGGTTATTGAGCAAAGTAATTCTCAGTATATAAATTCGATCTGTTGGAGTATTAAACGAGATGGCAGTTTGAGATTAACATTAGATAGTAGATATGTCAACCAATATATGTAGTCAGATCATTTTCAAAGTGTAGAAATCGAACAACTCATCACGAAACTTTCAAGAGGGAAATTTTTGACATCCATTGACCTCACTGCGTCATATTGGCAAGTGGAACTAGATCCACAAGTGCGTAATTACACTTCATTTCAATACTTGGGGATCCAGTATCGTTTTTGTGTAAATCCATTTGGTTTAAAAAACTCAGGAAGTGAATTTTTGAGAGCAATACACAGTATTTTTGGAAATTCTGCAGATGACTTTTTAATAAAGTATATTGACGACTTCCTCATCATTAGTCAAACATTTGAGAAACATATGAATAATGTACATTACGCGTTAAATAAACTGCAACAACATGGTATGACTGTAAACATACTAAAATCAAAATTTTGTGTCAAATAAATAAATTTTCTGGGTTATGTAGTGGATGAACGGGGTATAAGACCTGACCAGAAGAGAATAGAAGCAATAATGAAAATTCCACCACCAAGGAACGTAAAGCAAATTAGACGTCTCTTAGGGGTATTGAACTTTCAGAGCAAGTTCGTACCGAGGTATTCGACTGAAATAGAACCACTGCGTCAGCTACTCCGAAAGAATATCAATTGGAGATGGACAGAGGATCATCAAAAATGTTTTGAGAGGGTCAAAGAACTCTTTGCTAAGTCCATATTGCTCGAGAGGCCCAGAGAAAATTTGAAACACGAGATTTATGTCGACGCATCAATGCAAGGATTCGCCGGAATTTTAGGACAGCGAGACATCAATAATGAGCTTCACGTCATTAGTATACGACTTACAAACATTGAGCGGAAATCTTGGGTGACTCAGTTAGAAATTGGAGCACTCTATTTTTCATTAATTCGTTTCAAGACCTATATTTATCAGTAAAAGTTGAAAGTATATTCGGATCACATCAGCCTAACTTTCATCCAACAGTGTAGATTATGTAGTGGAAAACTTGCTAGATACATTCACGCAATATCTGCATTTGATATTGAAATTATACACATTCCTGGCAAGAATAACACCTTCAGCGATTTGCTATCGAGATTAAACTACAACCCACAAATTCCCGAGAACATTGAAAGGCCCAGGAATGAAGTCAAAATATTGACAATTGAAAAATGTGGCGGAAATTCAAAATGAGGACGCAAAATTATTTGAACTTAAAGGAAATGCACCATTAATTGAAGAGGCAAAGGAAGAAACTGTAGCAATTCGGAATGGAGCATTATACAAGAAGCATGGAAAAGAAATGCCTGGTTGGAAGGTAATGGTTCCGAAAAGCATGGAAAAGGAGCTAATTAAGAATTTTCACGAAGGGTTAGCACACTCAGGGACGGACCGGACAACTTCTATGATTTTAGAAAATTTATGCATATCCAAATTGCGTCAGAAGGTTCGGAAATTTATCTCGTGCTGCAACCTATGTCAGAAGGGAAAGCAAATAAATGCAGCATATGCATTTGAGACCAATTCGGTTATAAGGGATAAGCCGAGGTGCGTAATTAGTATTAACATTCATGGTCCTATGACTCCAAGTCAATTTGGAAACAAATATACACTTGTCTGTTATGATATATTCAGCAAATATGTAATAATTTACCCTTTGAGAAAACCTACAAGTTTAGCATGTTTGAATTAACTACTCAAGTCGTATGTGATAGAGGAAGGACCAATCCAATCCGTATTGAGCGATAATGCTTCGTCCTTCACAGGAAAAAGATTTATGGAGGGACTGAAAGAAAATGGCATTAAACAATATTTTTCGCCAAGATACAGACCGAACTCCAACCCAGTGGAGAGGGAAATTAAGGAAATTTCGAATTACCTAAGGGTGCTGTGTCATCGAGAACAAACCCAATGGTATGGATACATGAATTTCGTTCAGAATCTACTCAACGAAACAGTAAACAATGTGACAGGATACAAACCATGTGAACTTAAATTAGGAATGAAGATAAATACAATATGTAATAAAATTCCAGAAGCCATTCCAGATGAGCACTCGATACCACCAGACGGAAGAAGAGATGTTCCTACAAGCATTCGCAAGGATGAAGAAAAAGGCCATAAAAAGAAAAAGGAAACATGAAGAGAAGAAAAGAATGGAAGATAAAAATAGAATATTTAGTTCTGGTTAAAACTAAGAAATTGTCTGATAAGGCAAATAAACTTTAATGGCGAATGTTTCTAAAATACCATGGACCATATGACGTTGTTGAAGTATATGGAACAAACACATATGAATCATGTAACCCAGCAACCCGAAAAACCATTGGAAAGTTCGATATTGAGATGCTGAAACAATACAACCTTGAGGATAAAGATGAAATACAAGACCAAGAAGATGAAAAATAAATTCAGGATAAGTAAAGCTGAACTGCAGAAATGTATTGGAATGTAAGACGGTTAACTATGCATATATGTCACAAGAAAGGATAAATAAATGCAGGACAGTAATAAATGTTTAAAAGGGAACAGGAACATTTTCTTAGTAAACTGTAGCCACATTTGAAATAAAGCATGTAATAAGGATAATTTAATGTCATATGAAAGTAAAAGTAAGTAGATATAATTCAAAGAGTATTGTGAATATAAAGTACAAAACAATAAAAAAAGGGTAAGGATAATTAAAGCCAAAGATATATGTAGCACACAGATAATGTGAAGTTATGTCTTAGAATTAAGAGATGTCAATATATTTGTGTAGAGGATGAATATTTTGGTAAATATGTTCAATAATTACAAAATGAACCAGGGTAAAAATCTTAAGTGTATAAATTTTTATGTCAATAACCTAAGAAAGTATAACCATTTTGTAACAGTGATCTAAATAGTTCAGGGAACAGTATTTGCTGTATAAAAAAACTTGTAATGTCAGATGTATGCATGTAAACACATTAGACCCGAGCCAGTGAATAGTGGCGAGAAAAAGGCAAGATGTATAACGTGTGTAAAATGCGTGTGCAGTGTTACGTGCAAGTGATAAATACCGTGGGTTACAAGATTCAGGAGACTAAAAACCCAATTATAAAATTTCCCAAAAAAGGTTGTAAATATTTATAATTATGTCTCTAGTGGGGCATATGAAGCAGTATTTTATATCACAAAACTGTGAATGCCAGAGTGATTTTAGTGTAAATTAACATTATTGTATGACAATGATTTTAGGTGTTTGTTAGCTATAAGCATTGTTAGGAAATAAGTTTACACGGCCTCACTGAAACTGACAATAGGAGTGGGTAACAATGAAGCGATGGGGTGAGTTGTTTATCACTTAGAAGAGACAAACAAATGACGTCAGGGTAGCGTGCCTTTCTTTAGAAATGGAGGGAATATCTTTCCTAGAGCTCATGTGTTTGTAATTATGATTGATGACAAAATAGACGCTAATGTTGGCGCGATTTATTAACCAATAGCAGCTCTATTATAATGTTTAGGCATATCGGGGCGAGGGAGTATAAATTCTTGAGCCAAAAGCAAGTATCACGCAGTTCTACAGACTCATTCACGAGGTACACATCACGCAGTTCTACAGAATCATTCACGAGGTACACATTACGCAGTTCTAAGAAATCTCTCTCGCGAGGTACACATCACGCAGTTCTACAGAATCATTCACGAGGTACACATTACGCAGTTCTAAGAAATCTCTCTCGCGAGGTACACATCACGCAGTTCTACAGAATCTCTCGCGTTGTAAAGTTAGTTACAAAATGTGAAGTAGGTACGCGACAACTATTACGACATATTGGTAAATATAACAGTTTCAATCAGGCGTGTATCAAGATTAAAGATGTGAAATTAATTAAGTGTGACGGCAATAAAAGTGTAAAAACAAATTCTTTTATCAGTGTTATCTTTTAGTAACAACTCCTTTCCGTTTACACGCCCTTCTCAGAGATGTTTGCTCGACTGAGTAATAATAGCTAGCCGGAGAACAAAGAACCCAAAATTCAAAATAATAACACAATAACAGGCGCTCAGCAAATAAGATAACAGGAACAGATTACTGCAACAAAGTGTCATTTTGCAATACGGGCAGTTAAGCTGCCTGGTTTTCGAGTCTCACATCAAGAATCAAGGTATAGATCCAGATGAGGAGAAACTTAAGGCAGCTTCGAGAATTACCCCCTATGTCATTTCGCATGATCCGAATATTTTAGAACTCTTCAGATTCTGTAGGCGCTTTATACGCAATTTTCCGAATACTACCTACCCTCTGCATATGCTTACAAGAAAGGACCAACCCTTTTATGGTCGAATTCGCAACGGAAAACATTTTATGAACTCAAGCTCCTGTTAACGTCTAAACAACTTCTTACTCATTGTACGCCTGGGGCGTACTCGGAAATTCACGTGGAGAGTTAAAGAGTCGTTATAGCAACCATTCTATATAAAAAACTCTCTTATGATGATTTACACCCAGCTTTTATGTTTCTAGATCACTCAATAAACTTGTACAAAGGTACAGTGCCATAGGGCTGGAATTAATGGGCATTGTATACCCCTAACCTATTTCAAACCGCTTATAATTCGGTATCCTGTACACATTGCTGGTAATAACCATGCAATGTGTTATCTCCGGACCATGAAAGATGTCACAGAAGGAACATGTCATTACAATAATTCATATGCCAGGCAAACTACATAAAGCTGCCGACTGTGTATCTGTCTTCCTAGTAGCTGCCCATTATCTCAGGATGATAAACGAATAGATATTCCCTCACGTTTATTATTGCCGAAAAAAGTTACGGCAGAACAAGGAAAGTTGCACAATTACGCAGTTTAATGCAGCGGTGGAACAACCTGGTATTGCACCAACTTACGACAGATGGCGTCATATTACATTTTGTTATCAGGGGTGCTGTACGATGAACACTCCGCAGTAAGGGGAAACTTCCAATTATTAGTAATTCCACAAGCCCTTAAAACGAAATGTTATATTCCCATCACGATGAACCAATGGCAGAGCTCGTGGGATTTACGAAAATCCTTTATAAGATCAGCTCACACTTCTAAGGGATTGGAATTCGCAAAGATATCGAAATACTTGTTAAGCGTTGCTCTTCCTGTCAATCAACGAAATGACTACGAAACTTGCAACTTTCTGGGTAATTGCAACCCTTTCCGGTTGACCATTTATGTGAACCCTGACGCTAAAATCTTATTGGCCCAAAATATAAGACGAAGGATGAAAATACTGTTACTGTAGTAGAAAAAGATTATTTCAGGAAATTTGTTGAATCCCTACCATTCACAAACGGATCAGTGCCTCATGTTGCTAAATTTATACTGTAAATCATTCTGTGTCGCTACGGAGCTCCAGCTGCCCTGTTATCTATGAAGGTACAGTTTTCTAACTGAAGTAGTCCAAGAACCATTGAAATTTATGGGGATTAAGCATTGTCTTACTGCATCCTAAATTCCCGCTTGTAATGGTTTGGTGGGGAGATGTAAACAAACCATTGTCAAAACGATAATAATGTCACTTATGCATAAATAAGACGACTAGGATATACATTTACCACACGTCGTCTGGCATATAGTACAATTATTCATGATACAACCGGTTACTTACAGAGTTTTCTCCTGTATGAAAGACACCCGACACTACCTACTGAAGTCCAACTTAAATCCACCACTAATACTAGTCTTGTGAAGTACGCAGAGGATGATATTTTCCAGACACGTGAAATGGCAAAGGGCAAAATCAAGCCGCAGAAACGAAACAAAAGCATCTGTTAGACAAGAAAGGTCGCAGTGCAGTTTTCGATCCGGATCAATTCGTTAAACTGCTCATACCGGCTCAAAAAAAAATTTAAGTAAGAAATTATTACATAAATTTCAGGGTTCATCTATTATTAATTGTAAATAAACTTTCACCAGTTAATACGTTATGAAAGCTCAAAAGATCCGAAGAAATCCGGACCGCGTGGTACATGTAAAAGGAATACGTTCCCTATCATATACCGTTTAAGCGAGATTAACCCTTCTGTTGCGCATCACAGTTACCACAGAATTAATACTTAGCTTATTCATCCGTCTGCTGTTGCATAGATGGCTTCCGCGTTGAGCCAAACGCCTGCCTGGACGGTCCTAAGTGCATCTTTGCGTAACGTTTAGTAATTCTACCTCACCACTGTGCACATCATCTGTCTAACTCATCTAGATAGCCGATATGCGTGTTTTTCTCTCTCTTTCTCCTCTTCTCCGTTCCGGTCCACAGTTTTTCAAACTGTTACTCTGTATTTTATATTTAATTATATAGTATTACACATCCAGGCTTGCGGGTAATATCTGTTATAGTCGCCCTCACGGATCCCGCATGACTAACCCGACTCCGTCAGAAGTGTTCGTAATGCTTACGACTGGAGCAGCTTGGAGGATATTACCGGAGACGCTCGCATACGGGGATACTATTCCCATCACGTTTCATATATCAAGAGACCAGTTTGATCTACAACACATGACGACATCCAGACCGATAAATGGAACATCTTAGAGCGGAAACGCCTATAGTTACTCTGGACTCTGCGAACTTCACATCACCACAGGAAATGCACCTTTCTCCAGCTTCTCAGGTTATCACTGAGTCTTCTGTGTTTGATTTACTTCTTAGAACAATACATTCCTTGATACATCGCTTCTTAGACTATTTTAATTTTCATGCTAATTGTGTTATTGGTTACTTATATGATCTTAAGGTTTATATAGGTTTTCCGTCTCCATAGTCATAGGTGAAAACTTATTCCAGTGAAACCTCAGCTGGGAACGCCATGCTTTTAATTACTTCTATCTTACAACAACCCTATGGATCTTTACCCTCGACAATGTGCGCTAAGGAGGCTGATTCGATAACTGCCTGCTAGTCAAGAACATGTTTTTCTTTCAACTGTACGGATGTTACCCACTGCGAAGTTATGTTTCCAGCTGACTTTTTCTCGATTTTGCATGCCACCAAACCTTTCATGTTTATAGTCTTATGCATTTTACGTGATGCGTCCCTATCTGATATTATCTTTCTCTTTCTTGCTAGCTAATTACATTTTCCTAGGATTAAGGCGTGACTCATTATAGACGCCTTAAAATTTTTGTTTAAGGGTTCTTTTCCACCTTCATTTTTACGCGAGGGAGGCCTCATGACAGTTCGTGTTGCTGGACTTAAACTATTTCTGTATACGTTTTTCCCAAAGTGGTAAACATAACTGTCCCCGGAGACACTATTTATTATTTTGTTGAACTGTTGAGCTAATGTTCAGAGGCTTTGTTAATATTGTTATGTTCGTGAAGTAACGCAACGTTAGCTCTTTAAGTCCACTCAAGTTTAAAACCTCAGTCTTGTAGTGCGTGTATTTAAGTAAGAGAGGGAGTGTAATGAATCTACAATGGTTTTTATTGAGTTTTAAGCGTCATTGACAATTTATTTTGAGAGAATATATATTTTGGTGTCTCCAATAGCTTCCTTTATGTCTGAGCCGGAAGAGGGTGTGAACACGGTTATGAAGAATAATCACAGTTCTGGTATATTAGTTCATAAAAAGGTATATTTTATTCTCATAGGGAATTAATACATTAATTTGTAATCATTTGAGTCTTAAGGAATACCTTCTAGTATAATCATTTTGTATGTTGGCAATGTAATTAACTCTGTATACTACTCGAAATTCTTTATATTTACACGTATCCATAACATAGCGTTACATTATGACCTGTACAATCTAGAACAACAATTCTATATCATGCCAAACATTGATGGCACAGGAACCCTAGGTTTATCACACTTTTGTGTGTTAGCCAGATATCACGGTCGAAGCTTTACGCACATACACTCTTTCTTCTTTTCTTTCAAAATTTCGTGTTGCCCATTTGAGGATATCTAGTTTTAAATTTTTCGATCCTGTTCTCTAACCATCTCTCCTATATTGGCTATCTACTACGCTTTTATACAGTATAAACACAGCGGTTTGTATCAGTTCTCTTTGTTAATTATGTACCTGTTGGGCCACTACCCAACTTTACTGCTGTGTTTATCCCTTTATCTGTACTATGGACACTACCATTCTCCCCTCTCCCATATCTCTCTTGTTTCTCCTTTTTCTTAAGTACCATATGTCTCACTAATCCGTTTGTTTCATGAGCGCCCCATCGTTTGTGCAGTTGGCCGGTCTCATCCTTGACGCACTCCGGTCCTCGGTACTCATCGAGCCACTCCTTTCCAGATGCTTCGTGGAGGGCTGGTACCTGTTGATATCCTCAGAGAATGCAGCTGCCGTACTGTATCCATCATTGCACCTTGCATTAGGGACGCAGATTTCCCTCGTATACATTGTTGGTGCGCGATGATGAATCTTTGCCCAATGCTCGTCGACGACGAAGATTGTACCTATATCATTGGTGATTGCACCTATACCATGCACTTAAGGACTATACAAGCCCTCCTCCTCTACTTTTGCAGACCTGCATAGACATTTCAGTGGCAGCGCTTAATTTACTGCTGATCAGTTAAATCTGTCACAAGAAGAGTGCGTCAGAGATCCTCCTTCCACGATTATCTCGTTTTGTATACAATGCGTCGATAGCGGGTATGCGTTCTTGTTTCTGGGAATGGAATTAAGTATTCAGGGAGCTTCAAGTGAACTTTGCATTAACCTTCAGTACCTTAATTTGCATTGTGTTGCGGTGGAAGTACAGCTTTCTGACTTTGTTTCACAGAGTACTGTTGTATTCTCCTGTGTCATTTCGTTTTTCCTTTTCCTCCTTCTACCGTCGCCCACTCAGACCTGGTCCCGTTCTCTACTTTCCTCTGTAAGCCGACCCGGCTAAGTTAAATCCTTATTCATATTTTTTGTCTTTCTTTTTAGTCGATGTTTGAGCACTTGTGGTTTTCGTATTCTTTTTACTCATAGCCACGCGGGCTAAGTCTTCTTGACGAGTGGGAGGTTGTAATGATTGTCATTTTAAAAGGCTGTGGATTTTAGGCTAACATTGTTAAGGAGAACATCGAAATTGCCTTTAGAAGCTATGGTATGTAATTCCAGGATACGTATATCAGCAAGGAGAATAGTGTGATTGTGATTAATGACTGCTGTTCTGGAAGCTGCTGACTTATTTTAGAATGGTGCTAAGCAATGATGACTTATAAAAGCGCTTACTTAGCATCCTCGGACACGCAGAACCATGGACCGCGGGACCTCCTCATTATCTTTTCAAGTAACCAAAGGTCTCAGCTGCATCCGTATGTAAAGTTTCTGAGATGCAGTCAAATACTCTATTGTTATAACACCGGCAACTTCTCGAAAATTTTGGCGACACGCCTTGGTAGCACCATCTAGCAATAGGGCCCGGTTAAGTTAATACGGTGACAAAATAAGCAATCAGGTTGTAAAAAATTTCGTTATTTACGAAGGATTTGCCAAAATGTAGAACAAGCATATGCTTCTAGACCATAGGGCAGCATTGCTGGAATGTATATCGGGAAAACTGTGTGCTGTATTGTATTACAATAACTATGAATAACAGCGTTGTTCAGTCTCATTTTTTCAATTCCCGAAAGATACCAGCATGTAAATAATTTCTGGAATGTTCTTTCCAGTATGCTCAATAACCGTAAAATATGCACTTAGGAAAAGAAAATATAAATATATCAGTAGACAGGATGTCTGTTTTTTTTGTATATCGTACCTTTTTTGGCTGTAAGACATTTACACAACTATTTCATGTTAGCGTGCATTATAAGTTGATATTAGAAAGAAACGGTGCTTTCAGTTTTGCCTTATTCATCATTTGTTAACCTTTTCCCGCGTCATGAACAAAAAGCAAACAAGGAAACTTACACTCAAGTAAGTTAATGCAGGCACTGTTGGGTAATTATGTACCTTTTTAACTGCTGGTATGACTTACGAAAAAATATATTTTATGCACGTATTTTAAATCATTTTTCGTTTAGTTGTTGTTTCTTTGCGAAAAACATTCGTCACTTCTAGAGATACGCTCTTTTTTCATAATCTGTTCGTGCATAATGTGCTTACTCTTGTACGTGCTGTGCACCTAGTGAATTATAGGTTAGAGTAGCCGGTGAAAGTTTCTTTTTCCTCCTAGAAAGTTTGAATTAAATCATTTTTGGTATAATTAACACGCGTTTATAGCTTTTGTATGAAGTAAATCTCATGCAATAAAATTCAAATTCAAATTCCTTGAAACTAGTAAACTTTCAGTGAGCATTACTGCAAGTAAGCTACCAATAAACAGAAAATTAATTGTACCATTATGCAATAGGCATATGTGATGTAGCATAACTGCATAAACACCACCAACTGGTTTTCTGTGTGGAACACGTGCAATTTTTTTACAGCCATTTTTAGATGCGAGAGAATCCTGGCTTCGTTGCAGCAACATAGGTGTAAAAACATAACAACATGGATGAAAGCAATACTAAGATAAGCCCTCCATAAAACTGAAAGGTACCTGTCAGTCACAAGAGAAACAAAACTGAAAAGCAATAATTACACAGGTCGACATGAATTCTGGGATTTGGAAAGCATGTTGTATTCGTTACTAATTTACTTAGTACTCCTGAACATGAAAATGATATAAGTTATTTTCTATCACCCTCAGTTTTCTTTGCACAGCTAACCCTCCTTCTGATCGACTGGGGGCCATGTACAGACGGCTCCAAATGTTTTCCGTTGCACCGGCAGCGGGGCAAGCAGGGTGTTTATCGAGAAGTTATTCCAGGTATCTTAGCTCATACCCGCTCTACAAGGAAGGTTAAGAAGTGTAAGAGGCTAAACAAAATATCATTCCAACACATTTCCCTTAGACTTGGCTGTAAGACTGAAATAGCTGTGAAAAGAAAACAGCGATAACATTACAACACAGTGACATCAGCAGTATACGAACTAATTTTTAGGAATTAGAGGCATCATATTATTGTATAACAAGCAAGTGTTAAAACAAAATGGTTTGGTGTTCAATATTTACTGCTTTCTCTACCCATTATCAACTAACATATGTTATTTATTTTCATAATGTCCTTATGAAGTATGGTTTTTCCGTGCATCGTGACAACAATTTAGGCCAGAAATTATTTAAAGTTATAGTCTAAGTACACTTTTCCCAATTTGGTTGCATGCAAGATGCCGTAACGACAACCAGCCGTTTATCTATTTTACAACTCATCTTCTTACTGTCTCTACTATTTACCTATAATAAGTAGGGAAAGTGTTGTACTCCACCCAAAAATTAAAAAAAACGAGATTCACCGGAAATACACTTTTTGAGACCCACTGAATCCAAAGAAAGCATTTTTACTTTTCCTACTACGCACCTACATTAAGTAGAGGAATTATTGTCTTCCACCCAAAGATTTAATATCGGTATTTATCGGAAATGCACGCTTTGAGACTCCCTGAATCCAAAGGAAGCATTTTCACTTTCTCTACCACGTATACAGAAGTAGAGAAAGTGTTGTATTTCATCCAAAAATTCAATAAAGAGATTCACCGGAAATACACGCTTTGAGACACCCTGAATCCAAAGAAAGCATGATTACCTTCTCTACTACATAGCTACAGGAGGTAGAGAAAGCATTGTATTCCACCCAAAAATTCAATAAAGAGATTCACCGGAAATGCACGTTTTGAGACCCCCTGAATCCAAAGAAAGCATTTTTAATTTCTCTACTACGTAGTTACACAAGGTAGAGAAAGTATTGTATTCCACCCAAAAATTTAATAACGGGATTTACCGGAAATGCACGCTTTGAGACTCCCTGAATCCAAAGAACGCATTTTCACTTTCTCTACTATGTATACAGAAGTAGAGAAAGTATTGTGTTTCATTCAAAAATTCAATAAAGAGATTCACCGGAAATACACGCTTTGAGACACCCTGAATCCATTTTCACTTTCTCTACTACGTATACAGAAGTAGAGAAAGTATTGTATTTCATCCAGAAATTCAATAAAGAGATTCACCGGAAATACACGCTTTGAGACACCCTGAATCCAAAGAAAGCATTATTACCTTCTCTACTACATAGTTACAGGAGGTAGAGGAAGCATTGTATTCCACCCAAAAATTCAATACAGAGATTCACCAGAAATACACGTTTTGAGACCCCCTGAATCCAAAGAAAGCATTTTTACTTTCACTACTACGTAGTTACAATAAGTAGAGCAAGTATTGTATTCCACGCAAAAATTGAATAACGAGATTAATACTTGAAACGGAAATACTCGTTTTCAGACTCCCTGAAACCAAACAAAGCGATTTTACTTTCTCTACCACGTAGTTACAGTAAGTAGAGCACATATTGTATTTCACCAAAAATTGAATAACGAGATTAATACTCGGAACGGAAATACTTGTTTTCAGACTCCCTGAAATCAAACAAAGCATTTTTACTTTCTCTACTACGTAGTTACAGCAAGTAGAGCAAGTACTGTGTTCCACCCAAAAATTGAATGAGATTCAGCGGATATACACGTTTTGAGACCCCCTGAATCCAAACAAATCATTTTTACCTTCTCTACTACGTAGCTACAGGAGGTAGAGAAAGTATTGTTATCCACCTAAAAACTGAATAACGAGATTCACCGGATATACACGTTTTGAGACTCCGTGTATCCAAAGAAAGTACTGTTACTTTCTCTACTGCGTAGTTACAGTAAGTAGAGAAAGTATTGCATTCCACCCAAAAATTGAATAACGAGATTCAACGGAAATACGCGTTTTGAGACCCCTGAATCCAAAGTAATCATTTTTATTTTCTCTACTACGTAGCTACAGTAAGTAGAGAAAGTATTGTGTTCCATCCGAAAATTCAAAGTCGTAATTTCACCAGAAATCACGTTTATAACCCCTGAATCCAATGAATTTATTTTTAAAAATGGTCCAAGTGTGTGTGTGTGTGTGTGTGTGTGTGTATCCACGAATAGCATAACTCAAAAGCAAAAGTTTGGTTAAAAACCGAACTTGGTGTTTAAGTTCAACTTCTTCCAAGAATGCGACACTGAGATTTTAAAGAAAATCCTCCACTTCAAACTAGCCTTTACATTGGACATTTTTCGAAATTTTTATTCTTTCAAAAACGACTCTATGGATTTTGATTAAAATACATATGTATAAGCTATTTTCATGATAAATAGAATGTATATGTTTTATTTTCTAGGAATAGTCTGTAAATTAGTCTTTATTGTGAATGACTTTTGACAATTAGTAAATCGTAAGAGAGAGAGAGAGAGAGAGAGAGAGAGAGAGAGAGAGAGAGAGACAAAATCTTACCACACTACAACTGTAGATCTTGTTAAAGCACAACATTTAAATCAAATAACATTTTTATTTCATGTTAGATAACTTTTATATTTTGCCTATTCTGAAAGTTTCTTTGTTATTAGTTTGAATTTTCAAATACTTTATACTTCTCTCAACTGCAAAGAGCTATTGTTTTTCCCTCCTTCCTTCCTTCCTTTCTTTCTTTCTTTCTTTCTCGTGTTCATACAAAGAGAACAGAATTTCAAAGCTATCACGTCTGTGGCTCACATTCAGGAGGTCGTGGGTTGGATTCCTCTGGCCGACCTTCCTGACCCATAGGTTTTTTCGGGAGGTTTTCCCGGGTCGCCAGGCGAGTGCTGGGAAGGATTCTCACATCCCCGAATTTCCGGACCTCCATTTCATCTCCATTCTAATTTCCCTTCATCTTTCATTCGTTGGTCTCTTTCAGGGTTGGAAGTGTCGGCGATGGTGTTTCGGTGCAGTGTGGCAGGGGAAAATGATGCTTTTTGTGACTTTCTCCGTCCTTTAGCTTTCGGCTGGCTGTCCGGAGTATCCTAGCTTCCTTGAAGGGCGTTGGACACCCTCTGTGCTGGGTGGAGTCCCCGGTCTGCCTGTCCGTCTGACGGGGAGTCTCTATCTGAAAACTTAGGGACCCTACCATTCCTGTGCCGTTTTTCCTGGTTCCTGACGCCCGGTATCTTGTCTCGCCTCATCCTGACTCCCGGAGACGCCCCCTTGTGAGGCGTAGGCAAAATATCCACTATGTGGATCAATGCCGAGTCCCTTCCGTAGCCAACCAATCCAAAGCTATCACGTAGCGATCAACTTTGAGGGATTTGGCTATCGCTTTAGCTTAATATGTTCTGGTTATACCTACAAGGAATTGTGAAAATAAGTGATGAAGGTTTATAGGTATTAACATGACACAGGTGCAAAATAAGCTCTGTAAGAAGAGTGAGTAGAGAAAGTTATGCGAATGCAACACATCATATTTTAGGGCAAAAGCTCCATATGCCTGCGTCTCTGTAAACAACATAAATCCAAAGCGAAAAGTTGATTAAATACCAAACTTGATATTTAAGTTCAGCATTTTTCAAAGATGTAACAAGGATTTTCAAGAAAATCTCCCCATGCTGAACAAGCATTTACATGGAAAAGTTTTCGAAATTTATTTTCTTAAAAATGGCTCTAATGATTTTGATTAAAATACTCACTGTTTAAAATATTTTCATGACAAACGAAATATATATTTTGAACTGACTGAGAAGAGCCTCTAAAGCCTTCTTCATTCTGAATAACTTTTGTATAATTGGTAAACTCTAAAAGATGGGTCAAAGATTTGCTACACAAGAAATGCAGACCCCGTTAAAGCACGCAGTTTGTTATACATATATTTTATGAGATTAACTAATTCCCAGATATTTTTTGTTATTGGTTTGAATACTTTTTGTAACTGAGAAGTCTGTATTCGTTTTGTTTTTGTCGCGGTCATACAACAGCATGAAATTTCAAAGCATCACGTAGTGACATGCGTTTTGAAAATGTGACTATCGCTTTATCTGCATATACTACAACGAAACGTGTAAATGTGAACTTTTTCTTTTGGTATTCAATTAAAGTCCTTTAACAGGGTAGGCCATTACGGACGATGAATGAACGAAATGGTTAAAAGATGCTCAAATGGGTCCGAGGTCTCTATAAATTAGAATCTAACATTCATCTTCTCAGGATAAGAGGAAACCCTGGAAAAAGCTTTACCCAGGTATTTCACTTTAACCGAGATTCTAACTCGGGACCTCTTGAATGTGACGCAGACCCCCACACCACACAGATGAGCTAAATGTGATTTGCAAGTTTATCTGGATTATAAGAAGTAGATAGAAGAATGAGATTTAGCAAAAAGAATTTGTAGAATGGTGAGAAGAGAAAGCTATGTGAATGCAACACGTTAGTTTGTTCAATTTAAAATAATAATTTAATATATATTTAAATATAATTCTTCTAATCATAATTCTCGTGGTACTGCAAAAAGCGTGGAGTTTCAAAGACACCACATAAAAATCTGACTATCGTTTGAGCTATTGCATTCATCTTATACTTACAACGAAGTTTGCAATTGCAGTTACATCTCAATTAACAATAAGACTCTTTCACTCAAGCCGTGTGTAGGACAAGGTTGGAAAGATAGAATCAGATTGAAAAATTCAATGTCATAGCCGAGATTTGAACTACGGATCTTCCAGTTTACGTCCAGTTGGCTCCGCGGTAACGCGTGCGACTCGCATTCGAGAGATCCCTAGTTAGCTTCCCGGCTACCGCCCAATCTGACCCATGGTTTTCTTTCGAGAGTTTTCCCGGGTCATCAAGCGAATGCTGATATGATTTCTCTCAGCCCCCGAATATCGTTCCATTCCTCATTTCATTCATCCTTAACCCCGTTAGGTCTGTTTCAGGGTTGGAAGTGTCGGCGATGGTATTCCGGTGCGGCGTAGCACAGAAAAAGGATTCTCTCTGTGGAACCTTATCCATCTCTCGGTCTTCGGCTGGTTGCCAGGGTATAAAGACCGCTTCTTGGGGGGGCGTTGAACCCTCTGTTTGGGGTGGGGTCCCCGGTTTGCCTGCCCAGCTGTCAGGGCGTCTCAATCTGGAAAGTTTAGGAACTTTGTCATTGCTGTGTCGTCACTCCTGGTTCCGGCCGCTAGGTGTCTCTCACCACGTCCTTACCTCCCGGGAGCGCACCCTCGAGGGGCACAAGCACAATATCCTCATTCACTGGATCGGTGTCGAGTCCCCTCCCTTACACATTCCATTCCATTCCACACCAGAGAAGAGAAGTATTTTAAGAATTCAGAACGTGAATCGTAATACAAAGTCTTTTTTGGGGAGGGGGCATCTTCAGATTTATAACTTGAAAGCGATTTAGTTTTCAGAATAGAGTGATTTCAAATGAACCAATTGCAACAAAAGCACACCAACCTATGTGCATTAACACTTCGGGTCACTATTTTGAAAATTTAGCTTATATGTTATCCTAACCGAATAAAACAGCTATATAGAAACTGCATATTTTGCGCTAAACGTTGTTTCCTCGTATCTATTAACATTTTGCATACAATACTTAATAGGTGTTTTTACTCTACGTCCACTATACGACTGGCACGGTTTTTCTTCTTTTCTCTTGTGAGTGTGTATGTAAGGGGAATTATGTTTAAAATAAAACAATAATTATTCGTTTTTCAGTAACAAACGCAAAATATATCTCCTTTTTGAAGAAAATATAATGTTGTACTTAATTTTTCCCAAACTGCTTCAACAGTTTGAAATTAATATTAGTTTTTCTGTCATGTTTTTAAAACATTACTTGGATATTATCAGAACTGAATGTTCCAACTGTATGGAACTACACACTTAGCGCTAAACGTTGTGATCAATATCTATGACAATTAAAAAGCAAAACGAACTTACATTCAAGGTAATAAATACTCTCGGAGTACGCGTAGAACGTTCTATTGGTGATAATTATGATAGTAATATTATTAATATTATTATTTATTGCTAGCAACAAACGTTAAAAACAAGATATACATTATGCGAACCTTGTTATTCAAGAAAATTACTGAATCTTAAACTTGTGTAGCACGCGCATAAAGAGTGCAACATTTGATTTTTAAACAACATATTATGCAAAGAATATGTTAATTTATTTCGCTTGAATAGTTCTAGTAAAGCGAAAAGTATTTGGTTGTTTCGTCTTCTTGCTTCTTAGAGTGAGGTCGCTGAATGCATACACAGAAGTAAATGTGACCTTTGAGACGATACCGGCACGCTGGCTATAGCCAGGTATGACTAGTGGAGAAGAAATTTCTTCCCCCTCTTCGTCTACACCCCTTGGCCAATCGGAAAACATTTGGAACCCGCTGTACTACAAGCAACTGGCTACGAAATCTGTGTAATGTAGAGTAATTTCTAAATATGGCAACATTGCTTGTATGTTGGATGGGGAATAAGAGGGGAAAAATGCCCTTGCATGCTGACGTTCCATTGAAGAGATGCTTACGCGTGTTGTTGTCAGTGACATTATTTCATCGAAGTTGTGTTTAAAATGTCAGGAAGAAGTTTGCCGGTGAAAGTTTCTTTTTCATTCTAGAAGGTCTGAACTAAATTATTTTTGGTAGAGTTAACACACCATTTATGGCCTTTGTATGAAGTGAATCTCATGCAATTAAATTCAAATTCTTTGAAACTGGTGCTGCTTCAGTGAGCATTATTGCAAGCAAGCTACTAATAAACAGAAAATTAATTTTACCATTATGTCATAGGCATATTTAGTGTAGCGAAACTACATAAACATCATCGACAGTTTATCAGTACACAGCCGTGTGCGGCCATATTTAGATGCGTAGGAAAACCAACTTTCATTGTAGCAACTTAGGTGTACAAAGACAACAACATGGATGAAGTAAATGCTAAGATGAACCCTCCATGGAACTGAAAGCTACCTGTCACTAGTCACAAGAGAAGTAAAACTGAAAAGCAAAAATTATAATTCCAGCAATTTACACTGCGTTTCGAACTTTGGCGTAGCGATTGCGGCAAATACACGCTATTCCCTGTCGTATTAGGGATGAGTTTAATCCAATTTGCGATATGCTTAAATGGGAGTAATTTTAATTTTGACTCCGTGTTTCATACATGCGTTCAAATAAATTTATAAACACTTTCACTGTTGTTAGTTTTCTAAACATAAAAGCGCTTATCATGAGGCATTGTTTGATAGAATTGTTTACTACATCCACTTACTGCTATGCTAATTTCAAATTGGGGGGGGGGGTTTCTGGGGCCCATACTTTGTGCCTATCACTAGTTCTGTAGATTTAAAATCGGGTGAGTTTCATGTATTGTCCTAGTAAATTTGTTGAAGTGTAGTTTAGCATAGAATTCATATCATTTAAATAAGGTTGGAACCAGAGTTACTAGTAATTATTGCAGCCCATCTGAAACAATTTTCCTCGAACCGCTTAATGCTTCAGGGCTTCCCAGTTCCCTTGGCGCAACCCAATTCCCTGCCTGAAAATGCCAAGCAAACCTCTACCTAGAATCTGAGACATCACAGTTTTAGGGTGTGGTGCCGGTGTCAAGTTAGCAGGGCGTCACAAGTGTTTTATTTTGTATAGAAGGCGATTCCTGACTTCAGGTCGTACTCTTTTCAAGGGTTCGAATTTCGAGGTTCCCTTATCTTTTCAAATAATGCAATTAGGGTTACTTAAAGTGTTTTAGTTTTAAATTAAAGTGATGCATGATTTTGTTAAAGTGTTCATATCTTTGGTTTTATTTTTTACTTATTTAAATAACGCCTATGCATTTAGTTAAAACAGAATAGAATGAGGTAACAGAAGCGATGCGTAGTTCATGTTGTACTGTCTTCAAGTGTTCAGTGTGTTGAGCTTCTTTGCTGTTTAAATAAAGCAATTAAATCTGTTTTTAGGATCGTATAGGAAGTGATGAACTATTAATTTTATACTTTTACAAAGAGCTATATGACAGAGTTCTTCTAATGAAAATGAGTATATTATAAAAAAAAGCAGAGTGTTTAATAATCCAAGCAGTTCAAAATGGGTCTTAAACCACGTGAAAATATGAAATACAACGGGCGTTAAGCTCTAAAAGCTACTTAAGAGACTCCCACAAACGATGTGGTATGTTATTTATCTTCAGTGCCAGAAGTAATCGAGTTTTATGAATGTAGAAAGGCCTTTAAGAAATAAAACATGACAAAATGACTCAAAACAAGTTCCAGAAGACCCAGTTGGTTTAAACTAGTTGAATATTATGCAAAAATTGCTAAAAAGGGTTTATTTAAAACTAAATGAAATTTGTATACCAACTAAACGACTTACGCAGTGAGGAGGATGTCATTTTTCTTATATAGTGAAAATCACTTTTAAGAAATAGTAATCCCCCAGAGACCTGCAACTGCAGGTACGGGCTTGGCGCACCCGGGGTCCCGAGCCACCCTGACTTTCTCGGTGTGGGCTCCTGTTTGTGACGAGGGAGTCAGTCAAAACGCCCACCCACGTGTCGACCTGCGTGGAGGCCCGTGTCGGTGGAAAGGAATGCCCTGGTTGGTTGAGGGATGCGTTTCGGAGCCTGGTTTTTTCTGTCTACATTTTTCGGGGAGGATGCGCGTTTCCAGTACACCGCTTTTGCTTCTGCTTCACCTAAATGGGAGGTTAGGGGCTAACCCACCCCTATCCAATTGGCCAGGACTAGGTTTTCAACCGAACTCCAGGGTGAGTGGGACGGGGCGCCCCCTGTATCCCTTGTGTAGCCCTATCATCCCAGTGCGATGACCGGTTGTTGGGCTCCGTGGTGGGTGGAGAGCTCTGGCGGATGAAATTAATATAATATTTTCATGGCTATCACAAGATCCAAACATAAACGACAAGTTCAAGAAGACAAAGAGGTACACGCAGTGTCATCCGCTCGTTACTTGTTGATTCATCGATTGGAAGAGGCTCAGTCCCTTCTGAAGATCAATCGTTTATTATTCAGTCGGATCTTGACAGCAGCCCATCAGCATGGTAATCTGCGTTGTACACCGGCACGCGTGCTGGCAGCTGCACAACAGTAGCGATCTTCAGCAGCGAAGGCCACCCGCCCTACATCACCCCGGGGACCCAGGCCTCTTTTGCGACTAGAGCTGGCCAGCAGCACCGATTTGGAGGCTGCCTTGGCTTCGGGCCTGGCCTTGTTGGGTCGGTGCCTCCGGGTTGGGGCTAGCCGAAAAGAACAGCTAGCCGACGTTGCTGTGCTTTCGAGCACAGCGCCGATGCCTACTCCATATATCCTGGTGCCACTACTGTGGTGCCAATGTCCTCACGGCAGAGTACATTGGGCATGATCCTTGCCGACGCTACCGACATTGTGACACCTGGAGTGGCGCGTCGCACTTCACCGGCCAGACCCAGTGCCCCTCTACCCAAGGAGCAGGCAAACAACGCAGCAGATAGTGACTCATCCGCCGATGTATCCCATACTAACACCGGCAGTCAGAGGCAATGGAGAGTAGGGAGGCTACCCGGGACGCTATACAGGACCTCTGGGTACCCATTTAGCCAACATGGAAGAGACACTCGCCACCGTCATCACAGAGAAGCTACAGAACCTGCAGGCAACTATCACCGCCCCAACCTTCATTACCAGACTATCGCCGCCGAGTTGTCATCACGGCTGAACAACATCACCATCCATCTACAGGCTCTGGAGAACACACCAGCAATGACATTCCTCCAATACAGCAACCAGCACATCACACCAGTACACAAGTTCACGCAGATTATCGGTTGCCGTTCGTTATTCTAACGGAACATCGTCTTCTTTAGAAATGCCGGATAGTCAACCAAGAATCAAACCGCAGACGACGTCTTCGAGACTGAAATTTCCATTTTACCTATCGTTTTCCTACATTGTCACCTTGGAATTTCTAGGCTGCAGTCTGAGCCGTATGTCATGGATATAGCCTAGAAACTTACCTTTTACCAGCTCCCGCCCATTGAGGGGCAGCTCTCTAATCTCTTGTTAGTCTAACGCGGTTGCTTTGCGGGACTACGCCATCTTTAACCTAGAACTCCTTTCTTTATTCTTCGTCCTATCCAGTGGAGATGTTTTAGAGGGTATGACCATGTACTGGCGAACCCCACCTCTCAGCTTCGGCTGAGGTAAGTAAGTAATTGTGTTTCCCCTCCACTCGAAAGAACATTATAAGGTGATATGCACATTTTCCTTACCTTACAAGAGACGAATTTCGAAATTAGCTCTTTCAAGAAAAATCGTAGTTGCGTTAGAAATGCCATGTTTTAATGGTAATCCTCAACATTTATCAAACTTTACACGCGTTGCAGTTAGTTATAAGAAATACAAGTAATCTGGTAGAACAATACAAAAATGTGGCATGTCATGTTCTGGAAAGCATTGTAATTGCACAGTTGGTGAGGTTCATGAAGCACCAAAATATGGTATGCCACTTTTACATCTCTTCTTCTTTTTCCTATTCAGTGTTTTCTTCATCCTCATCAGTTTCTAATCCAGATGAATCCTCTGGTTACTAAGGCATTAGAGAAGTGATGGCACTCCTCAGACAGCAGACTCAGAAGATTTTGCAACCAGTTTTCTTTTTCCTCATTAACATCAGCATTCTCTTAATTAATTCAGTCTGTAAGAATTCTGATAAAGAGAAGAAGTCCTGTTGTCCCATTTAAATAATTTTAAAACGCTTATTTCCTCGCAGTTTACGTGCAAATTGATCATTGACGTGTATTTCACGGAAGTAAGGGAAAAATTGCTTCCGCTTTAATTGTCAGCAGTACATTAATTTCTATATTTGCACTAAAAATCACCCTTGTGGAAAATTTAGCGATACAATTTTCAAACAGCGCGTGCGAATTGCTACACAGCTTGCACTTTTTGCAAGTAGTTTCCTGGAGCCTCAAAATTGGCATGGAGTGTTTGCTGATGGTCGATATTTAGATATACTGTCGATATAATCTCGTTTTGGGGAAGCAAGATACTTCCTGCGTATTACCTTCCTGGGGTAATCCAGGATACTGCTTCTTAGAGGTTAGGAAAGAAAGTCAAGTCAACTTATGCTTTCTTTATAAATATAAATAGCAGTTTGGTATTACGCGATGTTGCAAATGCTTCTAATGGAATGTTTGTTTCACAAGTTTCATCTCTAAATACAGAATTGCACGTGTTTTGGTAATTAGGAAAAGCACTTACTGGAAGCAGCTTTGAAACTGAAAACTGCTTGTCCTTTATGTGAGAGCATGAGTGCAGCGGGGGGTAGTGAAACATGTATGAGGAAAGAGTGCTGTGTTGTGTGTGACATTTTGAATCGAGGTTTCTCTTCATTTACCTATGCAAAGAAGAAAGAAGTTATCGAAAAAAGTAGGGAAACTCCAACAGTAGAGAATTTGAAAACAAAAATTAAAACCTATGTGCGAAATTTTAAAGACATTTATGACGTAGAATGGCTTACAGGTTGTAAAAGTAGAGACAAGTTATTTTGTTGCCCATGTCTACTCTTCTCAACAGAAAAAAGTGTATGGAATAGTGCAGGGTTCTCTGATTTAAATCATTGAATAGTAATCCAAGGATTGATCATGCTTTAGTTGCACAGAGGAAAATATGCCACTAGCAACACAATGAAATGGTGCGAAAATTCACCAGATTTTGAAAAGGCTCATAGATGTTGCTTGTTTTCTTGGCTCCGATGATCTCAGCTTTCGTGGTCATGATGAATTTCCGGACTCTATTAATAGAGAAAATTACACATATATGGTACATTACTTAGCAAAATAGACCCAGTTCTTGGCAACCATTTACAAAATTCTTCAAATTTGATTAAAAATTATTTGATTTCTTCTATTACCAGTGTTACATTGGAGAACACTAGGTAAGAAGTATTTGAGAGTCGTTTTCTTGCTATTATCTTAGACAAAACTACAGACGTTGGAAACAATAACCAATTGTCTAAGATAATTCGCTTCGTGCTAAAGACGGAACAGTTGAAGACAGATTTCTTGGATTTGAAGACATAACTTCAGATAGGACAGCTGAAGCCTTTTATTGAGTTATATGTGACGTTGTAAATGACCTGAAATGTGGCCATGAACTAATTTCTGAAAGTTATGATGGTACCTCAGTGATGTCTGGTCACTTGGGAGAACTGCAAACAAAGGTAAAATAGACTTTTCCTAATGCATTGTTTGTCCACTGTATGACTCACAGATTAAATCTCATCTTGTCGAAATCAGCTTCCAAAATCATAGAATGTAAAACTTTCTTCATGACATAGATTCTCATATTTATCTAAACGCCGTTTTTCACTAGATGAGGTAAAAAAGGCTTCCAAAAGTAGCTCCTACTAGATGGAATTACAACAGTTGGTTAGTGCAGACTATACATGAATATCGCCAACCTCTTATATCCCTTTTTGAGAGTATTGTAGAAAGTGATGATTATTAGGATACTGAAACTGAGATGGCATTAAGAGGATATTTGGACTTGATGAAATAGGATTTTAAATTTAATTTACGCTTACAAATTTAGCCTGCAAATGTTCCCATAACTGCAGATTTGTTTAATATGCTACAAACCAAAACAAACGATATTGTATTCTGTGTAAAAAGAATTAATGATTTTAACGGGTTCCTCGGAACTAATAGAGAGAGTAGCTTTAATTCATTTTGGGATCATGTTAAGAACACAGAAGATATTGAGAACCAAGAAGGAAAGGACTGCATCTGGATGATGCTGGTGACTTGAAATCGTGCTACCGCAGGGTTATTTATGAAATAATTGACAACTGCAAGAACAAATAAATTCAAGATTCAGCACTTTTGAGAGCTTATCGTTTTTAGAACTTACAATCTTTGTAAAAAAACTGCAGAGCACTCTTCCTGCAGAAAGCTTTTGATTCTTTAATTCACAATTATGGATATTTCTTTGACACGGTGGCTTTACGCTCTAAACTATGTGTTATATATAATGTGACCGAAAGTGTGAACAAACACAGTGTTTAAGGCTTGTCGCTTTTCATCAGAGAAAATAATCTTGAAATGGCTAATTCAGAAGCGTTAAAGCTTTGCGAACTTGTAATGGCAATTCCAGCGCTACTTCGTCCGTTGAACGTTGCTTTTCTACACTTAAAGGAATAAATACATTTCTTACAAATGGAATCAGTCAAGATACACTCTCTAATCTGGCCGTTTTAAGTATAGAAAAGGCACTTATTAAATAGCTGAGTGGAAGACCAAAATTTTATTACTGTCTTTGCTGATCTTGCAAAGAAAGAAGAATCCATCTGCACTACAAATAAGGGGTATGCCTCTAAAAAACAGCTTTTTTCATTATTGCTTCAATACCATAGACCAGGCATCATCAATTGACCGTGGCGCTGGGTAAGTGCATGATCACAACTGTTGTGTCGAGCTAGCTGTGCACCCAGCACGTACGTAAGCAATTCATTCTCTGCAGTACACAGTAGGAGAACAACTATGTCCGTTAGGTCATCAACGGCACTTAATTTGTTTCTATGGGAAGAGCCCTTTGTGTTTAATGAAAAGGGAAGCCAGCCCATGTGTTTGGTTTGTGGTAAAGCTTTGAACAATAGAAGCAGTTTCAACCTACAGTGGTATTATTCTTCCCATCATTCAAACAAGTATGAAAAATACAAGGGAGAAGAACGAACCACTCTCATCCAAAACTTAAAGGACTCCAGTTTATTGGCACTGGAAAGAACTTTGTTGCATAGTCCTTAAAATTTGATGAGAGTACGGATATCAGCGACACGGCCCAACTGGCTATTTTGCTACGAAGTGTGGATATAGGTCTTAACATTACAGAGGAATTATTAGACTTAGTTGTAATTAAAGGAACAACACAGGAGTGGATATCATCAGATGCGTGGAAGAGGTTGTGCAGATGGTACTGTCATGGAATAACCAGTGTCAGTGGCAAACGATGGCGCTCCTGCAATGAGGACATCAGATTGGATTTGTGGAGTTTATCAAGAATAAAATGAAAGAGCTTAATATTGTGCATGAAGTTGTACCCATCCGTTGCATCGTACACAAGCAGAACCTATGTGCTAAGTGTCAGCCTAAAATGTAATGGAAAGTACTAGTATAATAAGGTCGAAAGGAATGCAAATCGTCATTTCAAGCAGTTCCTTGAAGAAATAGATGTCGATCACGCTGGTCTACCATATCATTGTGGGGTACGATGGCTCAGTCGCACTAAGGTGCTGGACAGATGTTTTGAGCTGAGAGATGCAAATTGATCATTTCTAGAGATGAAAGATAAACCGGTACCCGAGTTGAAAAATGAAGAGTTGGTGTTTACATTGGCCTTCCTTGCAGATATTACTGAACATTTAAATGTCATATATATATATATATATATATATATATATATATATATATATATATATATATAATATATATGTGTGTGTGTCTACAAGGAAATGGTGAGATCATAACCGATCTTTTGGTAGAGTAAATGCCTTCAGAATCAAACTATCTTTGTGGGAGAGTCAGTTGCGTGATAAGAACACTTGGCATTTAATATCTTCGGTGTACGAGACCGTCCCCTTGCAAACATTTGAAGAATTTGCACAAGTGTTGAAACAGCTGAGTGTAGAGTTTCAATGTAGATTTCAAGAGATGAATGAGCTTATTGAACGTTCCAGTATCTCTTCTGCACCATTGTCCGCCAACTAAACTAATGTAAGGAGTGAATACTAGCTAAAAATTATTGGTGTGCAAAATGACATAAAACTCCAGGATAAATTTGAAAAAAAAGCTAATCTACGGGATTTTTGTAAAGGTTTTCCCCAGTGAAGATTTCCACGCCTGCATAAGCTCGCTACCAGAGTGGTATGTATGTTCGGGACCACGCACTTATGCGAGCAGTCATTTTCACTCATGAAGGCCATGAAATCTCGCTACAGATGTCAATTGTCGGACTGTAATCTGCAATCTATCCTTCGCCTCTCAGTTACACGAAAAATGACACTAATCTTGAAAGGTTGGTAAAGGGAAAGCGGATCCAGAAGTCAAAATAAACCAGTGCTAGTAAATAGGCGACAAAGTGCTTTTATTTGCTAAAGTTGGCTATAACGAGAAGTTCATATGTATACTTTACTTTATTATTTAGGGAAATGCCTGTTTGTTATACTGCAGTTAAAACCAGGGTTAGTTTTGAACAGATAGGTTAAGGGAAAGAGCATGTAATGTTTAGTTCACTTGGGTGCCTATTATTATTATTATCATCATCATCATAATAATCATCATTGTTACTATTAGATCACATAATAGCTATTAGTTTGCCTTTTTGTAATTCTTTATCTGAAAATAAGAGTAATAAACGCTCATTTGAAAATTACTATGGTTTCGATACGAAAAAACACGTTTGGTAGACATACTATAAAAGAAACCAACACACTTACACAGGCTGTAGATTGATGGAGAATAAATATTTAATATAGTTTATTAGTATTATTTAGCTGTGGCCTTTATTTTTGTCTAATAATTGAGTTAACGATTGTTAAAACAGAAACAATTGGCATTAAACATAACGTTGAAGAAACCATTGAATATAAAATTTCTAGCCATAGGGAAGAATGGGTAACTAAACTCTGTGAATTGTGTGACTAAATTCAATATGTTTGATGGGCCCGATTTGTTTATTAATTTGCCAGAGGAGATGTATGTTTGCATATTTTAAATTGTATATTTAAGCTCTAGGTTAAATTACGTATATTTCTAAACGAAACAGATAGACTTGTGTATAATGATATGCTGCAATATTATATATAAGCATAAGGGATACAGAAAACACCTGAAATGGCTGTGATAGTAGACTTCCATTGAGCGAGTTTCAAATCCCCTCTTGCTTCACCGTCCCTCCTGCACAATGGTTATGCAACCCGTGCGATAGTGCACCGGCAGCTTTTGCTGATAAATGTGGCGTGTTTAGGACTTGCTGTAAATAAAATATTAAAACTGTTTTGTAAATACTATTTGATTTTTTAATTTTATATGAAGTTTCTGTAAAAACTTTCTTGAATAGCTCATAAGCTCCCCACATTTCATTATTTTCACCATTATACTCTTCAAAGATTTTTTCATGTTTAGATGACTGTGTAAACACATTCCCTTGAGTGACCTTGGCATTTAGGGTAGTTTTCAATATTACTTCTCATTAAGTTCCTTTCTGCTGTGATTTTACTCTTCGGCTCCTGGGAGCCACAGTAGTCAGCAACAAGAAATGCACTAACTGATACTTTTATATTCTATACCAGTATGTCCATTTTTCCTGTGGAGACACCACATACTGCTTGATGCATTTTTTGCAAATGTTTAATATGCTGTTATTTACTTTAGCTTCGTAATTAGCGGTGATAAGACGGCAGTGTTCATTACCTCTCCCCATTCCTTCTTGGGACTAATCGTGATGCCACTAAACATTTTTTGCTCTTGTGTCTCTTTACTAGAGTTGTAGAAACGGGAAGATTTCCCTCTGACACTCTGGTGGACAAAAGACATGGCACTTTCTACAACAACAATTCAAAATGGGCTTAAACTCCTTTTATGGTATTTTGTTATCCTTTCAGTTGTAATAGCTAGTCCATTTCACATTATTTCAAATTCTTATTAGCCTTAAGGTTGAACTTTTATTAAATTAAGCCACATAGAGTATTATAACAAGGAAAGGAAAAACAAAAACTATATAAATTCTTTCTTTAATAATTCTCTCAATCTTTACCAATTCTTTTATGGGTCGGCTCAAATACTACTTGATATCCTCCTTGTTCTACCTTCTACAAAATTCTCCACACTTCTGTTTGTTGATTCTCCTGTGCTTCCACTATTGTTGTATCTGCCAAAATTAAATCATGCAATCTAACTCAGGTTGCTAAACAAAATGACTGATGCCGCATGTCAGGGCGGTCAGCCTTATAACTTGAGTCACAAATATACAACCAGAGAAATCACCAGACAGCCTATTTGCAAAAGACGTACTATTTTGATATTCTGCTAGTATAACGAGTTAACCTCATATCATATATTTCTCTGTAATATTCTTTTCTTGGGTGCAAATGTTTCATCATCAGCTCCCTTCTTCGTTATTGTCAATGATTACCTATAACTTATATCCTGGATGCACTTTAAGTGTTAAATTAAGCACTGGACTGTGCTATGGACTTAATTTATATAACATGCATATGTTATTAAACGCTGTAAATTATCGTACTGTAATAGTATGAAGAACAACTTAAAGTTACTTATTAATATGCTTTTGGGGTCTTAACTTAAACCAAACGGTTAAACTTCTTGGTTTTCTTTTACGCAGATCTTCTTCCTTTGAATATAAAATCCCGCAGAAACAGAGAATGCTTAGACCAAAAACTGCAAAAATAATTCCAATTTCTAGTTAACTACAAGGATAAGACCTAATAATTAATAATAACCTGAAAGCTTAAAAACGTAACCTAATAATAATTAACAATTAAATGCTCGTATAATTAACCTAATTAACATAACTGTAAGTAATATAATATAAATAGTAATGTAATTAATACTTTTATAATTATTATTATTATTATTATTATTAGTGCATCAATTGGTGAGTAAATGGTCGGCGTGCAAAGTTTGGACACCTGCGAATATAAAATCAGGGCGTCAACGTAACAAGTACACTAACCTTCCCAGTACATGTAACAGGTGAGTATTTGCGGAGGAGTTGCCAGTTAGAAATAGAAATTAACATCCCGAATATCACCAGATTCCGGTGACTTATCCCATAATATGTAGTAGAAAATATTAGAGTTGAACTTTGGTAACCTTTCGTATATTGTAACCTCTATAAGCATAGAAAGCTACTTCAGGCTGCTAAGAGCAGTGATTTCTAAGACTATAGGCGCTGATTAAGAACATGTCCATGTTGGAGTTACTAATCGAGAGAGTTTATGTTTTTCATAGCCTTTCTCTTTTCATTGACTGAAATATTTACCTTCAAATCATTTTTTCCTTTTCTTAGACGCCAGGTTTATGAGTTCATCAGATGATTCAAGTTGTTGTCAGGTACAAAATCTTTGTCAGCTACAGACTCATCAGGTTAACATGCAAAATCGTATGTAGGACCACCGTCATTTTTATGCATTTTAGTAAGAACATTTCTGGTTGAACATAGTTGTTCATTTAAAAGTATTGCGGCATTATTTGGGACTAGTGATTTACAGGAATTCGCCTTATTAATTCAGGAATTGCCAAACGGACTCGTACTGAGTGTCTAAGTCAGCGGCCTCGTGTTTCCGGCAAGCTGATTCATAAACTGAACGTCGCCCCTTTCGCAGACATGATTTCACATACGGCTGTGGATCGAGAATATCTATGCGCCTGAGGTCCATCACTGCTTATGAAAATAAGTACACTTTATCCTGAAATCAATAGTCTATTTCTCTTTCGATGAGAATCTCATTCATTGTACTGAAAGCTTTTCACCTTCTGCTGTTGAGATGGGAATGGTCTAAACAGTCTTGATTAAAGACAATAGCTCCACTGGAATTTCCTTGGTCTCAATGTACTTTCTAAATCCATTCACGTATCTCCTCTTGTCTAAAATGTGTAAAAAATCTGCCAATACTCTCATAACCATAGCAGATATTCAAAGTATAAGTGGAGGGCCAATTAATTTTGAACAGTACCTTCGAATCACTGATAACTTCTATCACTCTGTCATCTTTCTTTTGACTGGAATCTGTATTTAGATGAGATGCTCTGAACATATTTTCAACAATCCTGTTGTTTAAATTATTCACAAGGCCCCTGAAAATTGCTTTCAGTCAATTTTCGTCACTTTTTCATAAACATGTAACTCTATACGTCTATTTTTTGTCTTCTGCTACCTTAAGAGCTGCCCTATGATACTCTCAAAGATGTTGAGCTGCACATAGATTAAAACACTTTGATAATGCGCTTGACTGCATTTTGCGCCTCAGTCAGATTTCTCTCTTTTCTTCAACTCTAAAACAAATCAGCCAACTGAACAAGAGCATCGTACATCATTCCAAGGTTTTCTGCAGATGTTGAAGTGTTTTATAGACATTGGAATTTTGCTCTTTGTTTTGAGTCCCTCTGGTTGTCACTTCTGGTCTCATTAAAATGTTTTATTAGTGCACGGTAGTTTTCCCAGACTGGTTTAACACTTCTTTCATTTGATGCCACTCATCTAATTGTAAATATTTTCCCAATTTTCTTAATTCTTTCTTCCAGTGAAGCAGCATAAATGTTAAGTTCATTTAATTTTTGGGAGACATGCTATGTAAGAATACAATTAATCAAAAAAGAAAGCAAGTGGTTAACATTTTGTATTTCATTTCTCGTATTATAAACTCCAATTCCAAGCGATGGTCCAAACAGTGCCAGATTACTATATCTGGGAATAACTTCAAAAACTGTGCTCCAACTCCATTTTTCCTTTATAACATTAGGGAAGCTCCATCACATGCTAAGACCACTAAATGTATTCTTCAGTATCTCGACAGTAATAACTCCGTTGTTTTTTTTTATTGAAGTTTTACCAAATCCCAGAAAAAAGAAGCAACTTCTGAGTCATCTGAAGCAGCACATCTCATGCATATCACTACAACAGATTTTACTCTAACTGTTGTCGATGCATCAGTCACAATTCTGGTTTTCCTCTGGCTTTCTATTGTTGTTTTTTCTACTTTATTTCACATTTCCGGTGAGATGTACTCAATAATAGCACAGCTAAAATTTCTATGAAGAACACGACCCATATCCATACCATTTAATTTATGGAGTTTAACATCTACCTGTAAATCTACGAAGGGCCTATTTCCTTTTGCAATTTTTATGCTGTTCGAAGTACTCTAGCAGTGGTTTCTAAGCATTTGGCATTCATACTATCCAAGAAACTTTCAAAACGGTTTTATTTGATTCTGAGTTGATTGATATACCTTTTTGTGAGATTCAGAATGTATATGTTCAAGTATTTTTTCCTAAAGCCTCTTTGTTGTTGATTAATATTCTTTCAATTGGAATGAACCTCGCATTCTACCCATACTTTTACTGGCTTAAGCCCTGTTCCTTTATAAACTTCTAATTCTAATTTACATCCCTCCCTACATACATTCCAGCCTACTTTTTTATCTTCCACAAATAAACGGTAATTTTGTGAGAAAAAGTATTAGTACTGACTCACTCCAACACTCAGGAAAATTTTGTTTACAATAGCTGCTCCCTGGGATTTCAGAAACGTTGATAGAAGGCATAGAACCATAACCTAAATTCTCCCTTCTAGTTGGATTACACTCACACTTTTCAGCAACATTTAACCCAGAATCTGTCATAATTATGTGTTCGAGGGAATTAATGTTCTCGAAGACCGTATCATTTGTTTTCGCTTGAATCATCACACACGTTCTTGGTATTGTTTATTCATCTTCCTGCACCACATTACGCTTTGTTGAACCCAACCTGTTAAATAAACTCATGGTCACAACACTCACAGTCAATAGAGGACTAAATTATACGAAACTACCGATAAATATTGGATAATGCACATACCTCACAGCGACACATTAACCATAACGTTAATTTGGTTCACCACAGCATAGATAACCAATACAGCAACAGAGAAAATATTAGTATCGTAGCAGTTTCAATTCTCCTCAATTCGTCATCGCTTGACTGGTTTGCCACATGTAACATGTAAAAATATTAATATAAAATTCTCAGGGGGAAATATATACCGGAACACCGTTTCGACGCGTTCCGGCTCAACTAAATGGCGGTTTGGGACACAAAATGAGTTAATAGTTCGCAGTATAAAGCCAGCTTAAGGATAAGTTGTTATTATTATGATTATTATTATTGTTGCTGCTGCTGTGGTTGTTGAATCGATGTCGAAGTTAGGTACCTTTATTTGTGTCTCCACGCTTAAGTCTTGCAAGTTGGGAGCAAAAACGTTTGTCAGCAATACAATCGTCTGAGCGTAATCCAAATTCTTCTGCAGCACTTTCATCATTTGTCACAATATTTTTATTGGGAAAAGGATGCAGATGGCTTTGACTTTAAATACCGCTGCAAATTCTGACAAGGCGCAATCAAATTGGCATTGTTTCTGTAACCAAGGTTTGGATTGGATCGGCTACGGAGGGGACCCGGCACCGACCCAGTGTGAATATTGTACCTACGCCTCGAGGAGGCGTCCCCGGGAGGAAGAATGAGGCGCGACGAGAAACCGGACGGCCGGAAAGAGGAGTGACGGCACAGCAATCATAGGGTTCCTAAGTTTCCAGATAGAGGCACCCTGGCAGACGGACAGGCAGACCGGGGACTCCATCCCACATACAGAGGGGCCAATGCCCCTCAAGGGGGTTCGGATAACCGGCAGCCAGCCGAAAGCCGAGAGACGGAAAGAGTCATAAAGCGTATCCTTTTCCCCTGCCACGCTGCACCGAAATACCATCGCCGACACTTCTGAACCTTAGAGAACCCAACGGGATGAAAGATGAATGAAATTAAGGATGGAACGAAATGGAGGGTCAGGAAATTAGGAGGATGAAACAAACCACTTCAGCATTCACCTGACGACCCGGGAAAACCCCGAAAAACCCATAGGTAAGAGTGGAGGGTCTCCAGGATCTATCCCGGGACCTTCCGAATGCGGGCCACAGACGTAACCGCCTGAGCCATCCCGCTCGTTTCTGTACCCAAAGACATTAAACTCCCTTAATGTAGTAGCCAACAAACTTGTATAGCATTTTAATCAATAATAACTACTACTGTAATGGAAATAGGTGCTTCTCTTGTTATATACTTACACATCCATGTTGCATATAACTGTTCAGAACAAAGTTATGATTAAATAAGGAAGTGGTACCATGATACAAATGTAAGCTGTTAAGTTTGGGAACATTTCCTTTGAAAATTAAATAGCAAGTATTACATATCAACTTCTGGTATTAGATGGTTCTGCAAGAAGCAAAACAAGAATATGGTAGCGAAACTAAATATGTTACATATAAACTTCTGGAAAAACGCTTTTCTACAGAAAACTACATGTCACTTATTACTAACCTCCATAATTCTGCACCGAATAAAGCTGGGGATACCATGTTTTGCAACAATAACACAATAAATCCAATTAGCAACATACCCAGACCCCTAAAAAATTGACCAAAAGGACATCAGTGTGTGCCATGCCACCACAGAAATATGACACCATCGAGCTGAGATCTTGGTATGCATTTTCACGAGTCGACGGGAGGTAGCGACAGCCAGAGGACCTACGCAGCGTAAGCAGCAACGGTAAAAACCGAAACAGTCCGAGAAGTGGCAGCGGAGAGCGGTCCGACTCTTGCCGAGGGGTCACGAAGCCAGCGAGAGGAAAGCCAGCGGTGCCACCGCTCTATTATAGTGCCGGCAATCTAGCAGCTTAGCTGAGTAGAGGAACATGACCGTAGTCAACAGTCTCCTGACTGGAATCTAGGCGTCTTCGGGCAGATCCTCTGTTCTTCGGGCTTTTTAGCGCCCAATAACTCTCTTTTTCTTGTATTGTCTCTATCTTCTTCTTTCTGTCTAGTCCCCTCAGGGGCTCACCTTATGTGAGTACGGGTTTTTGGCGCACCCGGGGGTTCCCGAGCCAATCATCGCCACATTCATCCCCTCACCCCCATCCGGTCGAGGTGGGTTTTCAAGTGACCGGTGGACCCAAGGTAGGCTCTCGTGCGTTCTTTGCATTCCATCCATACCGCACCTCACCATCGTTTCTTTCTTCCCTTATCACTTTCCGGCCCTTTCGCACCACGACATTCGCATATCTCTTTTTCTTCCCCGCCGGCCTACCTTGCGTGCGAAACGCCCACACAGTTTTAGTTTCTTTTATCTTTTTATTTAAATCCTCCGTGGACACAGCCTGACGGATATCCGCGCACCGCGTGCGCAGCTGGGTGAGTGGGTAATGGCGTCATCCCCACCACCCGGGGTCGTCATGTAGGGTTTGTGTTCGTATCCGCTGTTCAACTGCAGTCCCGCGGGGGGGGCCATTGCATGAGCTGCTGACTTCTGACGGCGATTGGGTCCCTCTGTCTATGTTCTGGGAGGTGTGACCCTGGGGTGAGTCTGGTATAGATAGGCCACTCACCCAAGCCGGGGTAACGCCCGAGAAGTCAGAGCCCGAGGTCGGAGACGGTTGCAATGGTGGAGGATTTTTTTCGCTATGGAGCACCCTTTCTCCATTATTAACAACAAGCGCCGTAAAACTTTAGTAACAGAAGTAGCACCGCCAACAGCTGGTTGTTACTTAGTGATTACCCGTACAGAGGAAGGACAATCATTCGAGAAGGTGAACCCTTTTATCATCCAGAAGGGCATTGACTCAATTGCTGGTCCGGTTCTTTCCTGCACTCGGCTTCGTAATGGTTCGTTATTGGTTCAAAGCAAATCCGAGGCACAAAGTAAGTCCTTGTTGAGCGCCACGCTTCTCCACGGTTATCCTATCCGTGTTGAGAAGCACCGCACCTTGAATTCTTGTAGAGGCGTTGTCACCACGCATAGCCTCGATGGTATCTCTGACGAAGACCTGGTGGAATATCTTGCAGACCAGAGGGTGACAGCGGTTCATCGAGTGCAGGCCAAACGCGACGGCGTGTTGGTACCCACTCGTACCCTGTTTATTACATTTGATGGCGTCGATCTGCCCACGAGCATTTCCGCAGGGTACGAACGGATTTCTGTGAGGCCTTATATTCCTAGACCTCTGCGTTGTTTTAAATGCCAACGTTTTGGGCATACGCAAGTCTCATGTAAGAGTGCCGTTAACATCTGTGCAACCTGTAGCCAGCCCTCACACGAAGGTACCTGTTCAACAGCCCCCGTCTGCGTTAATTGTAAAGGGTCTCATTCTGCTTCGTTTGCCGACTGTCCGCGGTACTTGGACGAGAAGGCGATCCAGGAGATCCGGGTAAAGGAAAAACTCTCCTTCGCTGAAGCCCGGAGGCGTTACCATGCGCGCCAACCTTCACTCCTGCGATCTGGCACATTTAGTTCTGTTGTTGCCTCGCCAGTACCACGAGTAGATGCCGAAACTCAGACCTGGACCTTGACTGGATTAACCGCCACTACCATCCGGCCGTCTATTAAGGCTACAGTTACCAAGCCGTATAAACCTGGTCCCAAGTCAATGAAGTCGCAAGCCGTTGAAAAGAAGCCCAAGCAGAAACTTCGTAGGGAAGATTTTTTGAAAGACCCTCCGCGTGCGCGCGGTAACAAAAGTTCACCTTCTCCTCCTCGGAGGTCGCTGTCCCAGGATGGTCCTGGGACAAGCCGCGCTCAGCGGCACCCTTCACCCATTGCCACCCAGAACCGATTCACGGCGCTTGAATCGGTTTCTGGCACTGAGCGCGTGGGCCCTCCCTCCGAGGAAGCTATGGAATCTGACCAACTCCATACAAAAAGCCCGAGCCCAAAGGTTAAACAAAAGGTAATTTTAAGCCGCCCTTCTAAATAGACAGTTTATCCCCTTATTCTTAATGGCTATCCTGACCTGGAATGTACGTGGTGTACGATCGCATAGGGCGGAACTGCAACTTTTATTGCGTTCCCATTCGCCTATGGTCGTATGTTTGCAGGAGACTAAGCTTCGCCCTCACGATCCTTTTGATCTCCGAGGATATACTCCGGTTCGCTACGACCTTGAACCGGAGGAGGGTACTCCTGCTCATGGAGGTGTCATGTTCTTAGTGCGTAACGACGTTCATTTTACATCTGTCACACTTACATCTGACTTGCAAGCTGTTGCCGTTCGCCTTCACTTACCCGGCTTTTTGTTTTCTGTTTGCTCTGTGTATTTACCTTCATCGTCTCCCCTCGCTCCCGCGGACATTCGAGCTCTCCTGTCCGCTCTCCCAACACCCTTTCTTCTGTTGGGAGATTTTAATGCCCATCACCCACTATGGGGTTCGCCAAGGGCTTGTGCGAGGGGTACTCTTCTTTCCGACATTTTTTATCAGTTCAATCTTTCCATCCTCAATACCGGTGCACCTACTTTTATTTCTGATTCTTCTGGTACATTCTCTCACCTGGACCTTGCCATTTGTTCCCTCCAGCTTGCTCATCGTCTTCAGTGGAACGTCGTCGCTGACAACTACTCCAGCGACCATTACCCCTGCATCGTTTCTCTTCTGTCGCACCACGTACAGCATTCCAGAGTACCTACCTCGATATTCGCAAAAGCCGACTGGAGCTTGTATTCCAGCCTCGTGCATTTTGACGACCAGCCCTTCTCCGACATTCACCAACTAGTGCAGCACCTTACGTCTATTATTTTCTCTGCCGCCGAACGCGCAATACCCCGTTCATCCTCCCAACCTCGGCGGCCACCTGTTCCGTGGTGGAACGAGGATTGTCGGGACGCCGTTCGTGCCCGTAGGACTGCACTTAGGGTGTTTCGGCGACACCCTACACATGATAATTTGGTGACTTTTAAACAATCGCGCGCCAGGGCTCGTCGCATTATTCAGGATAGCAAGAAGGCATCTTGGGCTCGTTTTGTCGAGTCTTTTAATCGTTTTACGCCTTCATCCGTTGTTTGGGATAAACTTCGTCGCTTCTCAGGTAAAGTGTCACATTGTACTGTTTCTGGCCTTCAGGTTTCTAATGCCACCATCGTGGATCCGGCTGCCATCGCTAACACTCTGGGTGCTGCCTTTGAGGCGGTTTCCAGTTCAGACCATTATTCCGCCGGCTTTCGCTCTATTAAAGACCGGCTGGATTCCGCATCATATACTTTTCGGTCTGCTAATGATGAATGCTATAACGAACTATTCACAATGAGGGAGCTGGAGCACGCTCTTCATTGCTCTCGGCACTCCGCTCCTGGGCCGGACAGCATTCATGTCCTGATGTTAAAGAACCTTTCAGCCGACAGTAAACTCTTTCTCTTACAGGTCTATAACCGTATTTGGCAAAACGGCATTTTTCCTTCCGTTTGGCGCGAAGCCACCATTGTCCCTATACTTAAGCCTGGGAAGGATCGCCAACTACCTTCCAGCTACCGCCCTATCTCCCTCACCAGTTGCATTTGCAAAGTGATGGAGCGCATGATCAACGGGCGGTTGACATGGTGGCTTGAGTCTCAGAAACTTCTAGCGAACGCTCAGTGCGGGTTTCGTCGCTATCGCTCTACCGTCGACCATCTGGTGTCCTTGTCGACGCATATTATGAATGGATTTCTGAGAAAGTGTCAAACCGTGGCTGTATTTTTTGACCTGGAGAAAGCTTATGACACTTGTTGGAGGGGCGGCATTTTACGTACACTTCACGATTGGAATATCCGCGGTCGTCTTCCCATATTTCTTCGGGAGTTTATGACGGACTGCGTCTTTCGTGTACGTGTGGGCTCGGTTTTATCTCGTCGTTTTATTCAAGAGAACGGAGTACCGCAGGGCTCTGTACTCAGTGTCACACTTTTTGCGATTGCTATCAACCCCATTGTTGATTGTATTCCACCTGGCATTTCATCGTCCCTTTTTGTTGACGATTTCACTATTTATTGTAGTTCACGGCGGACCTGTCTACTCGAACGCCGTTTCCAGAGCTGTATCGACCGTCTCTACGCCTGGAGTAACGCCAACGGCTTTAATTTCTCCGCCGAGAAATCCGTCTGCATCAACTTCTGGCGCCGGAAGTCTTTCCCTCCGCCCTCTCTCCATCTTGGGCCAGGGATACTTCCGTTTGCAGACGAGGCGAAATTTTTGGGGTTGATTTTGACAGGAAGTTGTGTTGGACCTCGCACGTTTCCTTTTTAAAAGCAAAGTGTGACCGTTCTCTTAATCTTTTACGTGTTTTAAGTGGCACATCCTGGGGAGCTGATCGGACCGTCCTTCTTCGCCTTTATCGCTCTTTGGTCCGATCCAAGCTTGATTACGGGTGTATTGTTTATTCGTCGGCACGTCCATCTGTGTTACGTCGATTGAATGCCATTCACCATCGTGGCATAAGAGTCGCTACAGGGGCCTTTCCAACTAGCCCTGTACCCAGTCTGTACGCAGAAGCTGCAGAGCCTCCGCTGTCCTTCCGGCGTGAGATGCTTTTGTGCAGCTATGCTTGTCGGCTCTCAAGCTTGCCTAACCACCCGTCCTTCGCTGTATTTTACGAGGATTCGCTAGATCGCCAATATTTCGTTAGCTCCTCTGCATTGCTCCCTCCAGGGGTTCGATTTCGACTGCTACTTCGGCATTTGGACGTTACGCCAGCGCCGGCCCTTACCCGAGGGGAAACGCGCTTTCCTCCATGGTCGCGCGCTGAGGCCCACATCCACCTTGGGCTAACGTCGATGCCGAAAAATGCGATCCCTGCTTCTGTTCTTAGATCCGCCTTTTTAGAACTACAGGCGCAGTTCGGGGACTGTCATTTTATGTATACTGATGGGTCTAAGACTGATGTTGGAGTAAGATGTGCCTTTGTTTTTGGTGTTCAGAGTTTTACTTTTCGTTTACCTCGACAATGTTCAATTTTTACCGCCGAACTTTTTAGCATTTATCAATCTGTTTTATACATTCAGCGGCTCGACTTACGGCACTGTTTTATTTGTACGGACTCTCTGAGTGCCCTTCAGGCTATTCATGCGCTGTACCATTACCACCCACTCGTACAGCGCATACATGACCTGCTCCACTCGCTTGGTGTCTCTGGCATCAGCGTGTCCTTCATGTGGATTCCAGGTCATGTGGGCATCTCAGGTAATGAGTCTGCCGACGCCGCTGCGAAATCGGCGATTTTATTACCCAGATTTTTTACTTCTGTTGTTCCCTCGTCAGATTCGTGTGTTATTTTACGTCGCCGCATCCTCTCGCGCTGGCGCGATGAGTGGGCGGCCCTCCGGGGGAACAAGTTGCGGGAGGTTAAGCCTTTGCCGTTGATCTGGGGTACCTCTTCTCGTTCTTGTCGTCGGGAAGAGGTAATTTTAGCTCGTCTACGGATTGGACATTGTGTTTTTAGTCATAGGTATTTGCTCAGTGGTGACCCCGCACCACTCTGTGGGCAGTGTGACGTGCCCTTAACGGTGCGTCACATTTTAACAGAGTGTCAGGTTTTAGCTGCATTGCGTGCTCGTGTGGGTCTGCCTGTTGGCATAGCCAACGTTTTGGCAGACGACACGCGTGCTGTAGAATGTGTTTTACGTTTTATTCATGACAGTGATTTTAATCTGCGCATTTAATGCGTTGGGCGTCTGTTGGCTTAGTACTTTTATTCTGTCTGTTTTTATGGGAACTCTTATCCCCAGTGGACATATGGCGCTCATGTCCCTTGCATTCTACAGTTCCTGACACGTTTTAATCTTTTATTGCCCTTGCTTTTAGTGTGTTGGTTTTTCAGAACTTTGTATTGTTGTTATTGTTATTCTTGTTGTTCTTGTTATTATTGTTGTTATTGTTATTGTTATTTTGTTATTGTTCTATTGTTAGTTTTAGCTTTTTGAACATCGCGGGCTTGTGTCCCGTTTTTAACTATGCGGTTCTTTTACCTGTTTTATATTTTGACCTTATCTTTTATACCTTGTAAGGGCGCTGATGACCGTAGCAGTTTAGCGCCCTTAAACCGCATATCATCATCATCATTTCTGTCTAGTTTTAAGCCCGCGCTAGATACTTATAAATAGGCTCTTTAACTTCTTCAATCTACTAGGTTAATATCATTACCTATATGTAAACCCATCTCCAAATTAATAATTTTCCTTCTCCTATTGCTTCTACCCTCCACCTGTGGCAAAGTCTAAGAGGAAATCTGTTAAGGGTATTCCCCTTCGAGTTGCGCGTGACCATTGGAACGGTCAGTAGAAGCAACCTGGGCCGCGTCGTCCCTTCCAGTTCGCCCAATCCCCAACCCCTTACCTCATCCTCCTCTGTCCCACACCCAATCTCAGCCCTACCCTTACTCCTATCTCCAACACCCCAAATGAAGCACGGATGGTAAGCGCTCTTCCTCTGTACTTTCCATGATCCAAACCCCTCCTTTTCATCTCTCCCCGTTCCCTCTTCCACCGCCCGCACCTATCTCCAGCCTAATTGCACTCCAACTCACCCCCTTATCCCAATCCGAATGCCCCAACCTCGGTGACCCTCTTCCCAGACCTACGCCGGAGCTCTGAGAACCACCCTTCAACCATCTGTCTAAATGTCACGACACCTTTCCGTTTCTATGTGCAGAATGGTGACAGACTTGGATGAGACGCGCCCCAACGATGGCTACGTGAACGGCAGGGTCTCGTTGTCGGCGACTTCCTGGTGCGAACCAGGACAGGCAGACTACGGGCTGCTGGTTGATTCCTGAAGCAGAGGAGACTCGCCTTCCAGCTCACGACGGCTCCCCAGGAGCCTAGGTAGAGAGCCTGATGAAGTTCCTATATTATGACGGCGCGGAGAAGACGACGAGGGTTGAACTGCAGTCCGCGCACCTCTCAATGCACCGCGGCACCTGTGGCGGCACCTGTAGTCCGGCCACGGGCAACAGCTCTACCAGCCAGTCGTGTCACGGTTGTTTCGGACGTTGGGCTTGCTCGGTTACGTGGAACCGGAGTTCGGAGGCCTATCCAACCGAACAGAGCGCCACGTCAGAAGAAGAGGACGCCACCACAACTACCGAAGAGAGTCTCGAGAACCCACGTCAACCTTTCCAACGGCAGATGTATTAGAGGGTTCTCACCACCGGGATGAAGGGCGATGACCTTCTGGAAACCTGCTAGCATATCCAAGTACTGCTCGTGAACACACATTTCATGCCCGCTCCATCTTATCTACATTTGATGACTCTTTCCAACTCCTCACCACCCCCGAATTCCTAACATAAACCGCATGCCTCTCCTAAACTTCACAACATGGAATGCCAGAGGAATATGGAGACGTAAGACGGAACTAAACGGATTCCTTACCAGACACAACATAAATATCGAACTCATAGCCTAGACACATCTCAATGTCAAAATTAGACTGAATATACCAGACTACATTATCCACCGTGAGGACAGAAACGGGCGCGGCAGAGGAACAGTCGCCATAATCAAACAAGAACTGTCACATGATATAGTAGCACTGCTTCAGCTCATAACACTTGAAGCCATAGGAATATTTATCCCCCTAAATAACAACCGTACACTTGTAGTTGCGATGCACAACCCGCAGATCCTTCAGACATAGGAGATCTGGACTCAATCCTCAAACTAAATCGCAAGATAGTCGTTACAGGAGGTCTTAATGCCAAGCACCAAATTTGGAACTGTAGATACACAAAAGCATATAACACTAAAATAACTGCAATTGCATCATTCACACTCCAAGCGAACCTAATTTTATTGTATTTGCTAGGAACTAAAACTCGGATATATTAGATTTAACAATCACACGAAACGAATTATGCTAGGGATTAAAACTTTACCTTCCTCAGCATACCTGCCAGTAAATATTATACTAGGAGGTCCAACCGCAAGGGTCTCCATCTCGCGTCTTATAGCCCACGTATTACACTTTCCAAAGAAACACAAGGGCCTCTGAAACATAAAAAGAAACTACCGTCCCATCAGCTTACTTTTCAGCTGCTCGAAAAAGTTATACTCAAAGGACTAAATTCTATAATCATAAAACGCACCATCCTTATTCCGGAACAATTCAGATTTAGAGCGAAATACTCCACAACACCCCGGCTACTGAGAGCAATGGAAAATATAACACACGGTTTTAACCAGCGACGGCTCATGTTTCCTGTACCTAGGGGGCTGCACTGATTATTGGAATTTTAGTGTACCTTAGCTATTTGAAGATGAATTGCATACGGTGATCTTTCTTTGTAGCAAACTTATTAACCACTCTCACTTTGAACTTCGGGATGTTTTCTACCATTTCCTTTTCTATGGACAACATAGCAAGTGCAGTTAGTTTATCTTCTCCAATAGTGTTCCTAAGGAATGTTTTAATTCTTTTCACTGTAGAGAAACAGCGTTCAGATTTACTTGTTGTTAAAGGCAGAGTAATGGCTATTTTCAAAAGCTTTAGCGCTACAGAAAAAGTGGAAGAAAGATTACTAGCACTAAGATATTGGAGCAATTTTACAGCATCACCAATATTTCTGAATTCTTCTTCTGAATATACGACTGAAAGTTCTGTATCTAGTTTGCCCTTACCAAACACTGGAAACAGTTTTACGCATTCACTGAACGCATTTTCTGAAAATATTGAATTAAATGGCTCAAACTGTGATTCTTGTAGCAGGGAAGACACAGGGAAGACACGATTATCTAAATTAGAAGCGGAGATTCAATTGAGACAATATAACATCACATACTTCCTTGGCTGTTGCTGGTCTGGTCCGTGTGTTTGAAACAATTTTTCTTTTGTGTGGGTTTTCTGCCTACAAATCACAGGACTCCACTGTGTTTCTTAGTTTTATAATTTCAGCAGTGAAAGTATATATGTACACTGGAACTTTGGCAGCATCTATATGGCGATTCTGTAGTTTATTGTACAGTATTTATACAGGAGGCATAATTAAATGGAAAAAATTCAGCCAGAAACAAAACTCATTATTTTCAAGATACCCCAATATAGCAGATGCCTCATTTATTGTTGCACTGCTTGAAGTCTCTGATTCAGAAAACATTTGAAAACATTCTTTCAATGCCTCTTTCTTTTCGTAAACAACATTTACAGTCCTGGATTTGTAGTTCCACCTCGTTGATCCACCACTGTATTCTCTTTTAACACACGAATCTAACACTGATGATCAGTGTGGAGAGCGGGAAAAGAAGGCGGGTATAGTAGAAAGATTTGAAAAGAAAATCCTAGCTTTCGTGTTTTGCCTGGCAGCTCTCTCCATTATCAGATTTAATTGGTGTGCTAAGCAATGTACAAAGTACGCATGAGGACACACATCTCTAAACTTATCTTGCGCTCCATTGATGGCCCTCTCATTACCGCTGCACCTCAAAACTTTGGCCTATGAACTTCTTCTTCTTATATTTTAACATATTGCCAAGCTCAGACGTTACAACCTTTGCAATTTCATCGGAATTTTCCCCATTCGGAATTAAAAAAATCCCCGGAATCGCTCGACAGGATTACCTTAAGACTATTACAAGCTGGAACATGTCAACAGTATCTGTAGTTTTGTCGGCCATAATAGACACACAGTCTGCTGCTTCAGTTTCTTCTAAGATGTTTTCTTTACAAACTTCAAGTATGCACTGACCTATGCACATTTTGTATTGTCTTAGAAGTTCCTTTAAAAATAAATGGTTAGGATAGCACTTAAATAGGGAATCAATTTCTGCTGTATATTTAATCAACCCCCTGAACATCCCTTGATTTTGCGACCCTTCATGCTCTTCATGTCCTCTTAGGGGTAGCTCGTGATAACCACAAAATTTCATACAGTTGATTATCTTTATAAGTGTCCCTATTTTTTGGACTTGATCGTTGTGACGATCTATTGATTCCTTATAGGCTTGGCTTAAGCATGCCTGTACATTTACTGACCCAAGTGTAGCAAAATTAAGCATGTTATTAACATGGTGTTTGGACATTTCATGTTTATGACATGTTTCATCTAGTCTCTTCAAGTCTGAAACCCCCTTTCGAACCCATGTAATGTTGGCTGCGTCGTCTTTAATTCCAAATAAAAGGCAAGGAAAACAGAAAAGGGAATTGCTGACTTCACAGCCACATTTCCACTCATATTTCGTGTAAATTTCAGGACTGAAACACCTGCTATATTGTTTTGGCGGCTTGTTGCAGTTTGAATACTATTTAACACATGAGTCGGTCTTCCACGAACTGTAATGTCACATTTCTCTTGCAGTGTTAAAGCGCCAAAACGAAGCGACTTTAAATACTCACCTGAATTACTCATTGTTACAAGCACACCATTGACACCAGTATATAAAGTCACATTTGGTTGTACTTTACTGTTAGGAAACAATAATATGTTTGAATCGTCGTGAAAATATTCACAAACAGTCTGATTTCACGAGAGCCCGCCCGAAATTGCAGTAAACACCGCTTTGACTGCAAACATTGCAGTCCGGCGAGTTCACTAAACGATGGGATGCGCGGTAAGCCGAAACGTGTAGCGGGGCTACCAGAGAGGGAAATGGAAGCAATACGCACGTTAGCGAGTTGTACTGCCAGTTCTCTGAGGGAGAAGCGGCTTCACATATGAACTTGTCGCGCAGCCTGATATGAACAAGTTGTAATGAATTACAATATACATATATACATATATATACATGCATACATACATACATACATACATACATACATACATACATACATACATACATACATACATACATACATACATACATACATACGGATGTAATGTATTCAATTTAGGCAAATAACGCAACAACATTTTATCGGCCGCCACTGGTTTTAACATTCGGAAATGAACAGGAGCACTTCTGCTGGATGTGGAACACTTTCGACAGAACAGGCACGTGGGTCTTCTGAATAAACTAAACACTCTGTATGTGTCGGGCATACTAATAAAGCTAGTAGCAAATTGCCTAAAAGATCGAAAATTTCAGGCACAGGTTAGCATCGAACTCTCAGCAGCATGACCCATAATCGCTTGCGTGCCTCAAGGCTGCATTCTTTGACCCAATTTATTGAACCTCTGCATCAATGGTATGGCAAAAAACGACAAATACTTTCCTATATACACACGCAGTCGATGCAACCATTATAGCTCAGTCAGGCAAGGCACATTTTATTCATACGCGGCTACAAGATGCACTAAACGCACTTTAAACCTGGCTACTCGAATTGTGCATTACAGTAAACACACCGAAGAGCTAAGAAATTATATTTGCTACGCGAACGAACCATTGATTCTCCCGACATAACCTTCCACCATTCACACTCTTGGGATAAAACATAAACTTGTCCAAAACGGTGCTATGGTTAGGACTTAAAATGGATCAAGGACTTACATGGAAAAAGTACATTAATGTGGTCAGGGGAAAAGCCCACGACAAGCTAGGCAGGCTATGCCCGCTTTTAAACTTAAACGCACATCTTAATGTAACTCTCGTACTAACGTTATATAAAACATAACTCCGCCCAATTCTCACATACGCAGTGACGGTCTGGAGGTACGTTACAAAATCTCATATCAAACGTCTGCAAGTATTTCAGAATAAAGTTATACGTAATTGAAGAAGTTCCCATTCTAGAACTTTTAGATGTCCTTCACGACAAACTAACAATGCACACGATTGAACAACTAAAAAGATACTCCCGTTTGACATGTACAAAAGACTTCCTATACATCACATTCACTAGCGCAATGGTTAAGGAACTACGTCACAGAAATAAACAAACACAAACAAAATTCTCTCTCTTTGGCAAAAGCTCTTAAGTGACGAAACAGACATAGACATACAAAATTTGCTCAACAACCTATTATAGGTTTGACACACACTCGCCAGAGCACTACCTCTTTACTAATCACAGTACCCATCGAATTGTTACAGACCACCTTCAGTCCATTCAGCAGCCCTCCAAGACTTTGTACCTCACAGAAGCCAAGGAGGCCCAGGGAGAACTTAGCCTCTCTGAGTGACACACGTGTGCAGCTGCGCCGGGATGGGTTAGCTGCTTATTAGTATGGTCACTGGACGACTGGAATCGCACCGTACACGAGAAAGACGACCAGCGGCCATCTAAAACTCAGGATGAGCGGCATCTGATAGCGCTACTTAAACCAGATTGCTATCAAATTCGCTTATTTGTGTTATTCATCCGTATCTTAGGCTAATTTAACTTGCATGATTTGTGTATGGTCACCTCACTACGATATATGCATGAAACTAAGGTAATTATGCCTAGAAATAGCACAAGGCTCTCAATTGCTCATGTCCGCGAACTGAAACAGAATATGTAGAATCTATCCCTCACATCACTATCCTAAGATCACTTAAGCATGACTTGCGCATGGTCACCTCACTATAACCAATGCATGCAACGAACGTAAGCACACATACAAATAATTTACCTAAGAATGCAGTACTCTTAACTGCAAACGCGCAAAATTTATGAAGTTTTCGGACTGAATTAAATCTGCGGTGAATTTCTTCCTGTCACGTTATTATCTCCTTCAAGTCTCTAGGCTGCAGACAGGGTAGTTTGTCATATCTGAAGCCTAGACTCTTACATTCTTCCTGTCCCCGTCCATAGGACGGCAGCTTTCTATCTTCTCTCTTCTAACGCAGATGCCACGTATGACGCGCTACTGTCACCAGTGATTTCACATCCTTACTTTCTGGTGGAGGAATATTACTGGGTAGGGTAATTCTCTGATGGTGAATATCACATTCTGAGCTTCTCTGGAGTTACCCTGCACTCTAACAAATGTGATGTTTTCGAGAGGACTAACTGCTTTTCGAGATGGGTCTTCACAGGAAGAAGGAAAGTTCTAACGCCGCCGAAACCTTAACATCATCAGCAATATCACTGAAAGCTGAGGAGAAGAAGTCACCGCAGCAAACGCATCATCCACCGCCGCTAACAGCCGAAACACCGCAGCAACCACTGGCCCCGCTCCCTTGCCGGACCCGGTCCAGCCACCACCACAGCGTACGCGCTTCAGCTTGGTCATCGCTAGAGTAACCGGGGAGCTTCCGATGTATTTCGTGCTATCAGCATTGCAGCAGTACTGACAGTCTGCAATGAAGGCCACTCGCACTTCTTCCGCGCGAGGAACCACGTCCCTCGTGGTACTACAGCCGCCTGGTATTGCAAGTTGTCTTATTTTCAAGCTTACCACAATCAGGGTGACTGTTACACGTCGAGACCAGTCGGTATTGTCTTCGATGCTGTGCCTACGGGAAGACGGAGGTAACCTATACAGTACCGTCGAATAACCACTAATTTGGCCCCGCCTCCACCTTAGCAGCGTGTAATCAATACGCCCGCCGGTGCCACCACTACTGCTTAACCTGTGGAGGTGTATCGCATTTCACGGACCAGGCACAGTGCCTCCTATATCCTGGATGCCGAAAACAATAACCGACGAGGCCACAACCATTTCCACAGCAAGCTACACCAGAACACAACATTGCAGTCAGCACCAGGCAGAAAATTCAGGGATTACGCAGCGGTATACAGAACCTGCACATGGATATCTTGAATGTGATATCCCTCCGTATATCCAGTTGCATGAGGATATCCAAGCACGTTCATCAATGCAACATCTCCATCGCCGAATCCACACAACTGCAACTAGACACAACAGACTGCATATTTCGAGCTTTGCAAAGCAACTGAGCCCAAATCACAGTTCATATGGAACAGCAAGCTATACACTTGGATGTGCCGCTTCGCGCCGGAAGCCAACAAAAATCACGTCATCCTTCGTTCAATAATTCACATACATAATGGAACTTTGATGAGATCTTGGGACTGAATATAAGCGAACGAATATTCTTCATACCAACACCCTTTAACCCCTTGGGCTGTTGTCAGGACCTCGGCCATGGCAGTACCCAAGAGTTATCTTTTACCCGCTCCCGACCATTGGTTGCCAGCTCCCAAATACATGTTGACTATCTGGGGTGCTATGCTGGACTCTAGTATTTCTCTCCCTTGATTTACTTAGCTATTTCCTACGTATTAATTCATCTTCCCTCTCTTATCACTTATTTATACCTTTGCTATCCCGGCAATGGGCCCACCCTCTCTCCAAACATTCTACTATCTTCCCCTTTCGAACAAAAGGAAGAAAAGTACTTCGTTGTGTCATTACTTAGGCTCGGAATTTGCAGACCTATAAATTGCCTAAAAGAGCTAAAATATCCAAATATACACTGCCGTTTGTGAAAATTCCAACACCAAGAAATAATTTCCCGAATAACTCCAAACTTGGTGGAAGTGTAGAAGAGTGTGCAAGCAATACGTGATTAGGTTTGCAGAGAGATGGGGTACACGTAGGCCGAGCCGAGCCCAGCCCTATCGTGTCGGTCCGACAAGGCCAGTGCTGCGCCCAGTGTAGTCAGTGCAGAGGTGTCAAACAAGGTGGAAACAATAAAGTGTGTACCAGGATGCCTCGTCGACGTCAAAGGGAGCCATATCGGCATGTGAGTGAGTTCGAACGGGGCAGAATGATCGGTTTTCGGGAAGCGGGTTTGTCATACCGTGACATTTCGGCTCGTACAGGGCATGCTGCTACGGCAGTGATGCGTGTGTGGAAGCAGTGCATAGATGATAGTCGTATGCAGCGAAGAACGGGCAAGGACCACGGAACATGGCCACAGCATGGGATGACGTCATCTTGTCCGCATGGCCATAACGGACCGTACAGCTTCAGCCACAGTGTTGGCTCGACACTAGAGCATTGCAACTGGTGTGAACTTGTCTGCATCAACGGGACGTCACCGTCTGCTGCAGGTTGGACTGGTTGCTTGCATACCATTATGTCGGCTTCCATTGTCCAGAAACCACAAGCTCCTCCGACTACAATGGGCACGTGAACACCGCCACTCTGATGCTGAGTGGCAAAATGTAGTCCTTACGGACGAGTCCCGTTTCAACGTGTCCTACAGTGATGGCCGCATACGTGTCCGGCGGTACCGTGGTGAGTGCAACCTGGAGGGCTGCATTGTTGAGCGGCATAGCGGACAAACACCAGGTGTGATGGTTTGGGACGCCATTGGTTACAACATCCGATCTCGCCTCCTACGAATCGAGGGCACTTTGAATAGCAACCGGTACCCAACGGTGACTGTAGAGCCTGCGGTATTCCCCTGCTTCAGGCATCTCCATAGACCACATTTCCACAGGACAATGCGCGACCACATATTGCGAGGAATATACAAGTCTTCTTCGAAGAGCGACGGGTACCATTGCTTCCCTGGCCTGCACGTTCGCCTGACATGTCACCCATCGAATATGTCTGAGATATGGTTGATCGGCATCTGGTGCGTCATGGTCCTCCAGTAACCAGCGTCACGGACTTGTGGGCTCGAATACAAACTGCGTGGAGGGAAATCTCTCAAGAACGTATTCAGAACCTTTTTGATTCAATGCCACGGCGTATAGCAACTCTAATTGCAGCGCATGGAGGCCACATCAAATACTGAATATTAGGGCTCAAAGGTCATGTATAGATTTGAAAAGTTTATCATTTGTTTCTTGTCATGTACCTAACCTGTGGTATTAAATTCATTGAATTCATGCGTTTCCTTCTTGGTGTTGCAATTTTCACAGACGCCAGTGTATATTTAAAGCACCTAATATCTGTAAATAAAGGACGTAAAATGTTATGAAAATTAATTAATGTTTTTAATAACTTCAGTTTTAATTACATATTTAAATAGATAATATCATGCTTGACATTAGGCATCAGCATCGTTACATCAACAATTTTAACAGGGAATATATGTAATTCCCTCTAGTGTGTTTATGCACCATTGATGCAGATTAATACATACATATTACAGTGAGGAATTGATACGCGTAATTTATCATGTTATACTTTGAAACAGTTAATCATTTTTGCTAAAAAAAATACAGCATTCTGGTGCTATAAAGTATACAGCGCGAAAAACTGTATAAATATAATGTTTCTTCTTTCAGTGATAGCTTTTAGACTGTTATATTAATCTGTATGAATCTTTGTTGTATGTTCGAATGGGGAAGAGCGGTAAAATGTAGTCGGAGGAAGGTGAAACTGCAAGAAGCTACAAAGCAAATAAAAACCGCTAAGACCTTAAGGAGACAGCATATTCTGAGCATTTATAAATTTTAAATCACTTAACAAAGCTTACAATTCTCATATATATATATATAATAGAATAGAAATTATAGAAATTTAATTGCACAATCAGAAGGAATTTATAATTATTTTGGTGTGTGGTGCATGGTTTTATCCATTATAGTTCATTTCTTGAAAAATAATATATAAAAACACAAAGAATAATGTGTTCCAAAAACATATACAAATCAAACACCTTTTCTTTGAATACTATTTACAGCACAAAATTCCAAAAATTCGTGAATATTTGAACATGCTTAATTGCTTTTAGAAGCAGAATAATTAAGATATACAAATTGCTTTAGTCTAAAAATGTTTGCCGACTCGAAATAATATAGCTACTTTTAACCAAATTTACAACTGGTTTTCAACGTCTACAAATGCTTAATAAGTACTGAACTCCAAAACTTTTGCCTCACAGAGCACATTTATATGTGAAAATGAAGTGTACAAAATTTCATGCTGTTTTTTTACAAGCAGTTTCTGATAGAAAAAGTGTCTTTGCTCGTAAACTTTACATATTTGAGAAAAGGTGTTTGAAAATTTGGTTATATGCTGCAGGCTATAGCATGTCTGAACTTAAAAAAACAGCACAGTCTACTTAAAATCCCTTTAACAATAGTAATAATTGTCCAAAACACCATATATATAACTTTACTCGGGATATTTCATACAATTTGTTAAGACAAAGATGGAAAATCTGAATTTTGACTCCTTCAGAGAAGAATGTTCCCTTAAAAGGATTGAAGAAAGATCAATAAAGCGCCTATAAAGCCAAAAAGGGAAAATGCCACCATTTTCTGGCCTAAATTAACCTAAAGTGAACATATATTATGTTGGTCCTCGTCTTCGTACCCTAAAAAAGAAAAGGATATTCTTTCAACGTCCGAGGCTTAGTTATTAGCCATATGTATGACCCAGCTCTGAGAAGCGAAAAAGCAATTGGAAGCTCTAGTAAGTTTTAAATGGCGAAAAGTGTACATCATTTAAATAAAGTTATCAGGGCTGTGTTTATGGTATTTATGCATGTTTTACAGAGTTTAACAAATCGTAGATACGCAGAACAATAGATTCCAAAAAATACGATCCTATATTAATCATGCTTTGATTTGTAGCAAATGCGGAAAATATTTTCTGAGAAGCTACAACTGAGATGTAATGAGATTTCCTCCTGGCAGCCCCCAGTGTAAGCATTGCATTACATTCTTCAACAAAGAAACAAGGGTTAACGACATGAACAGATATATCAATTTGTCAACTCCAGCAAGAAAATTAAATCTGAGCCTACGAGGTATCGGCTGTTGACAATGATGGCTGAAGAGTGTGACATGACGGAGTATGAGACAGAACTTTAAGTCGTATTTCATTCGCTGTAATACCTCTAATGGCTTATATTCAAACCTCAAACAGGTAAAGCAGCGGATAATACAAAGTATTCATAAAGAATTGAGGATTCACATGTCTGTAAATGTCAGGGCTTAATGCCTATTGCTAATGTCAGCGTTAATATTATACATAGTCTTTTAAAACCCCTAACCAAGCTGTGTATCTTCAAAGTGACTTAGATATTCAGGCAGTTGCTTACAGAAATGGAGAAATATCTACATGAGTGTAGGAATTTATATTTTCTTTTTGTTGAGGCCTTCAACTTAGAATCAATATCCCTTTTCGTAGAAGTTACTATATTCCACTCCATCTGTTATGGGAGATAAGCAGGCATATATAAACATTCATAATCTCAATGATGATATATGTTTTAATCACGCAGTTCTAGCAAAATTCGATGAAAACAAACCATAGCGTGTCAGAAAGTATAAGGACCTTGAAGACATACATGACTTCACGTGCATCTCATTTCCAACACCGTTAACGGATCTGTCAAGGTCTGAGAAGAGAAATAAGGTATTTGTTAATTATTTGGGTACCATTATAAATACTAGTATTACCTCTAAAAGTTCTTAATGAAGAGGTTTCTGAATAGCTGATCCGCTACTTCTTAGTGATAGCACTAAATAAATAATTTTTTTGTTAACGACTTGTCAGTTACCAGGATCATATCAGCACGGCCGATGCACCGGAATTTGACCCTGCAGGGGTTCTTTTACATGCTAGTAAATCTAATGACATGGGACTGTCGCTTTTAAGCGCACTTGTATAAACCTGCGACCTTAGGATCAGAAGCCCAGTGAAGGCACTGGTCGGCGTCACTATGTGTACATAAAAAGTTTTAATAAACTTATTCGAGGTCAGAAAACACAATATGTAGGACGAGTTTGTATATATAGGGTGTTAAATTATATTCGAACCCAATCGCGGCCTGTCTCTACTGCGCGAGACAGACGGCAATCGCCGGGGAAATTACGCCGGCAGAGGCGGACTAAAATCCTTACCTTATAATAGATGCTGGAAATGTTGACCTTCTGCCCTCAAACAAGCAGCATATCTCGTGTAAATATTGTCGCTCACTCTTCGAAGCTCAGCAGCACGAATTCTTGTGATTTCTTGCACAATGTTTTCTCTAAGCTCCTGTAGTGTGCGAGGATTGGAACGATACACTTTGTATTTTAAAGAACCCCATAAATAAAAATCACAACTCGCTACGTCAGGAGAAAGGCCACAAATCAACACTAATTATTCTGTCATCAAACACCTCTAATTGAATGTAATGATTCGGCAGCCGTATGTGCTGTTGCAGAATCTTGCTGGAACCAACCATACGATTTCTCTTCTTCTGTCAAGCGATTGCAAACTGGCCTCAGAATTAACCTCTGATATTGCTCTGCATTTACTGCTTCATGAAAGAATATGGGTAATAGGGCCCTGAAATTTGTCCGTTTAATTCTCTAACAAATTTGTGTATGCCTATAAGTATGATATGCTAACGAAAAGCTCAAGTCAGATATGGATTCGGACTCTTTATTCATCAAGTGACAATTACAGATGAATCCAGGATAAACTAGACGTATAGATATCTCTAATTATTCTGTAAATCTCGTATGTGTCTCTACACAGAACAAAAAAGTTTTGGTAACATTTAAGGACGAACCTAACGACAAAATGAGTAAACCTTTTTCGGTCCCAGATCAAAAAGGAATGCTCTAGATATTGACGGTAATGTGATAAAAAAAAAGGTTAAAGGCATCTAACATTAGACATGGGGCGATTCATGAACGAATCGTTCATATGAACGACTACAAGGAAAGAATCGTATGAATCGTGACAGTCTTAGCATGAATCGTCGTTCAAAATGAATCGTAAGAATCATGCATGAATCGTGGTTCAAAATGAATCGCAAGAATCGTGCCTGAATCGTCGTTCAAAAAGAATCGCAAGAATCGTGCATGAATCGTCGTTCAAACAGAACCGCGATCAGGACATTCTCGATTCATTCTAGTTTGCGCTTTGTTTACTACTCACTCTTAGCTTTGACTTCCAAGCCGAGCCCGGACGAATGCTGCCGAGTGAGTACGTGATGAGCAGGAAAGTTATCTAGCATTGTGATGCTATATCATAGTATACGAAAACAGAACAGCACCGCAATAATATATATTGCCGAGTTCTGTCGATTCGTAGTAATGAATTGCACAGGTTGAAAGATTCGTTAGAATTTATAATGTAAATTGGTAGATCAACACGATTCTTTGAGATGCTGATGGCATAACCTAGGAGTATCAAGTTCAGCCGAGAAAGATTAAGTCTTAAAAACAAATTGCGTACATAGCTGTAAAGCGCAGTAAAATGAATCGTAAGCATTGCCAATGGATGAATGGAGGCTGCAGCACGTGGTATAAACAATAGAAGTAATTTTCAGTACTTTACTGAGAGATCTGATACAGAGTATTGCATGATTACAATGTAGTAAGTATTATAATATACAATACCAAAATATATGCAAAATGGAGGAAAAATAGGGAATTTTTGAATTCTTGGTTTGAATAACATTTTAAAATTATATAATTTAAAATCATTAATTTGTATACTATAATCCACATTAAAAGTATAAGAACATGCATCGATATAACTAAGCCAATTCTAATGCATTAAAAGTACCTCAAATATGCTGATGTAAAATTTATGTAAAAAATTATTATTCTCTGCATACCGGGCTTACACCTTTTCACGTATTTATAAAAATTATATAGCTTATTTTCGCGTGCAACTTCGGTAGTAGTGACGGATAATAATAATAATAATAATAATAATAATAATAATAATAATAATAATAATAATAATAATAATAATAAATTGGACAAAAGCAAAATTCAGACAGCGGAAATGGGATTTTTACGAAGAACTTGAGAATGCACTAGATTAGACCTAATAAGAAATGAAACGATAAAATTAGAGAACTGAATATTTATAAATTATGATAAAATTCAAGAAAACTAGCTTAACTGGAAAGCAATATGAACTACATGATTGAAGAAAGAATACCACTATTAATTAATAAATACAAACTATCAGGAAAAAGAGACATCGGATACCCCAGAAAAAGAGGGAAGTAAAGTAAAGAATCGAAGACAGGTGGAATGCCTAATCATCGAAATGAATATAATAATAATAATAATAATACTAATAATAATCATAATAATATCTTCATACTTATTTTGCACAATACCCTATGTAATCATAACTTAAGTGGAATCACACAGGTTGATTTTTATGACAAATTCGGGAAACTCCAAGTGATTCACTCAAAATAACGCGGAAAGCGCTTTTACTTACATTGTCTTTTATATGCCAAATAAAAAAGATCATGGTCCCCATCGTAACAAAAAAAAGGTCCTGATTGCGTATTTTGGCTGCAAACTGCAAAGTACAAACGGGGACGATTCATATAAGAATCATGAGTGAGAATAGACGGCAGGCAAGGCGACGATTCATGAACGAATCGTGCACTAGGGCAGGCCAGCAGACAAGGGTACGATTCATGATTGAATCGTGCAGTAGGTTAGACCAGCAGACAAAGTGACTATTCATGAACGAATCGTGCGCTAAGAGAGATTAGCGGACAGGTAGCAAGAGGGTGATTCATGAATCGTGAACGAATCGTATGAATCGATTCATGAACCGTGAACGAATCGCATGAATCGATTACTGCAAAAGAATCGCTCAACCCAACTCTATCTAACATAGCGCTATTAAACAGTACAACACATTTAATACATATGTGGATTGCTTTAGGACTAGTGGAATCATAGGAACTTCAATGAATTTGACCTACTCTCAACAGCATAGTGCTGCGTCAGTAGAGGTTAAAATCAAGCTATCGCCTAATAATCGCAAGAGAGTCATTGCAGATGACGGGATATCTATGTATGCTTATAGGTATTACAGCACTGTGATTAAGAGAATGTGACACAGGCCTTGAGATAATGGTTTTCTCCGTGAACCTATGTGTGGAAAACGAGATTTTACCCAAATGTCTCTCGCACACAACATGGATGATAAAAAGGAGAAAAGGAAGTACGAGTGTGACTTTGCCACTATGAACAACTACTAGTGCTGGTCTTAAGCCCAGATAAAAGAAGAGAGACACTGATAAATAAACCTGAATAAAATTCGAAATAACCGTAATCAAACATCATTTAATTCTGTATAAATCGTAATAAAACCTAAAATTACACGAATTAACTCAAAATATTCGGAATGAACCCAAACAAAAAATAACTCGAAATAAAGCCACGAATACCTTGCAGTGTTGGTCTCAAGCCCGAGTATTGGAGGGGGGACTCTAATCAATAAACCTGGATGAAACGCAAAATAGGACTAATAAAACACTAATTAACTCTACATAACATAAAATCAGACCTAAAACATCATGAACTAACTGAAAATGTCCCGAATCGAAAATAATAATGAATAAACATAAACAAAGCGCAAAAATGACACGGAAGAAATACCAGCTGTGCGTTAATTTAGGTTAGATTGAGACCAGATCGTGTCAAGCAGGTAGATTGGATCTAGTCCGATTATGTTAGAATCAGCTTAGGTTAGGTTAAGTTGTGTGTATCCATGCAATATACATCAAACATTCGTCATACATCATGTATCATGAATCAAACGTACATTATACCTACCTACGTACCTATCTACCTGCCTGCATACCTGCCTGCCTGCCTCGCTACCTACCTACCTGCCTACTTACCTACCCACCTACACACACACCCACCGACCAGCCTGTCCGCCTGCCCAACCACTCAGCCACCCACACGCCCACCCGCCCCTACCTACCTACCTCCACCCACCCACCCAGCTACCTACAGTATTTGGTTACTTCCACCTCTGAAGAGGAGGAGATAAAAAGTAGAAACATACAGCCAAGGACCCGCTGAAGCTATAGATATTCAAGGCAAAGAAGAAAACCAGTAACATACTATAGAGATGTACACAGAAGGCAGGAAATGTGACAATTGTGACGGATCAGGATTCGATATGACGGTAAACAACCAACTTAGTCGCCAGGTACAATACAAATTCAATGAGAGGTGCTCCAATAACCAAGCAGAGCAAATTGCCATGCAGAAGCCGTTGTCAAGATATCGGACTTTAAGCAGTTATCAGACCAAGACAAATCCGCAATAGCTTATACGGATAGTAAAATAACACTACTAACATTATCAAACCCAGATAATCATCCTCTAAAACCTCACACAAGAAGTAAGATACAAGCTAATGAAAAACTGGAGCATTCACTTTTCCTGGATCAATGTTCACATTGGAATCGTTGGCAAGGAACTAGCAGATTGCCTGGCGAAGGAGGCAGCAAGCAACTTTGACATTGAAAGAACATACAAGAAAGTACCTAAAGGGGGAATATGCTGAGCGAAATGGTAGATAAAAGTGTTCAGAGGGGCAGAGTGAGCGGGAATTAACAAATAAGGCTGTAGTGCCAAAATCATTTATTCGGAAATATGTGAAACTAAATATAAACTAAGTGGTGCATTAACTACACTCCTGACAGCCATAGAAAACTAACACGTCACTTCTATAGGTTTAAGATATTAGATAATTGAAATTGTTTGTTTAATAAAACCGTACAAGCTGTCAATCACCTATTATGAAAATGTGATATTTTGAGGCACAAAAGACAAATATTACGTAGAGGTGTGATTAAGAACGGGAGGAAGTGGCCAATGAATCATCATGAACTGTTCAAGAAATACCTTTAAGTTTTCGTCAGCCACTTCAGTTCAGTAGATTTTCAACCTCTACAATAAATCCAAAACTCTAGAATATTGAAGAAACAACACGCTGGCGGAATTAAGATTTTTCTAACAGCTATCTTAGAGTATTAAAACTATAATTTTAAAGACCACCCAGCATATAGTATTACAAATAGTAATGAGGTATGCAAATGAATTAGTATTAAAAATAAAACCATAATTCCTACTACATACCCACCCGCCTATCACCCACCCCCTAACCGCCTAGTGCCTAAATTACCTCTCGCTCACCCGCCCACCAGTCCGCCTGTCCGCTTGGTCGCCTGACCACTTGCCCACCTCACCGTCTCCCAACCTGTCCGCCTATCCACTTACCTACCTTGGAAGCATTATATTAGAATATATCTGATCCATTATATTGGATTGCCTACTTAGGTTTACCAACTCCTGGGGCACCAACAGGAATATTTCGTATATCCGTGGTCCTGTCCCACAGTTTCGGCGTGTACTCTTGGGTGCTCTTCGGAGGTCTCTTGAATGACGATTAAATGGAACTTTTTCACTGCAGCTCCTTATAAGCCAGGTACGGATCTCATAGCATACGTCATGATCTCATAATCCTAAACTAGGGCCGCGGCTCCAAAGATGCCTCCTATGCTGCATGTTAAAGGGATAGCTTTAAAATTATGACATGCCACCGTTGACTGGGAAAGAGATGAAAACAAACACGAGATCCTCAAACTCTATGGGTCGTATAGTGCAGTGTCAAGGGAGGTCATATCTGCGGTAGGGAATCAATTGTGATTCTCGGGTGATAATTCTTCTGAATTATTCCAAGAGTCCAGACGTAGAGGAGGTCCTTGCACCGGCACAGACCGGGAGATGTTGGTATAATTTTTGCTTACCCCCTGATGATAAGAATGACGAGGACGGGACTTTTATAATCATGTCTACTCCGCTCACCCTTTTATCTCCTGACAGTGGGGCTCTCACTGGTGCGGCTCCTCAGTTTCGTATTAAAGACTTGGCGATGACTACGGTTTCTCCTCCTCGCCTAGCTTCTAATAAGAAGCGCTATTTGGATGCAGCCGTAGATACAGCCACAGTTTCTGGCCAACCAAGAAAACCTGGGATTCTTACTCTGAGTTCTTCCAAAAGAAGGTAGGTCCAGGTATAATGCAAGTACGTGTCATTTGGTCTTCACTCTTGATACAATGGCTGGTTCACTTCAGAATAAGTGGACAAGTAACAGCCGTTTTCCTCGAAGCGATGAGTTACATACAGATGAATTTGCTGAAGTTTTGTTAATCAATAGCCGATATTTCTTTTACTGTTACTACGCATGCCGTCTGTAATGTGTGTAAAGGTTAGGTCATGCACGAGGTTTATAGTAACGAGTCACATGACGAAATGAAATTCTTTTTCGTTCCAGAGAGTGTGACATGCATTTATCTTGTGAAACGCAAAGTGGAAGTGCAGTTAGTGCTGCCCACTAGTGCTGCATTTGGACTTTCCAAAGACTATCTCTATCTGAGCGTATTTCAATTCACTTTTGGACCTGATTTTACGGCCTTATGTACCCAATCCCATATGGGGTTTCAAATTTCAGAAATTTGGCCACACTTCCCATCACTGTAGATGTAAGCACTCTGTTTTACCATATGCGTTCAAAAGGCTCTTTAATGAATTGCTTGCAGTGCTTCGCTCCTCTGTGGTAACCACGATGGTGCTCATGCTTCCAGTTCTAAATCCTATCCCAGATGACAAATTGAAAATAACCTTGAAGCTCTTCAGGTAAACGCAATGATTTCTTATTCACATTCTCAGAAACAGTTTAAGCTTCACTACACTTTTGAAATTCCCCAGATTTATGCAAAACTTACCCTATCCACTCAGTCTTCCATCCCCTGTTACTCTGCTTGCTTTAACCCAGAAACCTAGATGCCAAACCCGCACTTCGCACTGCCAATTTGGTTAAAAGATGATCCCCTGGTCTTTCGATGCTTCATCTCCGATACTTGGGATTATGATACCCACTAAGTGAAAACCGGCAGTTGCACCTCCTGCTCAAACAAACGCCTCAGCCCACAGTTATGCTCTGCCTCCAAATGCATTATCTGCAAATATCTTCAGAAGACAAGGACACTATAGTGGTAAGGCATTCATTCCCACGTGCCTCCAGCGGGACGACTACAAAATTTTGTTAATCGGATATCTTCTGACAGCGATATAGATTATTCTTCAATGGAAATGCAACTGAGGGTGCAGTTTTCAAGAAGTAAAATTCAAATCCCAGCGTAAGCTGAAATGCTAACACAATCATTTCTGTCTTAGAATCCGAAAGGCTACCGCTCCAGTACTGATGAGTTGAAACTACTTTGATTCAGTTACACTCCTCAGCTTATCTGTTTTAGGAAATGTGTCTCTTGGAACAAAAGTACTCTCTTTAAGTGGATACACTACCAATCGGACTGACCCCAATGATAGGTTAGTGCTCATAGTGGTGTAACTATCTTCGTTCATAATTCTACATTTTCCAAGAAAGTTAATATCACTATCACCCTTCAGTCCCTTGGTGTTGAAGCATACTTTGCAAATTTAACCTCATTATATGCAATATATACAAGGTGTTAAAAAGTATTCAATATTTTGAGAGGTGGTAGCATGGACAAAAATAAGAAACCTTCCAGTAAACACTGGTTCTAACATGCATACCTAAAGCGCTATGAGTAGTTGTTCATCTTCACTGTGAAACATCGGCTCTTCTACTGTAAGCTCTTTGCTATTACGAACGACCTACGGAAGGCAATAAACAAACCAGGACTGTTATTGTCTATGGATAAGCATGCAGTAAAAATTTGTTAGTGGTGTTACTGTAAACCGTATCCACAGTTCTGGGTAAGTACAACGCATGTTCTTACTAGTTCTAATGGAATCAGTTTGTGATATTCTTTTACATTGTAGTCTTATCTTGAAATCTTTTGTGTATGCAACCCCCATTAATGGTGTACAAACACTACTGGAAGGCGTCATCAGTGCCTGGCAGGGCATCCATGACCGACCTGGAGTCTTTCAGAGAATGCGCGTTTCCTTAAGAGTCGGACAGAAGCATGCCTTACTATGAACGAACACCATATTGAGCACTTGCTTTAGCGAAGGTTCACAAGTGCAGGTCGTATGTAATCGCAAGCAAATTACATCAGAACCTATGCTGTTTCACAGTAACAGAGTAATGTGTCCTTATTTGTTCACTTATTTCTTTAATGCATTCTGTAGTCATATGTAATAGTAAAGAGTTGCAGTAGAGGAGATGTTTCACAGTAGCGAAGATGAACAAAAGCTCCTATCTCTTTAGGTATGCATTTTAGAGCCTATATACCGACTGACGAACACATTTTTGCATATGACCCCTGTATTCTGCTTATTGCATTTGAAACGGTGGCTGGGTGGATAACGATTTCAAACCGACGATGAACTCAAGATGAGCGTTCCAAGTGGTTCAATTCCCAGGCGGCAGATTTCTATGCCGAGGGATTAAGGAAGTTGGTGCAGCGTTACAGCAAGTGTATAGATGTGAACGGCGATTATATGGAAAAGTATGGTATATATGCAGGCATATATTACTGTCAATAAAAACCTTGTCTCATGGGCGATGCTGTTATTATGACCAAACGGACTTTAGTTTTGGAATACGCCTCTTATATTCGGATGAATAATGCAAAGTTTACATTGGTAGAGCTTCACTTAGTTATAAGTTCCACAAGACACACTGCTCCTGGACCGAATTACCTTTACTCTGTCAATCTGCAGCACCTGCCGTTAAACCTTCTACCTTTCCTTCTAAAGTTTTGCAATAAAATGTGGACTGAGACGTGAGGACTTGATAGTTGCTTTCCGAAAGAAGGAAAGGATTACTTCATACCTTCAAATGGTCTAGCAATTTCACTGATGTGCTGTCTATGGAAGCTTGTTGAGCGGAGGATTAATCGTCGCTTATGGTGAGCCACTGAATGACGCAAAATGTTGATCGATCTTCAGTGTGGTTTTGGAACGTAACGCTCGACATCGGCCACCTTCTTTCTCTCGCTACTCCATATCCCATTTGTGGTGCACCAGCTCTTGGTAGCTCATTGGTTTTATATTGAAAAGCTTTCGACACTCGTTGGAGGCATAGTATCCTTCGCACATTGCACTCGTAGGATTTCAGGGGATCACTTCCCTTTTTGTTTGAGACTTTCTATCCGAACGCTGCTTTAGAGTTCAACTCAGAACAGACTCAAGGGTACACATATTTGGAAATGGGGCATCGAAACTTCAGTATCAAGTGCAATATTATTTTCAATGCCGATAGTAATATTGTTGATAATATTCACTTACCAGTCCGCGCATTTTTGCTTGTACATACCTTTGCTATTTACTATTCCTCCACTTCATCGATGTGATCGAGCGACAAGCACACATGGCTTTAAATGGACTTTCTATTAGGGTGATTAGAACAGATCAAGTATTCTACATCTAAGACCGTATTTGTTCATTTCTACGGGAAGTGTAACACACACGCGGTTTCATCTTTTCTTTTAGAGGATAACTTGTTACCGTTCGTTCCTCGAAAACATTTCTTGATTTCTGCATTGAGAAGAATGATTTCTACATTGCATTCCCTTACATAGAAGTCATATATTTCATACTTACGCTGACGCTGTATCTCATCCTTAAATTTAATCCATGTCATAACTTGGGCCCATTGGGGAACCAGTAGGCTGTACCTTCTTCACTTCTATTAATGCCCTGTTCGTTCCATTTTGGACTAAGGCAGTGTCGCCAATGGTTCTGCAACACGCAGAGCTTTCAAGGCTCTTGATTTTATTCACCATGCCGGTATTCGCCTATCTAATGGAGCTTACCACACTATAGTCTTTCCGCTCTGACCAGGCGGCTCAGGGATATTGGTCCCGCACTCTGGATCTTGGTCCCGCACTCTGGATCTCACTTCACCACTCCATCTCCAATACCTTTTCCCCTCTCCCAGCGCAATAGTCCTCCCTTCTGTAGTTGATGCCATTAGAGTTTTCTGTGATAATGATTGTGTGTGAATTTATGTGTGATTTACTTGTGTATAGTGACGTCAAATTTCGGTGGCAATGGACGATAGTCGAAATATATTGTGTATAAAGTGTATAACGTTTTTTAAAGCTCTGGAAGACTGACAAGAAACGATTTATGAGTTTTTTAGAAATGCGTAAAAATAACTGCAGAAGCATGTCAAGTCTCTCTGGGAATAGTGCAGTGTATATTGTAGGAACCCATAAAACTGCAATTGAAAATGTAGAGGACTCAGGGCCATGCTTTTCCTCTCCAAGAAAAATCTTGCACGTCGAAAACCTGTCACAGAATTACACGACCTCCAGAAATGCGTAATCCGGCGCTCAGTATAGAAGTTTTATGAGCATGGTGAATATACTATGCTTCAAAAGCTTAAAGTGGTTTTAAACGACAAAATAATCTATACAGGGGTTATTACTTCTTTACACAGAATTTTGTGAAAACGTGGTTTTAGACATCGGAAGTGTAACGATGGGCGACGGTTTATATGGAGAGAAACAATTTGTTACGATGCGGGGCTTATTTTTAAGAAGAATGTATGACATAAAGAAAGAAGACCACCCTCGTCCTATTATTTACATTGAACGAAACTTCGATAAACCAAAAGCATGCTGAATGTTTTATTTGGCATGATTCTAAAAGAAACGGTGTTCTAAAAATTTGACAACGTAAGGGATCATGTTTAATAATCTTCCATATGAGAATGGCCAAATAGGGTTTCATAGAAGGGGCAGATTTACTGTTTCGGTCAAAACGTTGTGGTGATTATCATCAAGGGATGAAAAAGATAGTGTTCAGGGAATGGTTCTCCTCCGGAGAATGGAAGAAGGCTGTGTGATAGTGATGGACAATATGATGTATCACTCTATGCTTAAAGAAAATGTGCCTAATACAAATTCAAGGAATGGTGAAGCTTTTTCATAGGTTCAAAACACGAATATACCTTATAATCCTACGCGTGCAATACTTGAATTACTTTACGTTGTTAGACAACACACTTGCAACTTCGGCAGATATGAGCTCGATGATACAGCTGCAGAAATGGGTTATGAAGTAGTACGGCTTCCTCCATATCACTGTCAGTATGACCGTATTCAGCTCATATGGGCCCAAATAAAAAGAGAGATAGAAAGATAAGAATTGTAAATTCAAAATTAAAGTTGTAAGAAACTTACTGGAAGACGCCATTAAACACGTGACAATAGAAGATTGGCAGAAATGCGTTGCCCACGCGGAGCGATTGCAAGAGTAAGACTTCGCGAAGGAAGGACTACGAGATGAACGCATTCAGAACATTGGTATAAATCTACGTGAAGATAGTGACGACAGCTACAGCTCCAATGACGAAGAATGCAGTGAAGATGATGTCTGTCGGCCATAGAATTTGTATTCGAGGAGTTATTATTCACATTCTCTCCGTTTCCTTCCCTTTCAAAATATAATTGCTTTAACGCATAGATCTATATCGTCGTGTATAGGCATATTCAAACGTGTGAAAATAAACTCATTTAGGTGTAATAATAAACCAATTATTCTAAAAAAGCCGATAAAGCTTATTATTGTTAGTAACCCTAAAGAGTGCATAAATTCAAGTATCAACTACGATAAGTTGACTGCATTTGCATAAGAGGGACAGTAGGTAGAATGGGATGGGGTGATGTGGCATTGATCCACCTGGTGGAAGTGAAAACACTATAGTCATACAGAGGCGTTACTTGATGACGCTGCTTAACCTCTTGTTTCTCTAAGATGAGACATTCTAATGGCAGCGTATGCATCTAAGTCAGTGTCCTAGCTGACCACACTATTCGACAATCTGCGCTTAAACGTCTGCATACATCTTCGTATGAAAACTGTCCTTCCCTCCCAAGCCCATTAGGTGTTCGTTTTCGTTCTTTGTTGGGCAGCTTCCATGTGACTATACGTCAGGCTGTCTACTACGCATCCATGTCCTGGCAGCATGTCCCAACCATGAACCTCCAATCTCCGCTTTTAATAAACATGATACCTATCCTGTCTTTTCAGGTGCTCATTTGAACAGACTAAGTAACCTTCTTCAGAGTTTCATTTTATTTACAGGGACTGTTCTGCTAGTGATACCTCAATGAGCTGTTCCTTTCATGTATCCGGGTCAGCTACCCTTATAAAAGTCGTTCGTTTTGCAGTGTGCATTCGGCCGCACAGATCGCAACAAAACAGGCTCTGAAATATACACAGTCTTCTTCCATCGCCCAATATATCATCTGCATGGGGAGTCTCAGTTCTTTGCAATCATTGTTCACTTTACAAAATTCACATCCGCCTGACAGCGTGTGCAACTTCTAATTCACTTGCTCTTAAAAAGCCATTATGTAATTATATTGTGTTGGGTGCCGGGTAATGTGGACATATTAGGAAATGAAGTAGCCGATAGAGCTGCTAAGAAGGCTTTAGGGAAACACCGTCTTGATATTCATTAATTCAGGATACCGAGCATTGTATTAAACGTAAACTGTATACCCTATGAAGTCGGTTACATAGTCTTATAAACAACCAAAATAAAGCATACTGTATATGCTTGGCAAACCCCAACATGTCAGATACTTCGCGAAGAACTCATTCATTATCTGCTTCGAATTACGCACTGTCACCAGACCAATCGACATCTTTCACAAATTAAAGAACTACTGCTGTTATGCCTTTGTGCACTCTCCGTTACCGTTAAGCACCTATTGCTTGATCGCAACAATTTTAATATCAGTCGCAGTAAGCACAAGGAATATGCCACACTGAATATAAAGTTATCAGATGATTACGATACAATTGCCCATTAAATGTTTATTCTACGCGAAACGGTTTTGTATGGTTTTATGTGATTTAATATAGCGGTTTTTTGTGATTTGTCACACTTTTACTTTTTGGTCCTTATATTTTTACATACTCTTTCCTTTTAGTGTGGCTTCTGGGTAGGTTTTTAACCCTTATTTTCATGAAGTGGTTTAATTCCTAATTTTAAACTGTATCCTTGTGTTTTAATACCATTTTATCAACTGGCCATAAAGTTCATTGCAGCTGATGTGCCCCAAACTCCTCCTCCTTTTCCTACTCCTCCTACGACTACTACTTAACCATCACCCTCTCCAGAGATCACCTCAGGAATGCGCAAGGTAAGCCCTAGTTACTGCCGTTGTAGATCATATCAATGTTTCTACTCCAAATGCCGGCGAACCCACATTTATTTCTGACAAAACTGACAACTTTTCTCATCTGGATCTGAGTTGTGGGTAAGCTTAGATGGGTAGCTGGTAAAGCCATAATTTCCAGTACACCTGATCTCCAGGCGCTCAATGATACCACTGTCGATTCACATTCTGTTGCAGGTACCCTGAGACGGAAGTTTGAGGCAGCTTCCAGCTCTGTGCACCATCACCTGGTGTTTATTTCTCATAAAGTCGCAATGGAAGTCCTAAGTTTCCATTGTGCTGCAACAACCGTTAGCTATATCACAGTTTTTTTCAGTATGCCTGATCTTGAGGATGTGTTAGTTTGTTTTCGACAGTCCGTCCCCAGCCCAGTTGGTATGCACGTGTTGATGCCTTAACACTCGCCTGCTGCGTATAAGACCTTTCTCCTCCAGCTACACATCTACATATGACAAGTCCGTACAACTACTCCAGTTTTGGCGCGAGCCTACTGTCATCCCTACATTGAAACCAGGGAAGGATTATAAACTCCCTTGAACTATCAGTGGATTTCCGCGACGAGTCCTGTGTGTAGAGGTATCGGACGCAGGATTAACTGCGTTTGACTTGGTGACTTGAATGTCAGAAAGTTTTGGCCGACATTTTCGCCGGGACTGGTCTACCGTTGATCACCTAACCAACCCATCGATACATATACTTCATGGGTTCCTGAAGAAGTATAAAATGGTTGCAGGGTTTTTGACTTGGGAAAAACTACGTGTCATCACGATTTGGATTCTGGAAGTCTCCTGGCCATCTTAATTCAGGTATTCATGAAGTACCGAGTATTCTATGTGCATCTAGGTTCAGTTTTTTCTGGGATTTATTTTTATCAGAAGAACGGAGGTCCTTAGAGTTTGGTGTTAACCGTCACACTGTTTTCCGTAGCTACCAATCCTATTCTTAATGTATTCCGCCACATAAGCGCCATGGTCCGTTTTATAGTCGACTTCGCTGTTTGTCTTAGTTGCCGATGAGCATCTCTCTTGGAATGTCACCTCCAACAATGTGTTGCCCGACTTTGCTTTTGGGGTATATGAAATGCGTTACAGTTTATAGCGAAAGAGACCGTCTGCGTCAATTTCTGTCGTCGGAAGGAGTTACTTTTCCAGCACCTATCCATCTCAGCCTGGAACCAATGCTCTTTGCAGGCAAAGCGAAGTTTTTAGAGCTTATATTGAACCGAAAATTATGTTGGACGTCGCAATAGCGTGTTTTAAAGCATGGTGTGACCGTTCTCCTTACATCTTACGCGTTTTATGTGTCATATCATGGAGAGACCATTGGGCCGTTCTTTAGCCTCAATTGTGGGTTCAAAGCTTCACTAAGGGTGTATAGTATACCCATAAACACGTCCGTTTATCATATGTTGCTTTGATGCTGTGCATCATCGAAGCATTAGAATAGCGAAAGGCACTTTTACTATCAGTTCCACTATGAGTCTCCATGTAGAAGTTACTGAACCCACTCTCCTTTCGGTCAAATGGTCTTCTCTGCAACTATGTATGCAGTTTATTAACTTTGCCTCCTAACCCGTCTTTTTACTGCCTTTTTGCGGATTATAGGATCATCGGTACGCGATTAGACCAAAAGCATTGCTTCCTCCTGGGGTTCGTTTTCACTTGATTCTTCCGAAGTTGTATACATCGTTTCTTTCTACGTTTTCCAAGAGGAACAATCGTTTTCCTCCTTGGCTACGAACAGAGCTATCTTTCATTTTAAGTTGATGTACATATGGAAGAACTGGCTGCTAATTTGAACACTGTTTCTGCATTTGTGCAGCTGAAATTATGTTTTCCAAATAGCATATTTATTTATACAGACGGCTCCTTTAATGACCTTGCAGTTGAATATGCCTTTCTTTTCCTTCCACAATCGTTCACTGTTTTATATTTTCAGCAGCAGAATTCCTATTCTCCTCGCCAGCTTTACTCGTTCCATTCTTTACTACAGCGCATCCAAGGCTGTCTACATGCTCTTCTACCTGAAGCCGCACGCTTATTTTTGCATGGCTTCCTGGGAACGTCGAGCTGCAAAGGAACGAGGTTTGTGATGCTACTGAGAAGGCAGGATTGTTAGTACCCAGATATTTTACTCTCAGAGTTACTTCTGGTGATTTTAGAAGTTATATCCATCCAGGTATTCTAGCGTGCTGGTATGTGGAATGGTCCGCAAATCATGCTAGCAAATTACCGAAATTAAATCACTCCGGTTGCCGGGCGGCTTCCTCCTCCCGTAATTGTCGTCACAAGAGGTTATTTTAGGACGATATTGCATAGAGTACCTTTAGTTTGGTCATGAATATTTGTTAAAGAATTAGAATACTTCTGTCTGTACGTTTTGAGGGGAATATCTCTCCGTCCGCCACCTTCAACTGGCATGCCCGAACTTGAATGTCCTTTGACGTTCTAATACGCTGTCCTCCACCCCTTCTGGCATTCTTGCGGACGATGGAATTGTAGTTGAGAAGGTTCTAATTATATTTGGGATTGCAAGTTTTTTTAACACAATTTAATAGTGTCACACATATTGCTTATATCGGGTCATCAAGCAGTTCCCCTCATAGTTATATTAATATTAGTTCTATTATCAGATTTCAGCCAAGGTATTAGTTTGTTAGCATATTTCAGACAGAACTAGTCCAGATTTTTAACTGTAATGGTTTTTTTTCAGGTCGCTAATGACCTAAGTAGTCGTGCACCCTAAAGTCTCAGTTCTACTTCAAACATGCAGACTTTTCCCAAGGAAAACTTGGAAGCATTGGTTAGCAAGTAGTTTGTTAAAATGAAGTTGTCAGGTTGGTAATAACACACTTAAATGATTAGTTTACTGCGCTTTACTGATGTCTCATTACATAATTATGGTTTTAAGAGGACTTTAATGTAGGAATACGTTTATTCCAGAGTTGACGAATCCATGGGCCATAATTACAATGACACATTACGAGAATAAAACATATAAAATAAACGCAAAATATTTTATTGCTTTATTCCAGGAGATATATTTGCAGAAGACGGATTACACTTATTCCCTAAAGGCCTTAGACAATTCTGGAATAGTTGGCACGTCTAGCTATCAGGGAATGTATGGGCAACTCAAGGCGTGTGTCTTAGGAAGGCATGTTCTTACATTTTAGTCACATACAAAGCTGGGGAAATTGCCCTTAATCACCTTGTATATCGGATTTCTACACAGCCCAAAATTCTACCGTTTGCATGCAAGTAAAATTTATGTTACCTTTAGAAATGTAAATATAGGTATTATCTGGTCGAAAAATATAGCCGTTTAAAGGAAAGTGGAGGCGAATCCTTTAAAACGAATTGTTTTCTATATCCGGTTTCTTATTGATAGGTTGATTAAACCTTCATTATAAACCAATAAACTAATGTTACTATAGCTATCAGACACCAGGCTTAATAAGCACTTTCTTACAATTCATTTTCATTTCACTCAATACATGTTCTTAACTAAAACGGATCATTCACATGAATCGGTAACGCCGTCGTAACGTCAAAAATGTGAAACGTGAACATAAAGAATACATTTTCTTAACACTGAAAGCTATTTCAAACGCAATGAAAAACAAAGCTTTCGATATTTTTAAATATGAGTTATACATTTTCATATTTTAAGCAAGAAAACCAGCTGCGACAGTGACAAAAATGTCACTTTCGTTCGTTTCTTCTTTATTTGTTTCCTTCCTGTCTTCCTTGCTCCCAATTCCTCTCATTCTTACTTTCTTTCCTTCTTCAAATGTTCTCTGACAATTTTATTTTTCATTGTGCTTTTGGTGTTGCTTTGCCTTCCACATATCCCTTGATGTTACCATAAAAAAGAAAGATTTTATTTTAACCTTACCATGGAGTTCCATGGGTCATCACAATGACCTTCTTCTGCTTTTCAGTATTACCGTAATATATTCAACAGTTCCCCTGCAGGTATTTTTCCGGCTTGGTTCATGTGTGTCATAATTTCTTCCATTCGATTTTGTTCTTTCTCCTGACGTGGTATGGCTTTCTGTGGCTTTCCCTCTCGTCTAATAAATATAGTGAGGATCTTTCACGGAATTGCAGCTTTCCTGCTTGTTTGGACGCCCAGGGAAAGGAAGCTGGGTCAAAGCTACATGTGCAGAAAACTCCCTCCTCTTCAATTCTTAATTCAATACACTTTCAGGACGTTCATCTTCGATAAAACTGATCGAGTTCAGTTTCACGAGGTGGCTATTCCTCAACTTTGCGTATCTATTAGACGTAGCCTTCGTTCACTCATTTTCTAACTTTTAGTTTGTTTTCCACTTGTTTCATGTTTAGGGGTATAGGTTTTTAACTAAACCTATTGTCTAAAACCCACTGTGGTGCGTTTATTTTATTTGGTGATTTACGACGTGTTCCCGCATTCGATATCAGGCACTGCACGTCCATAAGTGTTATGCTACAGTACAACGGTTATTTTGCTGAAAATGAAGTCCTATCACGCGTTAACCGTTTATTCAAATATTGGATATTTTCTTTCCCGTACATAATTTATAAGCATTATCCATTCTTGTCCATCTGATACGTATGATTCTCCATACATCAGTGTGTACTGGCCCTTGCTGGCGGAGCGATTTCCAGATAATGTAAAGCCCTTAACTTTGAAAATACAGCAATTGTAGCTATTTTCGCGCTTGTGGAAAAAGAATGAACCATTTTAGAGTGTAAACCAGTGCCACATTCGCATTAAGTCCTTCTTTATTTGCATTTATAATTGCGAAGATTCAAACGAAAAATCATTACGTAACTTCAAAGCTTCTCATTACAGGCCATAGGTACACTATGTCAAGGTGTTCGTATACCATTCCTGTGTTATCCCTGAAAGCTTGCCGCTTGAATTATATATACCGGATTGAGAAGTTATGTAGTCCCGGCGTTGAACAGGCTATGCCGTAAACACTATCCACCGCTGTGCGTGCAGTGACTTGCAATCTTAGCGCAATAGTTTGCGCGTTGTTTTTCAGTGGTGTTGGTCCGAGGATCAAATATTTCCGCTTGTAGATTCTCTTTACGTTTAGTAAATTTAATGAGAACTGATAGTTTGGCATGGAAGTGTCGTTTCCCTTAATTTAATTATGCGAATTTCATTAAAACACAAGTTGTTACTTGTTGGAATATGCTTTAATGATCATCATAAATAAATGCAAAAAACTCATTTATTCGCAGGCGTAATTTAAACTTCCGACCTTCACCATGACTTTCCAACATTAAACATTGCGCTACTATAGTGCGCTAACAATGAGCAACACCGTAGCCCTAATCAGTGGGCTGGTAAATGTGGTGTCAGCACCTTCATTTCACATCGTATGTAAAGTGCAGGGTTGCTTAGTTACCAATCCGCAGAATGAGAAGACACACTCGGAATAGATATAAATATATATAGGCTGGACCATTTAAGTTGAGACTGTACAATATTTCCAGAACTAAGCGTTGTAGAAAGATGTGTCTATGAAAACAGTTGCTTGACATTATGGGAGAAAGTAAATGCCATTAGTCGTGTTTAGTTTAGAGGACGCTATGATGGTCATTTTAGGGTCAATTTGATTTTTTTAATGGGAACCTACATTTTGTATATTGTTTTCTCATTAAGAAAGGGTTTGTAAAAAGCTGTTTATTTGTGAGGAGAGTAGTAATAGTCCCGGATGAGCCAATTGTTTTAACGATAATCCTGCCGCTAGGGGCGCTAGTGTCGCTAGTGTCGCTGCGTGCGACGGCGGCGGCGGTAAGTTTGAAAGCGCCCTGAGCGGTAGGATTATCGTTATTGCAATTGGCTCATCCGGGACTGTTTTCTTTATTTATACTTTGAATACAGTACATTGGATAAAGATATGTATACATAGTTTTGATTAACACGATGTATTATTTGCTTAACATATAAATACAATAAATGGACAATATAAGTAATATTAGGAGAAAAAAAAGCACATTAAAATTCATAGTTTTTGTTTGAGGCACTAGGACACACAGATTTCGCGCACAACAATGATTTTAAAGTACGTGGTGCACTTTGAGTCCTCGTCATCGCTGCTGCTGCTATCGGCGGTAAATTGGTGGATAGGTTTGGTGATGCAGGTGACGAGCAGGTGAGAGAAACTTTCGTTGACGAACTCGGTGAAGGTTGGTATATAGATGGGGATGGTAAATTCGTTGTAATGGCTGGTTGAGAAGCATCCTGTGGATGTGACTTTGTTGGTTAGAGCAGGAATGTTGCTGTTGCCGAGGTATATGACGCATAGTGCGTCTTGTTTATGCTGGTGTACTTTGGTAGGTACGCATTTGACGTGGACGGCGTGAGCCCCTTGGACGTCGAGTGTGATGGTGACAACTCTGCTGTTGCGGAAATAGGAGTTGGAGATGCAGAGGATACGGATAGGTGAAGCTGCGTTGAGAATGAGTTGTAGGTTAAGATTGTTCCCCACGGGGACGGGATAGGTTTCGTCGGACATTATTTAGGGTTATATGGGGAGAACGTGACGATGTGACGTTTGAAACCGCTGCGTAGTTTTTCCTCGCCTGCGTATATGATGCAGAATGAGTTAGAGTTGAGTTTGTTGACGAGTTCTGGAGAGGCTTTTGCAAATCTTGTTGGTAGGAAAACTTCTGTGTCGTTGTCGAGTTTGGCGACGAGCTTTGTACCGTGAACGGTGTCGATTGTTTTGACGCCGACGACGCGATATGGTACGTGCTGTTGAAGCGTAGATACGCTGAGAGTGTGGGCGCTGCTGGAAAGTTCTTCTAGCTCTTTAAGGACGTCCTGTGACATTCTGACGGCACAGATGGCAGTTTTTGATAAACGGGGGAGGGCCGTCTATATGAGTGGTTTGATGAGGAAGGTTGTAGTGTTGTTTACACCTGCGATAAGGTGCGCAAACTACCTGTGCGTCTGCGGGAAGTTGGTTCCACACAAGGTCGACGTCGCTTGGGGGATAACGTTCGAAGATGTATATGCCGTTCTGCAGCAGCACTTGGCGTTCCCTGGGCAGTAGCAGGCGGATTCTTCGTCCGTTATCGAGATACCGAAAGAGCACGATGAAGCAGTTCATGTGGTGTTTCTAGCGGAGTACCTTCGAAGGAATTGCTGAATTTGCTTGTTGAGATGATCGAGGTCTTCGTAGAAACCGTGTTGACACTGCGTGCACAGGAGGGTGAGACGGTGCTTAAGTTCGCAGCTGCACGTTTGGTGAAAGCAAAACGAGCAGTGGAAGTCTTTACACGACGGTCCTGGCATTCCCCACGGCTGGCTAGCACCGAATGAAGGGGTAAAGAATGCGCGTGCATAAATATAACCCAACTGCCGGAAGCAGGAAATCACTGGTGGGGGAAAAGTTCGTTGGAGATATACCACATCAGGGGAAGCACTGGTGGGGGAAAAGTTCGTTGGAGAAACACCACATCAGGGGAAGCAGTGGTGGGGGGAAACGTTCGTTGGAGGTTGGCTACATACGCCGGAAGCGCTTAGCGATTATTGCACAACATCCGCAGGAAAAACACTGTGTCCGTTGATTTAACGGTTTTCGTCTTGGAGGAGAACTCTGTTTTTGAACGGTGCTGAACATGCAAACGACCACATCAGGGGAAAGCACTGGTGGGGGAAAAGTTGGTTGGAGATATACCACATCAGGGGAAGCACTGGTGGGGGAAAAGTTCGTTGGAGAAACACCACATCAGGGGAAGCAGTGGTGGGGGAAACGTTCGTTGGAGGTTGGCTACATACGCCGGAAGCGCTTAGCGATTATTGCACAACATCCGCAGGAAAAACACTGTGTCCGTTGATTTAACGGTTTTCGTCTTTGAGGAGAACTCTGTTTTTGAACGGTGCTGAACATGCAAACGACCACATCAGGGGAAAGCACTGGTGGGGGAAACGTTGGTTGGAGATATACCACATCAGGGGAAGCACTGGTGGGGGAAAAGTTCGTTGGAGAAACACCACATCAGGGGAAGCAGTGGTGGGGGAAACGTTCGTTGGAGGTTGGCTACATACGCCGGAAGCGCTTAGCGATTATTGCACAACATCCGCAGGAAAAACACTGTGTCCGTTGATTTAACGGTTTTCGTCTTGGAGGAGAACTCTGTTTTTGAACGGTGCTGAACATGCAAACGACCACATCAGGGGAAGCACTGGTGGGGGAAAAGTTCGTTGGAGAAACACCACATCAGGGGAAGCAGTGGTGGGGGAAACGTTCGTTGGAGGCTGGCTACATACACCGGAAGCGCTTAGCGATTATTGCACAACATCCGCAGGAAAAACACTGTGTCCGTTGATTTAACGGTTTTCGTCTTGGAGGAGAACTCTGTTTTTGAACGGTGCTGAACATGCAAACGACCACATCAGGGGAAGCACTGGTGGGGGAAAAGTTGGTTGGAGAATTACCACATCAGGGGAAGCACTGGTGGGGAAACGTTCGTTGGAGGTTCACTACATCCGCCGGAAGCGCTTAGCGATTATTGCACAACATCCGCAGGAAAAACACTGTGTCCGTTGATTTAACGGTTTTCGACTTGGAGGAGAACTCTGTTTTGAACGGTGCTGAACATGCAAACGCCGTGAATGTGATCGGGTATGATATAGGATGCTTCGCGACCCAAATGCGGGAGCGAAGGGCGCGAGATGTTTGGGTGAGGTGCGGTTGGAACGCTGGTAGAAATACATGCGCACTAAGGACTATTTTGTGAGATGCGCAGTGCGAAATGGGTGTTGAGGAAATGATGAACCTCGAGGAATGTTCTAAAATTGGCGCACCGTATGTACTTGGTGAACTGCGTGAAATTCATGTCATGTAAGGGAACGTTGGAGGCATGGTTGTGAAGCATGTACTTGTGGTATGCCATGATTTGATTTTGCACGTCCGTCTCTTCCTTCTTTTTGTGATACATGATGTCGGTAATGATGCGCTGCAGGGTATGCAACACGTGCCATTCTTGTTGGTTGAGCGTAACGGATGCGCCTTGCGGTTCTTTGAAAACGAGCTTTAGCTTTCCGAACACAAACTTAAACACGATGGTGACGTTGTCGCTGAACTGAAATTGCTGTAGACGTCCCTGCGGGTCATTCAAGCGTTTGTGAATGATGGGGATGGCTTCGACGAGTTTGTGCCACTGCGAGGAACTCATGACGACTGCGTTGTGCTGTCCACATTTGGCAATGGTGACGACGAGATGGTGCGGTGGCCGGGGGGAGAATCCCACACTGACGAATTTAGTTTGTTGCGGGTTGAGGAAGTAGATATCCGCCAGAGGACCCACAACTGCACTGTGTTGGAACTGTGCTGGCGGAGCAGGGCTGTCGGGATGCTGTTGGAGGTCGAAGATGGGTAGTTTCCTTTTTTCCCCGGGTTTTGAGGTGGTTGGGGTTTGACATCCGGTTATACTGGAACACACAAAACAATAATAATAATAATGTGAGGGATAGAGAGAGATAAACGGGATAGAAAAAAAGCAAGCTAATACATAGGTGCGGACCTACCTGGTCGGCGTGCTGCATGGCAGCAGGACTGTATCCGCGTGCTGCATGGTACACTCTGAATGAGGCGAGCGGCACCGTGACGTTGCTTTTTATATCAGCAGGAGCGTCTTCTGAAAGCACGTGCAAGACGTTGGATTAGCTTAGATGTGCTGAATAGTGACACACACACACACACACACACACGTACTCACCTTCAAGGGTTGACAAGTTTGCCGAGCGGCAGAGCACTTTGCGCGGCATGCGTTTTTGAACGTTTTGCGAATGACGACATCATTATGCGCGTGATTGCTGACGCGAAATTTTGAGAAGAATGTATGCTTAGGTAAGCCGGAGCAGCGGTGGGTGAGGTAGGCGATGACGTAATGACCGCACGTGGTGCTGTCGAAACCTTGCAGCCTTCTGGCGTTGGTGGACCAACGCGTCCCGCAGACCGAATTTAAGAACCGGAGAAAATGGGGCGAGAGCGGTCCTATGCCGTAACTGTCAAAATATTCTGCACGCGAGTTTTTGTCCACAAAGATGCAAACCCAGTGCTGCCCGGATTTGGTGCTGGGGTCGGTGTTAGCCACTAGCGCCAAGGGAGGCGTTCGAATGCCGTGAAGTACGGGTAGTTTATCGCAGGGGTAGACGCCTAAAAAGTGAGAACGCGTAGAGGGGCATGTCGATAGAAACCGTTGAATTTGAAAGGTGTTCATGATACCAAAATGGATCGGTTGGCGTCGATTTCGACCGTGCGATGTATTTCCGCTAGCAGCAGAAGTATGACCGGTTCTGTCAATTTATCGGCAAAACCGATGCTTATAGAGACGGTTCCGTGGCGCTGACCCGAGATGTGAGACTCGTTAGCGCTCATGTCTGCAGTGAGATCGAAAACCATTATCGTATACCCTTGCGGGTAGGTTTCTCTGGAGATGGAGTGTCCCTCGTCCTTGAAATGAATGCCTAGGCCGTCCTGCAGGGTTTGAAAGCATTGCAAATAGTGTCCCTTTGTAAAGTCGGGTTGCAGAGGTTGGGAGGGAACGGGTTGCCCGTTCACGTAGAGCTGAAAGAAGTTCATTTTAAAATGTTTCAAGTTGTACGGATTTGAGTTAAAATGGCCGGAATAGGCCTTGTCGGTGACCATGGCTACTACCACTCTCCTTGGAACTTGCCCTACGCACACGTCGCTAAACGTCATTGCCCTGGACTCCTTGGGGATGCTGAGAGCGTGAAAGCTGACGTCTTTGAGATGGTACTTTGCGTTGCCCTTTGCGAGCACGGCCTGGTGCGCGAGCTTTATGGTCGGCGAGGGCCGCACCGATTTTAAGCGCAGCGTGGCAGACACGATGTCGGCGTACCCCTTAAAGGTATCTACGTCGGAAAACAGATAAAACTGGGGAGAGGCGGGAGTGAGCTTGACGGTCATGCTAACGTTGTTCAAAAGCAGCTTCTCCTGTCTAAAAAGAGCGTTGGACAGAGGACCGATGAGCTGCACGACGTTGCTCCCTTTGGTAAACCCCTGACGCCACTGAAAGCCCGCATTGGCGATAAAAGTGTCCATGATGCCTGCCGTGTCCTTTCTCCAGAGGGTAGATTCTAGTTTGGTGTTCATGGCATCTTCGGAGTAATTGAGAAGCGTCTCGAGGTAGGTTCTATAGGGGTAACCGGCTTGCGGCATGGAGACGATGATGTTATTGAGGGTTACCTCCATCTGTTGAAACAGGGAATTTAAGGCGTTGTTGACCAGAGTGGCGTTAGCGTCAGCGTTTAAGGCCTCTCCTTTGTCATCTACAACGCGCACCATGAGTTCGAGTACGACGTAGGTCAAGTCTAGGTAATCGTCCGCATTTCCGGAATAATGAAAGGTGATGGGGGCATTTTTCATTAAAGTGTTTTGAGGGTTTAGGTATAGGAACCGTGACTCCTCGATGCTCATCTGAACCGGCACCTCTGTAAAGAGGTCCAGTTCGGAACTCATGTGGACGGTCGCGTCTGCCATTACGAAAATACGTCTTGCACCTTGCGCCTACCGCGTTTCAGCTTGGACTGCTTGCTCTTTCCGGATTTGCTCGGTTTTATTCTCTTGAGACGCCTGGCGCCGGAACCGAGCATGGCACCGAGCTTTTCGTCGGCTTTTCGTTTTAAATTGTATCCGGACTCCTTGAGCCTCCGCTGGAGCGCTTGCTTCGGCGCTGCTCCCGCCACAGTCACATCGGACAGAACGTGGGCGCCCGCCTTTAAGGCCTCCTTTCCGACTGCTTTTGCTCCGCTCTTTAAAAACGGTAGCAACCTTCTAAAAAGTCCTCCGAGGGCTGAAAAGAGACCGCTGCCTCTTTGGTAGCGCTTGCCCCTGTAGAGAGCGAAATCGCGATGGTGGAACGCGCCGCCGGTCTGATTGAGGTAGTACCGCGTTACGGCGTGCACGTCCATTACGCCTGTTTCGGACGAAAAGCGAGAACTACAGTAGAGGAAAATCCGTCGGCGAATGGCAAGAGATCGCCGTAACCGTTCCTTAAATCTATGCTGACCGTCTTGAAGTCCTGCTGAATCAAGGGTACCCAATTTTGGGGAAAAAACGTCTTTTCGTCGCTCATGTAAGTGTTGTTGCTTCTTTCGTATTCCACGGCCGCGCTCTGTATGACTTGGGCGAAGGTGTCGCCCACGACTTGCGGGGACACTAGATTACAGTAGACGAACATTTCGTAAGGAAACCCCATATAAGGATCTACGGGGCGTTTAGCAGCTTTTTCGAGAATGACGTCGACGTAGGGATCGAAACCCAACATTTTTGCCATAGCGGGCGTCAAGAGCAAACTGTGGATGCGGTGTAGAGGCCCCGGAGGGTCCTCCGATTTTGAAACGTCTCGTTTGGGTCTGACGGAACGAGCCGCCGCGGGTTTCTGCTGCCCCGAAGCCCGGGGCTTCGGTTTCGGTTTCGGCTTTGGTCTCTGGCGGGGCGCATCGTTGAGAGCTTCGTATTCGCCGACCGCGTACGGTACGACAGCGCGCGCGACATTTTCCACAAACCCGTCGAACGGAATGTCGGGTAGTGGTTCGGGGTGGGCGACGGCGGCATTCACGCCCGCCGTCTGCTTGCGCTCGTCGAAGAGGAAGAAGTTTTCCACGTGCAAGTGTTCGAGTAGAGCGGCGTTGACGAGGTTCACCAAGTCTTTGGGATTGTGCACGATGCCTTGCGGCATTTGCAAACTGAATTTGGAATGCGTGGGGAGGAGCGTCATGGTGTACTTGGTGCCCGCCAGACGGGCGACGTCTGGCGAAAGGTTATAAAATTTCACCGGATACCTGACCTTTTGCAGGGCGACCTCCCATTCTCCCTGCAGAACGATTCTCTCGGGCAAGATGTTAGAAAATCTGGCCGTGGTGTTGTCGGTAAAGTGTTCCATGGAAGCGTTGCTCACGAGGGTGATGGAGAAGGACTCGGTCTTAATCATGTCGAATCGACGGTCGAAGCCAGAACCCACGAGTTAAACTTTGCCGGATACCCCTTCCACTTTACCAAGACCTGCTTGCGGCGCCCTCGGCCCTTGGTCTGTAAAACGCGCTCGATCTTAAACGTCCGAGGTAGCGCGACCTTTTGTAGCTCCTGGGTGTAAAATGCGCCGTCTATGGCTTCTCCGGCCAGATCCTTCAACTTATATACCACCGGCCGACCGCGCACCACCTCGGCTATCCGAAATATTTCGTCCGTCCAATTCTGCTCGTAGCCCTTGTCGAATTTCATTTTTTCTTTAGAGATGCGCACGTGATCGCCGACGGAAAATGTGGGTTTCCCTGCGCGAGGTAGGGTCCTATTACCGTAGAGATTGCGGTACACTCGTAAAATGTTAGACTCGTTCACGTCCTTCGGAGCCATTTTTATGGACCTGTGATGCGAGCTATTGTACGACTCGAGTAAGGCCGGAAGGACTTCCAGGTATCTGTAACTGTTTTTGTGCGTGAAATACCTCCACATCTTGGTTTTTAAGGTGCGGTTGAAGCGCTCCACGACGCTGGCTTTAACGTTATTTTTGGTTGTGTAATGTTTCACGTCGTGTTTCTTCAGAAAGTCGCGAAAAGTCTTGTTGGTGAACTCGGTCCCCTTGTCCGTCTGGAGGACCCTGGGTACGCGTTGGGAGAATATGGAGCGAAACGCTTGCGCGACCTCGGTACCCAGCTTCGATTTCAGGGGCACGGCCCAAGCATATTTGGAAAATACGTCGATAACGGTCAGAATGTACACGTAAGGTTTGTTATGTTCCCTCACGCTGTTCATGACGTTTAGATCGGCCTCCCAAAGATCGTCCATATTCGTCACGTGATAACATCTGGTGGGGAACCGCTTTCTGACCGGCTTGTGCAGAGTGTAACTGTCCCGGGTTCGAAGGAAGGACTCGATGTTCGCCTTAGACGCAACCGTGGCCTTTCGAAGGGGTTCGACCGCGCCCAAACCGGCATAGTGTTCCGGTCTGGCATAGTATCGCCTTAGCTCCTTCCATTCCTTCATGCTTTACTTGTACAGGGGTTGCCAGACGCGCTTGCGAAAATGGTACGACGCGGAAGGCGATTTCGATTTCTTTTTCGGAGTGGCAGGGTTCGCCCTCTTCTTTTTGCGAGGCGAGAGGAGGTTGACCTTTATGGTTCGGGGTTCGACCTCCTGCTTCACCGGCACGCGCTCGTGCACGTCTTCGTAATCGTCGTCGTCGTCGTCGTCGCCCAGGAAGGGCTTTCTGACTTGTGCCACGAGATCGAGGTAGTTGTCCAATTTATGTTTTACGAGCCGCCACTTTTCGTCGGCAGAGAGCTTCGCGCTCTGCAGGTTCCGAATTTCTTTAGCCAATCTGGATACGGTGCGGTCTACAGCGTGAAGCCTGTCGACGGTCTTCGGTTGGGGCGCAACGAGGATCTGCCTGCCGTACTTCATCCTGTTAATTTCGACACTAGCGCGCCGCCGAGCGAAGCCAAGACGGGTAGGAGGAATGCCGGCAAAAAACCTCCTTTTTGAACCAAGATGCTCTTCTTCTTCTTCAGAGGAACCCGTTTATCCGTCAACTTCCTCCAAGAAGCCTTGTGCTTCTTCAGGCGACCCAAGCACTTTGCGGGAAGTTGCACGTGACCTCTGCACACGTTGAGCATGCATTCGCTAATGGCCTTGATCAGATCGCCGTCGGCATTTTTTAACAACTTTTTGCGCAGAGGGGCCTTCGCCTTGGCCAGAGCCGCCAAATTGCCGTGCTGTCTCGCTATGCGAGGACTGGTCAGCGTCGCGAGCCTTGACCTACCTCTAGCCATGCTTGCGCGATAATGACGTTCGCCCCAAAAGCGGTACTTTTTATTTAGACTCGACGGCCTCGGTCGGGGCGAGACCCTGCCGGGATAATATAGAACGAAACGAAACCCAAGTCCTCTCGGCGGCCTCAGTTGGGTACGAAATAAGAGAGGTTTTCCCCCGGCAGCACGCCGGTTCGATACCTGTATCGGGCGGGCGTGTACTGAGTGCAGTCCAGCACGAGATACCCGTGAGGGCGTTCGGTGGCCTTCTCGAAGGCCTCCAAGAGAAACCTAGAGTTCCTGGGTTCGATCTGCTGGCACAGTCTCTCGATCTGCATCTTGTCCCGGTTGTTCTTGAAGACCACGACGTAGTTCGCATTCAGAGAGATGTTGCGATATTTCTGACCCTGCGGAAACACGTTCTGCAGGATGTAGACGATGCCGAAGCGCTTGTGATGGGAGTCTCTGGTGAAAAAATTGGACACGTCCTTCCCGCCACCCTCCACCATCAGATCGTCGAGGACGACGAGGTCGTTCTCGCCCACCGAAGCAAGTTCGGGTATGCCCGCGTGGGTCTCGCAGCGCAGAGCCGAGGGTTCGAGTCTCGGCGAATACTCCGGAGGGTGGCACCACAGCACCCTCCTGGGGCGCACGTCGAACATCCGGTGCGCGTGGCGCAACAGGTTTTTCACGAAGGTCGACTTGCCGCAGCGCGACGGCCCCGCCACGAGCATCGTGCTGGGAAACTCGAAACGCCCCAGGTCTCGGGGACAGGGCATCGTCTCCTCGGGGGTGCCCGGTTCGAAATGACTTTGGCGCGGCTGCGGACGTCTCATTTATGCGTTCCTCTTGAACCCGTAGGGATAGGAATCGTGATCGCCGGCGAGCACGCGCTTGTTGACCACCATCCTAAACGTCTTCGAGCTGGGTTCGGTGACGACCGTCCAAGACGGTTTCCGCGAGATCTGCGTGCCCTCCAGCTTCACCGCGCGGTCGTTGTCCCTGAGCACCACGTCGCGAATCACCTCCGCGTTCACCAGCTCCAGGTTTCCCGAATCGAGCGTGATCCCCTTCACCTTGCACACCGAGAAGGTCTTGCCCGTCTCGGGGCAGACGATCTCCATGCAGTAGCTTTTGGGCCCCGTGGAGGCGAACCGGGCGATGTAAGAGCCCCTCCCGTACTTCTCCAGCTCGTCCGTCATGTCCCCCAGGAGGCGTCCGACGGACGGCGTCCAGTCGCCCGGAGCGGCGGCGACGACGACGGAATCGGTGTCGAAGTAGCAGACCCGTTCTCCCAGCCTCTTCAGGTAGGAGTAGAGCACCAGGCGCGCGTGAGCCGTGGTGTAGGCCGCCAGCACGGCGTTGGCGGCGGGGTTGACCTTGCGGCACTCCTCGCGGTACCTCCACACCACGTACATGATCCGGTCGGTGACGGGCACGTAGGTCTGCACTTCCACGCCCGGGACGTTGAGCAGCTCCAGGAGGCGGTCGTACCGGTCCACCAGCTCGCACGTGGGGAGGTTTTCCCTCTGCCCGAGTTTGCCCCAGAAGCTGTTGAGCATCAGCTTGGCCAGCTCCCGCCTGCCGGGGTTGGTGGCGACGGCCTGGGGATCCAGGGCGACGCCTTCGTGTTCGAAGAATTGCTCCACGTACTGCTGCTTTGCGGCAGGGTCGTCGCAATCCGAGGGCCATCCGGAGGCTTCGGTCTTGATCTTCAGGAACTGATTCACGTAGTCCTCGAAGAGACCCTTGGCTCCGGTGGTCGGTTCGTGCCGCACCACGTCGTACTCCCAGATCTCGTGGACCCGCAGCAGGCGGTACCCCTCCTCCAGGGCGACCTTCATCTCGTCGATCACCCAGGTACCCGACAACGCCCTCTCGCGCTCTCCGTGGTGGCACTCGTCTTGGTTCTCCGCCTCCGCACAAGCGCGGCATAGCGGAAACATGAGCTTGCCGCCGATGCGCGCCGGTAGCACCGGGTGGTACAGGTGTTGCGGCGGTAGAACCTCGCACTTCACCAACCCGCCCCCCACGTCTTCCAAGCGCGGGAATCGATCCACGTGGATCTTGGGGTGGCCCGCGGGGTAGGGCTTCGTCTTGTTCACGTACGGGTACAGGCTGCATACGTCGTAGTAGTAGATCTTGCTATCCCCCTTCGCCTCGCAGTACGTCTTGGTGCAGTTGGTGCGACCTCCGTAGAAGGCGTCTCTGGGGTTCAGGGGTTCGGGTACCGGAAAGTCCCTTGCGTGGCGCGCCAGGTCCTGGTTGGCCTTCGTCGCGGCGTCGAACTCGCACTCCCACATTTCCACCACAGCGTAGCCGGCGGCCTTGATCTTGGCCGTGACCTTCTCGGTGCTCTCTAACCTGGAGGCCATGGTTTCGTGTCCCGAGTTGTATATCGCCGCATGGCGATTGTGAAAGCACCGCCTGCAGCCGTGGTAAAAGCACCCGTGGAAAAAGTACGCGGTTTTTTCGGCCTCTCTGTACCCGTCCACCTTGTGCCCCACGATTTTAACTTCGCGTCCTCGCATGGCGTGCTGGATGACGATGCGGTTTTGCATCTCTAGCCAAGTTAGCCATATGCATGCGGCGCGAGACTGCCGGTCCGCTAGTCGATACCCGCCCGCTGGCAAGAGGGCAATTTTTTTAAGCGGCATGAAGCGCTTTCTATACACGCACATGCACGCCTGCGCAATGGTGACGCATTCTCTGAACGGGTCTATTCCGTTCTCGTCCAAGAATTCCCTTCTAAATTTGGAAACTCCCTGACTGAGTAGAAATACGTCCATCTTGCAATACGCCACCATTTCCGCCCTCATGTCGAAGACGTACCCGGAGGACGCCTTTTCTTCGTGCCACTGCTCGAAGGCTTTCCGACCCTCCGCCGACATGCCCTCCGGGCAGTAATGCCTTTTGTCGGGAATCGAACCCACGTACCGCTCGTTTTCCTTCGTGTTAAACAGGTACGGGAAATAACCTTTGCATTCCTTCAATCCGAAGGTCTTGGAAAAGCGGGAGAGTGGCATGGGTATGAAGTTGAGCGAGTCTAGAAATGTGACGTCACCGTACCTCATCCTGTAGATCTTGCTCCCGTTCATGATGAGCTCCGGGATCCAGTCTAAGTGCGCCACCATGTACTTTAATAGAAACTGCCCGTCGTAAGCTCTGAGGTTATGCGCCACGACGTAGACGTCCCGGGCTTCGAATGTCGCCTGCGCGATGTGCTCGAAAAGCTGCTTCACGGGTTCGTCCGTGAACACCCATTCTTTGCAACCGCATTCCATGCAGTATGCCGTCTTGCGGCGTTCGTCGATGCAGTGCGGGCAGGCTTGGTACAACACGCACAAGTTAGGTACATGCTCGTATGTGTCCTTTTTGCCGGTATATGGAATGTTTTGCGTGCATTCGAAGTCGATGAACATAAACACGTACCGGTTTCTTTTGTTCTTTGCGGCGTACGGCTGCATATAGCACATGTGGCTAGAATTCACGTGTGTCTTGCAATGATAGCAGTACTTTTCCCCGCACTCGTGCGCGGTTTTTCTGTACCTCGCATTCACGAGCTTGTTGCAAGACGTGCACACCTTTTCTACGTCGCACACCGACAGCGCCTTTGGGTAAAAAACGCCTTTCTTTGCGTGGTTTGCAAAGCATGCCGGTCCCTTAAAATCTCTGTTGCACCCGGCGCAGCGTATGTAGGCGTCGAATCGCGCATCGCACTGCTGATGGCATTTAGCGCACCCGGCGTCGCACCTGTGAAATTCTTTTTTGTGTGCCGAGGGATGATGACACCGGCGGCAATACGATTTGCATTTAAAGCACTTGTGAAGGTTCACGATGGCGTTAAAGTGCCCGGCGTGGAGCATGACGTCGATGTATTTATCGCATTTCTTATCCGACGCGTACAGCACGTGCTTCCCCGTATGATCGCCAAACACCGTCACAGCGTATCCCTTTAACGCAGCGTCAAAGCGTCTGACGTCATCTATGGTGCAGCCGTCGTGGCCTTGACCGATGCTCGCGCACAAGGCTACGGCCTTCGATTTTTGCAGATAGTCGGAACGCGTCATCGTTCTGTAGTTGACGTCGCGATCCACTTTGGCTTTGCCTACAACGATGGCTCTTGCTAAACACAAGTTGTCTTTGTTGGCTATTTCGACAATGCCTTTATTGCCCCTACAGGCATCGCAAGGTTGGTGGCACGAACCCGAGACCTCCCTGGTCCACACAAACGTCACGTGAAGAGGCCCGCTTAGCAAGAATTGTTGGTTACTTTGCATTACTTTTTCGATGCTTCCAACAATGACATCCGCATTCAATTGGTCTACGCGCCTAACGCTCATGTTGAAGGCTTTGGACGTCTCCTTTTCGTCTGTTATGGATATGCCTAAATATCCGGGTTCGTTTTCTAACAGGTTCTCTTTCGCAAAGTTTAGAATATCGTTAAACAGATGCGATACCCATTGCTCGGGGTTGACATCTCTGGGGACCGGGTTTACGGTAATTTGAGACTCTGTAAAGCCGGAAAAAAGCTTTGGCAGCGTTCTCTGCTTGTGCCCTATAATTTCGAACGTAGGCTGCAAGGTGTCATCGCGACTTCCCCCGGATTGCATCTCCATCTTATCGTCCGAATGCGCCGATCGCTATTTCCCCTGCAAAGTGCTGCTGCTATTTTGTTTTTTTTAGTTTAAACTATTTTCCGTCAAATAGAACGATTTTGTAGAAAAACTCCCGCTATCGCAACGCTTCACTACGGGCGTTTGCTCTTAGCACAGGGCTTTTATAAGCTCGCTTATCGAAAACGCTGTTTCATTATGCGCGTCGAGTTAAATGCCTCGTTTCGCAACAAAATTGTTACGTTTGTAAAAAAAACGCTGTCATTCTGCCACTATCCACCACTGCACGACCACCACTGCAATAAGGCTGCATAAACGCTGACGAGTTTCCTTTTCTCACGCTCGTGTTCTTCCACACGTCGGCATACTTCCTTGTGCAATGCTGCGCATGCAAAATCACAAGCAAGCAAGCAGCGTTTTAACGTTTATGTACACTCGCGTCAGTACAATTTTTTAAAACTAACAACGCCGCGTGTGGTGTTTTTGTGTTGTGCAGTGCATACGTGTTATGTAAAATGCGAGAAATAAAAAGAAGCAGCAGATACTTCCTTTATAAGGAGTAACACCAACTGTTGAATGAAAATTCTCAAGTGTTAACGTTCGTATCACCTCTAACCTCTGTCTCTTATAGGTGAGTACGAAAGTTTATTTTCATATCCACTTATTTTTAATCCCGTTAAACTTTTCGGGGAATGGTTGCATCCGAAGGGACGCTATACACTGGCCTTAAAATTCTAAATTCTTTCCAACAACATGGCGGGGCAAGAACTGAAAAGCCACATGCTTTTAAAAAGAATGCTAAGCATTGTACAATTCGAACCATTTATAACAAATATCTCGGAAATGGCTGACGTCACAAAAACGTTATTTCAAATAAATTGTGTGTTTTTTTAAAACAGATCTAAATTTTTTTGTATTGTATGTTTTTCTCAAACCTTAGCAGTTATACAAGATCGTAGAAAATTTCTTCCGAATCAAGAGGACTTCGCAGGCTATTTCCGCAAAATTCGAGATATACATTTTATTTTTCATATAAATGACTTTAATATATGGTGTTGTAATTAAAATCGTCAGAGGCAGTTTTACAAAATAAAACATTTCGGAAAATAGTTCATGTAAAGGGTAGTTTTGGGTGGAGGGACTTTCTTGTAAATCTCTGTGTCGTAACTTTTTGGAAGGTACTCAACCTAAATACCAAGTTTTAGTATTTATCCGACTTTTCATTTTTGAGTTATGCTGCTCTGACACATACACACAGAATTTTCTAAAAATGTTTTTTATTCAGGGGACCTCGAAACAAGTATTTAGTTTTTCCGGTGAAATCTCAATATTGAATATTTGGATGCAATGCATACCTCCTCTACCTACTATTTTACGTGGTAGAGAAAGCCCCCTAAATCAATATTATTCCATGCAGTTGTGAAATGTGTTTCAGTGGGGTGAATAAAAATTAGTTTGTTCGTATCGTTATCACAGTACTGTTTCACTTGTGATATACCGTTCTCTTTGTATCAAAATGAAAAAACGAAAAGTTAAAAGAATGACGTTTTTTAGTGAGAAAGGTCTAAAGCTTTTAAACATTAAAATCAACATGCAAACTTTGTAAATAGACAACGCCTCAAAGTGATACTAATACACATAGATTGTGTGCTTTAACGTTCTTGTAAATAAGGCTTCGTTTCCTACGGTTTAACACTTTGTACAAAAGACATTCACAATGAGACTACTTCACAGCTATTCCCAGAAAATTCAAGTTATACATTTTATTTATCGTGCACATATCTTAAACATACCGCACCGTAATCAAAAGGGGTTAGAGCCGTTTTTAAGACAATAAAAATAACGAACTTTCCCCCGCTAAACGGGTAGTTTGCGGTGTGGGAATTTTCTTGAAAATCTACGGTTTGTTAAATTTTTACTTTCTCTACTACGTATAGTAAGTAGGGGAAGTATTGCATTCCACCCAAAAATTCGATACCGAGATTTCACCGGAAATACGTGTTTTGAGACCTCCTGAATCCAAAAAAAGCATTTTTGGAAACATGTCCGTGTGTGTGTCTGTGTGTGTCTGTGAACAGCATAACTCAAAAACGAACAGTCGGATAAGCACCAAACTTGGTATTTAGGTTCAGTATCTTCCAGAGATGCGACACGAAGGTTTTCAAGAAAATCCCCCCCCCCACCCCAGACTACCCTTTACATGGAAGATTTTTCGAAAATGGCTCTAACGATTTTGATTAAAATATCGCATGTTTAAGATAATGTTATGAGAAATGAAATGTATATCTCGAATTTTCTGGGAATGTCTCCAAAAGTATTCTTCATTGTGAACGACTTTTGCATAACTGGTAAACCATAAGAGATACACAAAATTTTACTACACATAAAATGTAGATCGCGTTAAAATACACAATTTATGTCATATACATTTTTTTTAGTTGAGTGAACCGTTTTCGAGATATTGCTTGTTATTTCCTTAAAATTTCCAATACTTATTCTTTTTCTCAAATGCGTTACTCATTTTTACTTTCTCTACTACGTATAGTAAGTAGGGGAAGTATTGCATTCCACCCAAAAATTCGATACCGAGATTTCACTGCAAATACATGTTTTGAGAATCACTGAATCCAAAAAAAAAGCATTTTTGGAAACATGTCCGTGTGTGTGTGTGTGTGTGTGTGTGTGTGTCTGTGAACAGCATAACTAAAAAACAAACAGTCGGATAAACACCAAACTTGGTATTTAGGTTCAGTATCTTCCAAGGATGCGACACGAAGGTTTTCAAGAAAATCCCCCCACCCCACACTACCCTTTACATGAAACATTTTTCGAAAATTGTACTTTTCTCAAAAATTGCTTTAACGATTTTGATGAAAATATCATATGTTTAAGATAATGTCATGACAAATGAAATGTATATCTCGAATTTTCTGGAAATGTCTCCAAAAGTATTCTTCATTGTGAACGACTTTTGCATAACTGGTAAACCATAAGAGATAGACAAAATTTTACTACACAAAAAATGTAGATCGCGTTAAAATACACAATTTATGTCATATACATTTTTTGTTGAGTGAACCATTTTCGAGATATTGCTTGTTATTCCCTTAAATTTTCCAATACTTATACTTTTTCTCAAATTCGTTTATTCATTTTTTTTTATGTCCTAAACATGCAAACAGAATGGAATTCGCCACATAGCAACCAGCGTTAAAATATTTGACTATCGCTTAAAAGCTACCAATTAGATTGTACAACAGTAGAGAAAAAGTCATGTCAGTGTAACACATCAGTTTTTTTTATACGCTACTATTTTAGTGTGTGTGTGTGTGTGTGTGTGTGTGTGTGTGTGTGTGCGCGCGCGCGCGAGTACGTGCCTAGGACCCGTTCGCCACAAGCCAAAACGACAACGTTATAGAAAAACTTTATCATTTGCCTACCGGCCAGGGACAACCGCTAAAAAACCTGAAAAAAGCTCTAAGAGTATTCTAACGCTTACCGATCTGGAAAACCCTTGAAAACAAGATAGTACACTTTTGAGATATTGCTTGTTATTTCCTTAAATTTTTCAATACTTTTTTTACTTTCTCTACTACGTATAGTAAGTAGGGGAAGTATTGCATTCCGCCCAAAAATTCGATACCGAGATTTCACCGGAAATACACGTTTTGAGACCTCCTGAATCAAAAAAAAAAAAAAAAAAAAAAAAAAAAAAAAAAAAAGCATTTTTGGAAACATGTCCGTGTGTGTGTGTGTGTGCCTGTCTGTGTGTCTATCTGTCTCTCTGTGTGTGTGTGTGTGTGTGCGCGCGCGCGGGTACGTGCCTAGTATCCGTGCGCCGACAAGGTAAAACTTCATCGTTTGCCTACCGGGCAGGGACAACCGCTAAAAAACCTGAGAAAACCTCGAAAATTAGAAACGCCTTCGTCAACCAGTGCAGAAAACGCCTACCGACCAGGGAAAACCTATGAAAAAGCAGAAAGAGCTTGCTTTTGTTTACCATCCGCAGAAAACTCCCAAAAAAAAAAAAAAAACTAGTTATTTTTTAAAAAAAAGCAAAAAGACGAATAATATAAGTATGGTAGAAACAGCTTGCATTCGTCTACCAACCAGAGAAAACCCCCGAAACACTAGTTATTTAAAATTGCTGATGAGTTCTGGATAGGCTTTTGCAAATGTTGTTGGTAGCAAAACTTGCCTTTTCCATCACCTCCAACATACCCCACTCCCACACCTTTTTTTCTTTCCACCAATCATAATCTCTCTTATTCTCGCCAATCAGCAACTTTCATTTGTTCCTTTCCACCAATAACATCACTTCTTATTCCCACCAATGACAACTTCACACGTCACTTTCTGTTATACTTTTTATCCCTCGTTCGCCATCTTTCCCCTCTTTCAGACCCCAACCGCCGCACAGTCAACACCTCGCCGCTCCTTAACCTCAACTTCGTGCCTCCGCCATCTTATTTAGTTCACATTTTTACCACCGCGCCTCTCATCTCTCAACCAGATTGCCTGCAAGAACAGATCTCGTTCATTCGCACCTCGACGGTTGCCTCGGCAGCAGCTACTGCCAACACCTACGTCGTACACGTTTTTGACCGCTTTCGACCGGCTTGAGAACCCTGCTCCTACGTACGCTAGCGACCATCACGATGGTCCAGTACCAGGTTTTGGTATAGTTAAATTACGCCTCTGCAAAGGGTGTCTGTACCGCTTTAAAAACCTAGGTATATCAGTGCGTAGTGATGTTGGTTGATCTTAAAGCTGGTTAAGCATTTTCAAAAACAGTTTGCTTTTATTTTTCCGCCTCGCGTGCCGCGCTTTTGGTGACGCATCCACACCGGTAACAGGTAAGTAACACACGCATAATTATTTTTCGGACCTGCTTGGCGTAGGAATATATCCTTTCGTGTTTTGGTACTGTAACCTCAAACCTCCTTACCCTCCTCTTGCGTCCGCCATCTTGTTTAGTTCTCACCGCATCTCCTTGTCGCAGACCCTCCGCCATTTTTAGTTCCCACTATTTTAACCTCAAAATCTACTCTTCTAAAACTCTTGCTAACCCCATCTTCTTTTAGTTCCCATTCTCACCACTGCGTCTCCTTACCCCCACCTCTTGCGACCGCCGTGTTCACCACTAACCTCCAAATTTCCTCGTCCTTAAACCTCTTGTCTCAACAACCTTGTCTAGTTCCCATTTTCGCCACCGCATCTCATATCCCCCCCCCCATCTCTCTATCCACTCAAGAAAACTACCATCCGACGTTCAAAAATTGCTGATCAGTTCAAGACAGGCTTTTGCAAATCTTGCTGCTAGCAAAACTCACCTTTCCCAACACCTCCAACATACCCCACTCCCACACCTTTTTCTTTTCCTCCAATCATAATCTCTCTTATTCCTACCAATCAACAACTCTCATTTGCTCCTTTCCACCAATAAACTCACTTCTTATTCCCACCAATCACAACTTCACACGTCACTTTCTGTTACACTTTTTATCCCTCGCTCCCCATCTTTTCCCCCATTTCAGTACCGACCTCCGCACAGACAACACCTCGCCACCCAGCTCCTCTCCATCACGCGACCTCCATACTCCTCCATCTCCCTTCCTCCATCTTCCACCCCAAATTAACGAACCAATCAAAACACTACACGTCACTTCCTCAATTCTTTCAACTCGTCCCGGATGAGCCAATTGCAATAACGATAATCCTACCGCTCAGGGCGCTTTCAAACTTACCGCCGCCGCCGTCGCACGCAGCGACACTAGCGACACTAGCGCCCCTAGCGGCAGGATTATCGTTAAAACAATTGGCTCATCCGGGACTATTACTGAGGAGGAATAAGAAAACATTCCCAATTACGAAACGTAATTCGACCCTCAAATGACCATCCATGGATGGTCCAACCATTCATTTGCGCTCTTCGTACACAGCCATTCAGAATTTTCGTTGTTATTTAGAATTGCGTGCTTTATACAAATGTTTTTTTAGTTGTTTATGAGTAAGTAAACAACATAAAAAGTTTGGTTCCCATTTAAAAAAATTAAATTCACCCTTAAATGACCGTCACAATGTCCTCCAAATAAAACACGACTAATGGCATTCACTTTCCCCCACAATATCAAGCAACATTCATACAAGACATTTCTTTCTACAACGCTTATTTTTGGAGATATTGTACAGTCTCTACCTTATATATATAAAACTGTGCTAATTGTATAATCAGGTCACAAATTCGTGCACTTGAGTGAGCTATAGAATTTGGCGAAAATATTAAAAAAGTTATGCCTTCTCGGGTACTGTGTTTACAAACCCTTATGTGAAAGTTTACACCATTTGAACAATTCGGACAAAACGTTGAACACTTATACTTTAGGTACGCGTGAAAAGCCTAGGCTACTCAAGAGTTTCGAAAACTATCCCCATGCGTATTTTCAGCCTCTTACTTACAGAATACATCTGTGCATTTATCTATTTAAACGTTGGTTTTTCATAATCCTTTCTATGTACATATTTGTTATGCGTTTGGCCACATCATTTCACGCTATCATTAACTTCGTACATAATATACACACCTGTTTCGCCTTTCTTTCAAATGCCGGGAAAATAGTGACTTACTAGCTATACTATACATTCAACCTACAGGCGAGGCCGGAGTCTTTATGACACGGACTCACAGTGGGACGAATCGCAAATCTGGCTGGAAAAATTATTAGCTTCCCTTATACTGTATAAATGTATGTGAAACTTTCATAGGAGTTACAGGTAGCATGCCGTTATTGTACACTAATTGTGAATACATTTGGATAATATAAGCTATTCCTCTCTAGGGGTGAAAATAGACACAATCATTAACTTCTGTCTTAGTTAATATATTTTCATAAAACTTTGCATAAGAGTTACAGGCAGCGTGTTGTAATTATGTAAAATTATGAATACATTTGCATAATGAGAACTATCCTATTATAGGGGTGAATTTAACAAAATTACTAACTTCTTTGTTATTAAACGGATTTTCATAAATCTTTGTATAAGAATTACAAGTAGAATGTTCTTATTGTGTACACACTCTGAATACATTTAAATAATAGAAACTACTCCTTTATAGAGGTGAATTTGGACAAAATTAATGAATTCTTTCTAATTCAATAGATGTTCATAAAACTTTGCATAGGAGTTACAAATAGCATGCTATTACTATGAAAAGATTCTGAATACATTTAGATAATAGAAACTATGCCATTATAGGGGTGAATTTAGATCGAATAACTAAGTTCCTTCTTAATTAGCAGGTTTTCATAAAGCTTTGTATAAGAGTTACAGGTGGGATGTTGTTATGTACAAGCTCTGAATACAATTGGATAATAGAAACTATCCCTTTATAGGGAATGAGTTTCGCTTTTGTTGCCCTTTGAAGTGTTTCAGAATTGAAATCTAGCACGAAAAAATATTATTAGAACCAACTTTTGGTTGATTTACCAAAAATCCAAGTTCTTTTCTAAATCGTTCTATAATTTTCTTTTCCTTCATCTCAACTTTCTTATTGTTTTAACCTCTCACTTACCAAGTCATAACATTCAAAACGATAAATTATATGTGGCAACATTCAAAGAAATGTATCCAGGAATGTAGGACTGACGGACCAAACTTATAATTTTCTTCATCTGCGGTCTTCATAGACACTATTTCTAAATTGTTAATTTCTGTTGATTTTACTCCATATATGCAACAGGGTAGGATGACAGAATCTTGAAAATGAGGGGCCATGATTCTGCCATACAAATGTATTATTTTCTTCGAGGGATTATGAAATTCTGAATAATAATTGCGAACGTACTACAGGGATCTAAATATACATGAATCATTTCCTAAACTTAGTTTTTGTTTATAGTTACTTTATCCCAAATAGAAAGAAGAAATGGAAATGGAAAGAAATCTTTAGAAATGGTAAGAAGATACAATTTTGAAATTGTTATGCAGCTTTCAGCAATTTCTGTACTCTGGTGGACAGCAACACATATCCCATGGTTCATAAGTTGCTTTGAAAAAACTGTTTTTTTTGTTCCACATATATTGCGAGGTCACATTTTCATCTATGAGCATCATCAAGAACAGAGATTTAGATTTTTGTTAGTAATTGGTGGTGGTGGTGGTAGCAGCGGCAGTAGTAGTAGTAGTAGTAGCAGCAGTAGTAGTAGTAGTAGCAGTAGCAGCAGCAGCAGGAGCAGGAGCAGTAGCAGTAGCAGTAGTATCCAAATGGTGATTTTGATGGCGGCGGTAAGAATTAAATGTGACCGAGCACGTAAGAAATAGGGACCGCAGTAGGAATAAAAGACGGATATCAAATCACTACATCATTCAGAGCACGACTTTAAAAGATTTGCAAATCCCTGTAGGTGTGTAATTGGTGGAGGTAGTGATCAAAGGTGTGGCCTGTGAGGTCGAAGCGCTTCCCTCCCTCCCGGTAAGAGTTGCGTGAGTGTGTGTGTATGCGCGCGCGTGCGTCTCAGCACGCCAATGTATACGAATATGTAGTTAAATAAATGTTATGGACTGTAATGTACCGCCCCCACCTGGTAAGACATGATTTGTGTACGTCTTTTCTCACAAGCGTTCCTACAGCTAAAATCGTATCATCATGAATTAATTATAAATGTGGCCTAATGAGAATGCAATGAACGAATATGTGCTTAAAATAACGTATACCTCTAAAAATCAGAAAATCATTGCTCACTGCTTCAATATCCAAGAGAAAAGTAAAAACGCATGTAGCTATATGAACCTATCATATGTCTAAATTACGGCATTAATATCCGAGATAGTTGCGTGGTTATCTCATCATATCAGAGTATAATACACAAGCGACCCCCACGGCTAAGACTGTTAATAAACTCAGGCAAGGCATGACTTCAAAGCCTGAAAAAACATGCCGATGCTTCAGTATCCAAGAGAAATAAAAAGTAACATTGATATTATTTGGAAAAAGCAAGGCAAGACAGTAAAAACTCGAAAAAAACTACACCTGTACGATAAAGTCCACGCTTCAGTATCCTCAAGGTAGAAATTTACTGTTAGAAAAATATATAACAAAGTGAAGCACTTCTACGTCTAATGGTACCATCAATATTTATAAAAGCATCCTAATTATACGTTAGTGAAAAAACCGAGAGGTAAGTCTAGTAGAAATGCCCGAGCGTAAAAGGTAGAACGATCTTCCTGCACTATAATTATCTATAAGTGGCGGGTACCGACATTTTGAGGGAAAGAAGCGACGAAGGCAGCTCTGAAGACGCGGCCTTATTACACACAGACAAAAAAAAACGCTTCAGGTGTGTACTTCCGTGTACGATAAGAAAGACACATTCATGCTCATGTATACATCACGATAATTGAACTAAAAACTAAAAAATCAAAAACACTTGCTATGAAGCAGCAAAACGTTCATGCCCCTTGAATGTAAGCCACAAATAGCCAAACAACTGCGCTCACATACATGATCTAAGAAGGGAAATCCTGGGTGTAGAATCCCTCACTATCTAAAAAGATCACGTTATAAAATCAATGACACAGAACTAAGGTTTGTAGTATCTATGCAGATGGGGACATGTGGAGTGCATTTATAAGACACAGCAGGTGAGCCGCGGGTGGTATGGGGTTACTTCAAGTGAAATGAGGACAACGAACAGCACAACTATAAAACAACCGTGAACACACATACCACTCCAACTTCAGCATTGTTCGAGGCAGGACAGGAAACATGGATGGTAAGTGAACAATTTTGTTACATGTCAGAAAAACACATTCATTGCAAGATCGTTTCTATGATAATGTAGCACATGTGTTTTTAATGTGAGGATTCCGTGTTGTGCGCTTGTCGAGAATATGTACCGAAGTACGTTTCTGTCAATAATTTTTTCATACTAGTCTAGCGAGACTAAGATATTTCCGTTGACCTAAATACAAAGTGCTTCTGGTGAAATCCTGTTGAAACACGCCTGAATGTTACAGATGACATAATACACCAATTAAATGAACTGGGAAATGGTAAGGCTATCTTACCTGCTAAAAACTTGCCCATTTGGACTTAAACGTTCCCTTTAAAATAAACAACCTAAAACGGTGTGTACAAAATACGGAGAACGCATTGTGTTAATTCTGGATCCACTCCAAAACTTTCTCCCGGAACGATTTAAAAACGTCAGCAGAACAAAAGGCTGCAATTAATTCAGGAGGATACCAGTCTACCCAGGAAGATATGGGTCAGAAACGTTTGGCGAGTGGATAAAAGTGCCACAAGCTGTTCTTTTTTACAAGCAAAGGTACGAACAAAACGTTACTTTATAAACTTGCAAATCTGTTGTTACAATAATGATAATGATCCTTCTAGCAAGATAATACATCAGTTTTTGAGAAAAACAAAAAATGAATGCATGCTAGAAAACGTTATAGATTTATTTAAAGGAAACAATCTTGGAGAAAATATCAGATTCGAATTTCAGCTGTTTCTTGTTTTAAACAAAAAAATACTTATTGTCTTTATGCATGTGTTAAATGGAACATTTCTAACCTCAGCTTTGTACGATGTTTTTAAAATCATTTTAAATACATTTACAACAATTTGATAGTAAGATAATTCTGTTATGTTTATAATTAAACTGTAAAAGGTTTATGCACAATGTTTAAAGAAACTTACATTTGCAACAATTTGATAAATACGAAAAATGCAAAATGAACCTGTAGCATATACACATCAAGTATTTATTTTTTTAAAAAATATAATGTGCTGATAATAGATATATTATATATATATATATGATGTATGTAAACTTGCTGCAACATCGCTAATAATGAATCTAACATTTCATACAATAACAGTGCGTTCAACTCCAGCAGTGCAGAATATGGAAGGGTCCAAGGTGCGTCTAGCACGAGTTTAATTAAGTTTTTTTAAATAAAAGAAATTCATGCTGGAAAAATTATAGATTTACAAAAGCAAACAATATTAATCTCAGTTTAAGCAAAACAACGTGTTTTTAATCAAACTTCAAGCGATTATGGTAGAATTTTAAAAAGCAAAATATCATAGAAAAAATTAGTATATGCCTGGAACATTATCGATACTATTATCATGAATGTGTGAATAGCCAAGCACATTTTCCTTTTCAGATTTATAAAATATCAGTTTTCGAATTAAAGCTGTAAAAAGTCATTGCTTACACCTTCTAATTTTAAAAAGTAGAAAAAACAAACGTTCCTATTGCACGAATGCATGTGTTAAAGTGAACTTTTTGTAGTATCATCTTACCACATTGTTTTAAAATCATACTGTTTACGAAAAACTTAAACCTACTTTAAGAAAAATCATATGTTGTTTAATCAAACTACAAATATTTTTTAAGAAAAATAATCATACATAAAACAGTGTGTGCGTAGAACATTATCGATAATATTATCATGAATGTTCGAATAACAAAATATTTGTTCCTTTTACAGATTTTAAGAACATCAGTTTTTTTAATTTAAATTGAAAAAAATGTTACTTATTTGTACCTTTTTGTATCAATTTTAGACGCTAATAAAACACCTGGATATCCACATAAAGCTAAACACTACAGAAACCATGAGCGGAAAAGGTAAGATTTAAATTCAGCTATTGTTTGGAAAATACTAAATAGAAAACAGTTCTTGTTTGTATATATGTGTTACAACTGGACTTTCCTAATTTCATTTTAGAGCATTGCTTTAAAAAAGCGTTGTCTTATTACATTCCAACAAAGTATACATTTGATAATTGCTAAACATGAACTTGTAGCATATTGAAGAAATAATGTTTTGCAAATAGATTTCAGCTTAAAATGAAAATACATAACAAACATTATTTGTGTATAAAATATTTTTTGTAATCACAGTGCCAATATATTTCAACTTAAAGAAGACACATATCAAATAGGTGACTAGATTTGAAACAAATTTCTTATTATTTTGTATATGTGTTAAAGTTGACCTTTCTAATTTCAGCTTAGAAGGTTGATTTAAAAAGAGATTGTATAATTACATTCCAACAAATATTCGTTTGATAATTTACTAAAAAGCAAACCTGTAGCATGTTAAAAATCATTTTTCAAATAGATTTTAGATCAAAATAAAAACGCATATCAAACATAATTTCTGTATAAAATATGTTTGTAACTAAAGTGTAAATAGATTTCAGCTGTAATAAAAGCATTGTATTTCAAATAAGGTAATAGATTTTTCAGCCTAAAAGATACCACACATTTCCATTAAAAATATTTTGACTATGCATGCGGTTAATTGAGACTTGTTATTAATGTGTATTACTAATACCACTTCTTATTACCATATTTCAGAGGAATACAGGCACGCGATCCCAAATAAAACCGGAGCTGAAACAACCCTGAATAAAGCAGACGATGCAGCGGTCAAGAGGATGGGACAGACTCCAAAAAGGTCACTGTATCTGCACCAAATAAACCTGGAATAGATTCGGTGAGTAAACAGAGGGAAAAGGATCTTGCATGTAACCAGACAGAATCAGCATTTGAAAATCGGATACACACAAGTCAGACAGAAAACACGTTGGAGATGATAAATACGGAATAATTTCTAGACGAATGTGAACCCCTGGCTAGCAGTGGAATATGGACAAATCTGGCTCGACACGCGTCGGGAATAAAAATATGTGCTACGTTAGTATGCCAATATATCATCCATACTTCCGAAAATGAAAATATCAAGACGTTTAATTTCAATAGTAGGATAGAGAATACCTTTCAGGGTACAAATAATAGCGAATTGTATGAGGATAAACTTATTATTGAACACTGAAGCATTTGAATCAAAAAACAGTTTGAAATACCTATACCAAATATGCTCGCTAATTCTAAATGTCTGTCACTACGATCCGTTAAATGCAGGTTATCCATAAAAGTGGCTGAATTCATAAAACACAAGAGAGCATATGGTAAATTTTTTATATAGTCTACTTGCATCTAAATATCCAGTAAAGCGTATCAGTAATAGATTGAGTTCTTACGCTAAGTACAACATATTTAAAGAATTTGATTTCACAGGAATAAAATTTCCAGTATCCTTAGATGACATCCAAAAACTTGAAACGCAAAATAATAATATATCGATCACGGTATATGGTATAGAGGAATGTTCAATTATTCCATTATACCAAACCTCTTTACGTAAAGAGCATCATTTGTATCTTTTAAGAATCACCAATGAAGGTTGATCACATTGTTGTTTAATAAAAAATCTATCTCCCTATTGGGGACACAGCTAACTAAAAGGAAGCGTAAAATGAGTATATGCGAAGGCTGCTTGAAACACTTTTCAAATGAAAACAACATAGGAAAGCATCAAATGAGATGCTTAAATCATAGGTTGTTAGTATGCTGAAATAGGGAAAAACGGCACAATCGGATTCAATTCATTCTCTAAGTGTTCTCCCGTTCCATTTGTAATATATGCAGATATTGAATCAGTACTTAAAAAGCTCATTCATGTCAGCCCTTTGTAGAGAACAGTTGGACGAGGTCGGTACAGAGACATGATGCAGTGTCAATATGTCCAAATCTCGTATGTCAAGATGAGGATTCCTTGTCACAATTCAAAATCTTTGAAAGGTCCTACTGAGATTCAATTTTTTTCAGTGAATTAAATCCAATTGCAGACGATGTAATTAACGTTTACTCAAAAAATAAAGATTTAAGTATGACATGATGAGATGTATTTCAGAAATACTGATTATTGTCATCTATGTGAACATAAAATTTGAGTCTCAGCCCTTAAAAGTCAGAGACCACGTTCACATCACTGGAAAGTTCATAGGTCCAGGGCACAATTCGTGTAATCTGAGCAGGAAGTTACCAAATTTCATATCAATATGTTTCCACTGTTTATCAAATTACGATTCACATTTTCTTGTGAGGAATCTCGCTTACGATCGAAAACCTATATCTTGCATTTCACAAACATCAGAAAATTATCTATAATTCAGTAAGAGGTATACATCTAGTGGAAAAACTATATATTTCTTATTTCTTGACATTCATAGATTCTTGAATGACATATTGAGCAATTTAGCTGATATGCTAAACCTCGAGGACTTTAAAAGTACAAACAAGCACACGAAAAGCCCGTACATCAGCAGCTAGTGCAACGCAAATGTGTATTTCCAACACATATCTGGATTGCGTAGAGAAATTGAAAGATAGCTCATTACTGGATATATCATAATTGGATGACATAACAACAGAAGAGTATTTACATGCACAGAGAGTATGGAGAGAATTAAATATCAGAAATTAAGGCGAATACAGTGATCTATATCTTAAGACTGACACACTGTTATTGGCAGACGTTTTTTAAAAACTCAGAGAATTGTGTCTAAATTTATATAAACTAGATCCATGTTATTGTTATACCATACCAGGGTTGGTATTCGATGCAATGCTCAAGACAACTAAAGCTAAGTTATCGCTAATCACTGACAAAGATATGTTAGAGTTTTGCGAATCAGGAGAGGGCTTTGCACGTTGTCCAGGCGATATTCCAAAACTAACAGAGTTTCATTTATGGACGCTCTTTAAACTGCTGTGGACCTTAGCGTCCCATTCTATATTGGGCGTGAAAGACCGGTAATTTTGCTCAGAGGTCTCTTTATCTGGCTTGAGGTGCTTTTACGTGCCGTAAATCTACTACCCGGGGGCCACCGGCTTTAGTTCCCTTCCGAAGGAAGCCAAGCTAAGGATTTTTAAGCCCGAAAACATCCATCGCCCTCAGCCGGTTTGAACCCACGACCTCAGGAACTAGAGGTTAGCATGGTAACCACTACACCACGGAAAACGACGATATTCCAAAGCGAATAACAAGTACATGCATGAATACAATGAATCCTTAGCAACTAAATATTTAGCACCTTTACATTGTACCAATTTACATGGTTATGCGATGCCCAGGATTTCTATGCCTTACGGTGAACTGGGGTGGTTAAATAGAGATGCAATTAATGCAACAGTTTTTTTAACCATACCGCCAGATTCGAAAACGGGTTATGTGCTCGAAGTAGCTCTAGAATGTTCTAAAGAGACATAGACTGTCATAATGACCTTCTATTGCGCCCAAAGAGTGAGGTACCTCCGAAAGATAAATACAGAAAGCTGCTAGCAACACTATAACATAAGTCTAACTATATTTTGCATTATTGCAATCTACAGCAATGTGTAGAATTAGGAATGAGGTTGAAATACATACAAGAGCAGTGGCCTACAAGCAATCCTTGTGGTTGAAAACATACATTGACTTAAACGCTGCAAAACTCACTGAAGAAAAAGAAAAATTCCGTCAGAATCTGTGGAAAAAATCAATAATTGCGTTTATGGTAAATTTATCGAAAATGTACGCAAGTGTAACGATTTTCGTCTTCTTACCAGTTGGAAGTAAGCCCGAAAACTAATTGCACATCAAAGTTTTTGCATTGTGTAATATTTGAGAGAACCTTTTGGGGATCGAAATGTCAAGAGAAGAAATTCACATGTGTAAGCTCGTATACATAGGGTAGGCAATACCTGACATTTCTAAATATGTGATGTGTGACTTTTATTATAGCATTCTGAAAAGGAACCTACATGATTTGGCTTTAAATTACACTGATATAATTCATTTCGGTTTGAAACTGGTACAGGTGGTTATGAATTTATCCAAACTAAAATTCAGCGTTTTGATACAAGCAATTACCCACCCCATTACATACATTCGATACCTGTGGTAAACAACAAATTAGTGAGTTTATTTAAAGAAGAACTATTGGGTAGAATAATAACAGAATACCAAGGGTTAATATCCAAATTATGTGTATACCGTTTCGACGGGCAGATTGTTAAAAAGTTGAAAGGTGTTTCAAATACAGCAATGCGTTGAATTATTTTTTATGATTACTTATCCTGTCTCAATGGCATGAATGCAGCACATTTCTCTAAACAAAAAACATTCAGATGTTATAAGCATGATGTTCACAGAGTAGAGATGAACAAACTTGCATTGAGAGGGCTTTATACGAAACGTTATGTGATTGAAAAACGCATAAAACTTTAACTTGGGGACATTATTCTATTCCTGTCGATCCTGCTGCCTATGAGCATGACTGGCATTGTTGTAAGCAAAAAAATAACATGTTGTTTTATTAGTGATATTGTATATTGTTTCTCGCTGAAGTGAGAATTTGTTTTTGCAATATTGGACGTGTGCCATTTCATGTAATTCTGCTTAAGAACATTTTATTGTACTTCATGTTTATGGTGTTTCATGTGTAATCAAAGCTTTTTGGCTTTATTATACTTCATGTTTATGGTGTTTCCTACGTAGTCAAAGCTGTTTTTGACATAAGTAGAATTGTTTTAAGTGACATTTATTGTACTCAAATAATACAAGATTTGGGATAAAAGTTTATAACACAAAATACAAACCCGTATGCCATGATTCATGTAGTGTGGCATCCTGCTTAGATACTCAATTGTTTTACTTTTTAACGGGAAAGGCTTTTGCTTATTTCTGAAATACTGCTACATTTATTGTACACAATTATTGTACACCAGCGGATAAAACGTATGAAAACCAACCCATATGTCATGTTTCATGAAATGTAGCATCACATATTCTCCTGCAGATACCCTTTTTCTAATTTATTTTTAACGGTAAAACGTTTTTAATTACTTTAATGGTATTTAAGTTTATGGTGTTTGCTGTGCAATCAAACGTCTTTTTAGTGTTTTTTCTATGCAATCAAGCTTGTTTTGGGGGACCAGTGGATATGTTTTTAAATAATAAATCTATTCATTTGGATTCTTTCGCTTTGTTTGAAAATAACCAAAAATACAGCACATATATACCACATTCTGAATACATCATTTTATAGGCTGTGATTTTCTACTAATTGTAATAAATGTCTTAGTTGCATCTTCTACACTACAGCATCCCTTTCTATCCATTCACTTCCTGGAAAACCTAGCCACGTTTAGAAGTAACCTGTTCCCTCGTCGACATAGTACCCTTTCTATGAGATATGCGCCAGGGTACCGAGTTCTTAATAGATCATTGCCATAGAATCTACCTTGTATTTCATTTCCCTCACCATCTTGCAGATGATAGGTGGGTGGGACTGTATGTCTTATCCTGAAAATGCAAAAAATTTCAGTGTTCCAATTAGGTGTGTAACCTTTCTGGGATAAACCCTTATGCCAATAGATCCTCGCATTGTCTCCAACATTGAACCTCCTGGCGTTCCTTCTTTCATTCTTTAAAGAATCACGATTCACCGCGAGGATGAGATCATTGTTCCTGACGTTGCGAGGCTTCATCTGAATCGTCGAATGGTAAGTATTGTTGTAAGTGTTAATGGTTATTGGCAAGAGATGCAGCCATTTATAGGAACTTCTAGCCAAAAACTCCCTATGCATCATAATTTTAAGTGTTATTATTAAACGTTCGGCAGCAGCAGCCTTTATGGCACTGAATGTACTGTAATGATTAATTCCATACCCGGTCATTAACTTTCTGAAATGATTATTGTAAAGTTCCTTGCCATTATCGGATTGAATACTCTTAGGTGGTGTATCCAGATCCTGCAGTATATCTCGCATTGCTTTTGTAACATTTGCTCCGGTGTTGTCTTGCACAGGTCTTGCATATGCCATTTTTGAGTAAAAATTAACAGCAATAGGAATGTACCTATAGTTCCTATTTTGTTTTGCATATGGTATCATTTAAATAATATCTATTTGTAATAAGTCATTAAAGTCTTTACTAACTATTTTCCTGTGAAGGAATCTCCTTCTGGCGGAGGAATGTAATTCGATAGTGATGTTGTGTCTGATCATGCTGTGATTTTTGAGGGTCTCAATTCTGTGGTGATCTCTTGAATTTCCGATGTATGATTCAAACTGCCAGCCTTCCTCGATGCAATTAGTAATCTGAGTCTGCTAATCAGAATATTAGGGTCAGATCAATATACGTAGTCCAACTTCCTATCCGGAACGTGCTCCTTCCACTGAAATCTGAACAGGCCGTAGTGTCGTTTAGACTGCGTATGATATTCTTACACTTATACAAATTGTTCGATCTCAGACGACTGCTCCTATTGTAGCCTTGTCTGTGAACTAGAGTTTGTTTAAAAATCTGAGAATAAACATCCAGAACGTCTTCCGTATACGATAATATTTGAAGTACACGCTTGAATAATAACTCGTACAGCTCAGGGCTAGCCGCATAAGTCTCATCTTCTATCTGAACACTGTTATTTACAAATGTAATTAATTTCTTTCCTAGCTTATAATCCCCATCTTCGTAGCGTGCTCCGAAGGTAACGTCCAGATAGCTGTTGCACCGTCTTCAGGTATTTTGCAAGGGTGTCCGTTTCCACGGTTTCTTCTTCTATTCTTCTTCGGGGCGAGAAAGCGGTTTTGTGCTTTTCTTGACTCTTTATTATATCCTTCAAAGAAACAGTAATGGGCTGGAGAACCTCAGACATTAAGCGCTGGGTTTCGAACTTGAAACGCTTTAAGGAGTGTAAGTTTTCCCATATCCCCTTACTGTGTCGAGCGATGGATTCCTTGAGTCTGATACCTTCCACATCCATCTTGATGTGAATGCGCATTTAAGCTGCTGCTGCTGTCAATATATAGGAACTTTTCAATTGGATGCTTAGAACATGTCCATTTTAGCACGATTACCTGGAGCTGTGAATGTCAACCTATCTCTATCATAACGGGTGGCGGATAACTTTCAACTACCTTATCGTTTATTGCAAACATTGTATCGTTTCTCGTATTGGGATGCGGTGATAAGATCATATAGCAGGCAATCACCTCTCCGTTTACCGCCGATTGTAGTATTCGAGTCCCGACGATGTCTCTGCCAGCTACCTCTGTATGGTTTCGTTTGCAATGTAATGATGAGCTGTCCTCTCATGTGTCCTAAATTAGCAGTTAAGACACCTATTTGCGATTTAAGAATATCAACATTATTCATTGTTGAGGTTAGGTGCTTATCCAGCGAGCTCCGTCGGTTTACCATGGTTTCCAGATTTTTCTACTGCTGCAACAATTTCTTGAGGCATAGACACTTGAGTTCTGTTTAAAACTGTCTGCGTTTTAGTATGTCTCTTTATAAGAAACTGTTTAAGAAATTTCTTAGCTGCAGCATCACTATCGTCCAAGGGATCGGCTATCTCCCTTATTCGTTTCTTTAAAAAAGAAACGTTTCAGTTCGAATCGGGAAGCAGCGTCCGTGCATTTATGTAATCTAACATATATTTTTCATTTGGAACATCATGATCGTGAACTGGAGGCAATAGTATTTTCATTGTTATCGTATCAAGAATTACATTTTCTGTATCGCGTTTGAAGGCATATTTACTTAGGTATTCAATTAGCATCTCATGTTGACCTTCGAGCAATGTTTGCACGTGGTGCCTAAGCATAGCTTCAAATTCGACCATACGCTGATGTGAAGTCTTTTCGGTGAACTTCTGAATTCCATGTTCGACGATAGTCGTAAGCGTATCAACATAGCGTTTAGTCGTTGCATCATCGTCTTATTCGGGATCCTGAACATTGCATATTCGCTTTTTCTTCAATTTGTAGTTTCTCGTGTCATCTCGATTTATGATATTCGATTAAGCACACCTCTGGACGGGATGATCCTCCGTGATCGAATCTGTCGATATTCATAGCTGAAATGAGCAGTAATGTTTATTTATTCACTCTGATAGACATCGAAACCGTTTCTGTATCGTCTTTCATTCACCGGGAAATCAGGTACTATGACGACAAAGGGTCTCGGGTTCGATCCATCACTTCTATTCCACACTTGCTTACCAGCTCTCTGAATTCCGTATAGGACATATCAGTGTTTACGTAATCGTCGTATTGTGCTTCAAGTTGAGATTATCTTGTCTGAAGAGACCATCATATTTGCATTGTCTCTAATTAGAATGTTTGGGTGCATTTGCATATGATTGTGCTAGGTATACGCCATCGACGTTGGGGTGTCTACCCATGCTGTAATACGCAGCTTTCTTACCCTGTTTATCATTGATGACGTCATCGAATACGAATATCGAATTTCCTCTGGTTTCAGCGGTATGCAGCACTTTTTCACCGTCCTCGAACGTGTATACTCCTATATTGGGTATGGTTTTCAGCACTTTGAGCAGGTACTGATATTTCGGTTGATGCAGCGGTTTCGAGTAATTTGTAAAGATTCTCGAACCTTAGACTATTCTTGTGGATTACCACGTTGAGTAAGATGTTCGTATTCCTGCATTGAACTCCCCAGAATGAGCGCTCTGACGTTGGTCGGAAACGAACGACGTGGCTTCCTTCGCGAATATCGCCGTCGAAATCTAAAACTGGTATAGGTAGCGAAAACTTTTAATTCACTGCTTCCATCTTGTGACCAAGATTATGAGGTGTATATTTTTCTTTTTAATTCCTGTTGTAGTATGGGTTCTAGACGTGTTCGGAAGTCCGCCAAGAAGGGTTGCGGAATAATTTATTCTTGATTAATTCTCTACCACTTGAGGCTCATTTGCCCCGCTACAGGTACTGAGCTCCTGGAACTAAGCTATATAAACGATTACAGAGAGGATTTTCGCTTATAAACGGATTGGACGCCGCGTACCGAGAACACGATACCGCCTACGCTACGCATCAGGATACGGGTTCGAGGTATTTGGCTGGTAAGGTTCTTGTGGAAAACGCCTGGAATCTGGCACGGTCTCCTGACGCTACTTTTGGGAGAACCTTGCCGCTAGAGTTGTGACCACAATCATGAAGGGAAAGCTGTCAATGGGCGCAGGATTGCGCAAGCGGCGAAAGAGAATACTGCCACCACCCTCTAAAGGAGGGGTCTTACCGGTGATACTACTTTTGGCGGCATTGAGTGCTGCAGGTAGCTTGGCGGGGGGAGCCGCATAGATCGCTACCTCGGTGAATAAGAAACACGCTTCCGAGAAGCAGCTGATCAAGCTGGTTCGTCACAATCAGCAGATGGAACGCTTGGCTATAGGTAAGGGCAAAGGTCCTAAGAGAGGAGGAGGACGTCGCAGAAATCGGAAGGGAAAGGGCTGGTATCTGCGTCCAAATAACTCGGGGCGAGGCCTGTCCATATCCCGGAAAAGCCTTTAAGCGGTACGGAGATTGAAACTTACACTAAACTTCTACGCATTCCCGATTTTAGAGGTGTATAAATGTTAGACAAACTACCTCTAAGACCTAGATGTGCAGAGAGGATCGTCGTCAACTAGGATAGCTGGCCTAATCCGCTACTCTTTCGATTGCTATATTCAAGGATGGAAATTTAGCGTTTTATTTTTACGTTTGGGCAATCAGAAATCTCCAAAACGGATGGAATCCTATCTCGAGGGTGTTAAAGCCTCGTACAACAGACACAGGTATCAAAATTTCGATTTTGTGATTTATAGTCATCTATGCAGGCAGTTTCTGTTATAAGAAACCTTCAACAGAATGTTTGAATGGTCAAAATGTGTTACACTGTCACTGTGAGCGGTTCTGGTTTGGGCTTCTCTACCTATCTGGATGCGCCACTCCATCTCGATCCAAATGGCGTTTACGAGATTGCTCTATTAAATTTCGAGACATTCTACTCGATACCAAATGCTGATCTGAGCAATAACCTTTTCCATTACATGCGTGATGGAAAACTTGAAACCATTGAAATTCCAACTGCTACTTCTGAAATAGAAGATATAAGCATTTTACTCAAGGATAGATTCGAAGCCGGCGATGACTTTTTTCTCCGTCCCAATAATAACACTACGAAGGCGGAGGTTCAGTGCCCCATACGCTATTTATTTTACTCGAGAGAGGTCGGTCGGCTCTCATCTTGGTTTCACCGACGAGCACACAGTAGAGCCGGGCGTGATGGTCGAGTCTGGCGAACTGGTGAACATCTTTAAGGCCAGCATCATACGCATCGAGTGCAGCCTTGCCACTGGATCTTTCATTAATGGTAAAAGCGGGATTCTCTCTACGATTTTTCCCGTCGGTTCCTCCGGGCTATCACACCTCGCAGGAATCGCCCAGTCCTATATATCTACCCATAATCGACACGAATCTCAGTCATCATCTCAGCATTCGAGTGATAAGCCAGAACAGAGATACACTCGACTTTAGAAACAAAACTATTACAGGGAGACTACACATAAGACGGAATGGGAATAAATTTTAAAATACATTACTATAATAAAAACCTTCTCTCGAGATTGAGACCTACTCAGTCTTCGACACGCAAACTGCTAACATCATCTAATCGAAAGTTTCTCGACTGACTGGGCTTCAAGGTTCTGTAATGTATGTTTTAGGTGTGACCGGTTTCCGACGTTTGACGACAATATTAGTAAGGAGGAACATGTATTCCTACCTTACAATACGTCTGCTCTGAATGTGAATGATGAAATTAGAATACCATGCCAGGCCGAGGATTTGTACACGCCTCCTAGCAGAAGTTACCTCTCCATAGAAGGATCTATTACAAAACCTACTGGCGAGGCTTCATCTGTAAAACTGACCAACAATGCCATGGCGTTTCTGTTTGATGAAGTTCTCTTAGATATGAATGTTACTACTATAGATAGGACAAGAAATCCGGGAATTTCTTCGACTATTTGCAACTATACGGCTCTCAACACTTTGGACTCCAATCGCCCGAAGAACACCGGCTGGACTTATCCCGGGGAAGGTGTAGACATCGTGAACGCGTAGAATGGAGTCTGCAACGCTATCGTTTCTCTTTCAATGCTTATGGTTTTCGCGAATGATCACAAGGAGCTCATACTTAATAGTAAGTTTGGACCTGTTCTTATTAGATCTAAAAATTATAATAGTCTGATGGGCAACGATCCGACTATTATTAAACTAAATCGCATCGAATGGAGGATGTCCGTGATTTGACTTTCCGATGCGAGAGGGTAGAGCAACTTAAACTCGTCAAGTCAGATCGCCCACTGCACGTTGCCTTTCGAACCCTGGACCTTCATACTCAACCTGCAGTGTCGCAAACTAAAGCGTTCACATGGAACGTTGCAACGACATCGAAGCTTGGGAAACCGTGTTTTATCTTAGTGGGTGCATAGACCGGCAGATTAAACTACCTTGCTCAAGATAGCTCTATCTTTGATCACTGCAATATCACCAATCTGAAGTTTTATCTCAACAGCAAATGCTATCCATATTGTGACAAGAATTTGGACTTTTCAAATTTTAAGTTTGCATCTCTGTGTGACCAGTATTCTAAACTTCAATACTCTTATTATGGCAAATAAAATTACTCTCTTTTGAAGAGAAGCGATTTTCTAAAATATGCACCACTATTCGTCATCGGCTGTCCTCATCAACCCAAGTATACTGTGACTGGAGCCGTTAACATTAGATTGGAAGTTCAAGCATCGTGGAATTTTCCTGCACAAGCATCTTTATTTTGTTTAATTATTGATGATGAATTGTTCTCTTATACGAGGGTTGGAACTTAAATAGTGGCAACTATTTATTTACAGCCGATACAAAAGAGTTACATGTTAACAACTTTTCCTGCCCTCCAATGTAGTCACCAGCGTTGTGTATAACCCGTTGCCAGCGATGTGGAAGTCGTAGTATACCTTTAGCAGAGCCTGTTCTGTTGATAGTGCGAATGGAGAGGTCTACTGCCTGACGAATCTCTGGAACAGTTCTGAAGCGAATGCCACGGAGTGGTTCCTTCATCTTCGGAATCAAATCAAAGTCACAAGGACTTAATTCCGGGGAGTATGGTGGATGGTACAGCACTTCCCAGTCCCATCGACCGAAGAAATTAGCCACATCCTGCGCTGTATGCGCCCGAACATTGTCGTGCAAATTGATGGATGGATTCTACAGAAAGTGTTGCCGCTTCTTTCTCACAGCTGGTCGCAGGTTGTGCTCCAAAAACGAATGGTAATACTGCGCATTGACGGTCTGCCGTGGAGGAATGTAATGCGTTAGGATAACACAATCACAGTCGTACACGAGAATCACCATAACTTTCACATTGCTGGGGTACTGAAGAACTTTCGATTTTCTTGGCGACCCATAATGACGCCATTCGTTCGATTGGCGTTTCAGTTTTGTCTCATACGATTTGGCCCATGTCTCATCCAGCGTTATGATATGGCGTAAGAGAGCCTCTCCTTTGCGCACATAGCGCTCCAAATGTGTCCTAGCAGCGTCGTAACGCAACCATTTCTGCATTTCCATCAAATCATGCGGAACCCATCATGATACAATTTTTCGCATGCCCAGGCGTTCCTTCAGGATGTGAAGCATAGTCGTATGCGCTAATCCGGTTTCTTGGGCGAGCTCACGAATCGTCTGGCGTCGATCACTGTCCAGCAACGCGGCAAGAGCATGCACTTCTTCTTCTTCTTCTTCTTCTTCTTCTTCTTCTTCTTCTTCTTCTTCTTCTTCACTGACGCTAGGACGACCTGCCCGATGCATGTCTGCCACAGTTTGCTGACCATCGTTGAAGGCTTTTACCCAACGTGCTACTGTTCTGTAAGGCAATGCAGATTCCTCGCAAGCCTCTTGAAGACCTTGATGACACTGTCGTGAAGAACGACCTCTGGTACATTCAATCTTGATCCAACTCCGTTGTTCCTGTTTCGAAAACATCGTGACAACACTACGTTAGATCTCTAGCTCACAAGTGACTCTGTTTCTCTCGACTGTGAGCACGCAGGTGAAGTGGGAAGGGAGAGTCCATTTGCTCTGAGGTAAGGTAGGTATGTAACTAACGTGTGCTATCAACGACAATATTAGATTCCTTTGCATAGCGTCTCTACAGCAGTGTTGCCACTATTTAAGTTCCAACCCTCGTAAATACTTAACTAATGTTGTTCAATCTATCTTATAGGAAATGGAGTGTATTTTGTATATATCAATAAAGAATGGAATACAAATTATATTATCTTTTTATTGATTTTAGCATACATCTCATTAACCCTTTTTCCTGACACTCCTACCTTTAACATCGTATGGACACATTGATTTATGAATGTCATGCAATTTAAATAAATATATTTCCGTGTATGGAATTAGCCTCTTTAGTCCTGCTATTACAACAATGTCCAGATTTACGACATTTTCGTTTAGACATGTATTCACAAAAGCTATTTCATTTACTTTATTTATATGCATAGACTATATTCCCATTTTGGGACATGAAAAAGCTTAGCGTATCTTTCATATACGTTTCAATCACGGCTATATTTCGAAATATTCTCAGCCAGTCCTCTTTTGTTATGTACACAAAGGTTTCGTAACCTGCTTTGATGTAAAGGGATGGGAGCTCGTAATGCAGTCCTATATTCACACGATGCTTGGAGCTGATGGAGATGTCGTCGAGCATAAATGCGCTATTTGAATTCATCTTTCTGTGACTTTTCTGGAATGGGGTCAAAGATGAGTACTATAGCGTTCTGTGGAGTGGCTTCTAACATCTTCTTGTTCACGGCCTTTGCCTTGTTCCTCTTCTTCTCAGGCTTCTTTTCGGACCTGTAGATATACACACACGATCTTTGTTTTACCAAACGAGTTATTTTTAAATAATAGAACTCTTTGTTTATTGACAATGATTGTATTTACCTTTCTTCTTCTACATGTTCTTTCTCCTCCACGGGCTCGGACGACCGATTCATGTCGCGGGGCGGAGGCACATCTTCTCCTTCAGGCAATCTGTAAATACACAATGTTTTTGCTTTTGCCTATCTCTTTTCCTACAATATCTAATCCGTCACGTAATTTCCACATTATTTACTTACTTACCCCTTTGACTTGCGATACACATCACAGTACTCTCCACAACGGAAGAATGGCATAATTTGTTGATGCTGCGAAGGTTCCTTACAGATGATGCTATGCGTATCGTCATTGCATATTTCCTCAGGCTTGTCAAGGCAGTACTACTTCACTTGCTTGTATTCCTCGAGATTCACCCAGCAACAGTTGACGCTATCATTCGCGATTCTGATATTTTCACTATTCATCGTGCTGGCTCGAAGTCAACTGTGAACGCAGACCCATTCTCGTGCTTTGCTTTGAGGGGAGGGGTGGGGGTTTGAACATGTTCCTTTTGCACTGGAGAGATGTCCTCGTTTTATACCGTTACACACGCGTACACGCTAGCCTTCCTCTGACCTCCTTTTGCAATTTGGCCTATCTTTTAAGTTTTTTCTGTCTTAAACGCTACCTATTCTTCAGTTTTTTGTCTTTTTCTATTCCTCATTCGATACCATTTATCATTAAGTTCCATCCTCCAACCTATGCGATGAGAAAACACGTACACGCATCATGACTTTCAAGGTGGGGGCGGTACATTACAGTCCATATCATTTAACTACACATTCGTATAAATTGATGCGCTGAGACGCGCGCGCACGCGTGCACACACACATACTGACGCAACTCTTACCGACGGGAGGGAGGGAGGGATGGGCTTCGACCTCACAGGCCACACCTTCGATCACTACGTTCACCCGTTACACATACACGGATTCTGGCACACTTTAATGTTGTGTTTTACATGCATGGGTTCTGTTCATGTCGTAAGTGATTTAATATCTGTCTTTTATACCTACAGAACACACTGGTTTATGTGATCTACAGTTGCCACCTGAACCTATGCGCATTCCGCGACTGAGAACCGAAAAACTACGCATCAACCCACCTAGGCTCGACAAAAGATGTAAATTAACTTCAAATCCCAGGAGGACCGTATCCTTACTGAGGATTTTTTCCTCAGTCCTCATAATTGGCAAATGTCGAGAGGGTATCCTGAACTTAGGCCTTAAAAGGTTTTTTCCTAAAGTTTGCTTTCCTAGTTGTTCTTTAATCATGTATCATCAGCAGGCAGAGGAGTTGTAGTAAATAAATCACCAAGTTAAGAACCCACCGGGTTGGTGGCGAGGGAAGGTGGAAGCACTTGTGACCTTGTGGTGTTCTGTGTTGAGGCAGTATTTTTATCACTTAAATGATATCAGTTTAATTATATAATATACAATATAATAACAGCCCGCCTTAAAGCAATATGTGTATGTAATAATATGTAAAATGTATGTAGCAGTCATTGTATTAATGTTTATATTATTATGTACATATATAATAATGCTATGTGAATGTATTGCGTAATTTAACATTGTAGGAACTGTGAGAATAGAAGCTGAAAGTTGCTAACAATGGGGTAACCTTGAGGCAATAATGAATTGGAAAGTTTAATAATGCTATTAATAATTCTTGGAACAATAATGTAATATTTAAAACAGTTTATAAATAGCAAATAAAAAACTACAAAAAGCTTAATTTAAATACAAGTATTCTATTGGAGTAAAATTAGCCAATCAGAGACTTGAAATATAATAAAAGTATAAATTTAGGCGGTAGAAGCCAGAAGGGCGAAGACCACCGGAAAAGTGAACGTGGGGCGAAGGCCACCGGAAACTTTGTATCGTACGTGGGGCAACATCTACTTCAGATTAGCGCCTAAACGTGGGGCAAGAATAGGTGAAAAGAAGAAAAGAATCAACGAAGAGCTACCAGAATCGACGAAACTACAATACTTAACTACAAGAACATCAGGGAATTTCAAAATCATCAACATCATCCAAGGACAGCAAAAATTCTTTCAGCAGTACAGGGCACGCAGTCAACAATTCAACTACACTCTACGAGGGAACACAGAATAAAGAGGTTTACTAACACAGCAGAACAAAAGGTGAGAAAATTCCAATACTTTATATGTATATAATTGTCAAGATAGTTACGAATATATTGTCATTAAGATAATTACATGCTGTTAAGAAGTGGAAAATTAAAATTCAGCAATTCCAAACCAAATATAAAAAAATAAATAAATAAAATGGAAACAGAAAGCAATGGAAATATGGAAGTAGGAGAGGAAACAAATAGGTTAAATGTAGAAGAACAATCATTTGTAAATTCACAGTTAGGTATAGAAAGAGATAGAAATAGTATGTAGGTCAGTCACCTTTACAAGTATTAGTGCAGAGAACCATAAATGCAAGAGATACTATCCCTCACACATCTAGTCAACAAGAGCAAGAAAACATCTCACAGTAACAAGTAATGTGCATTCTAAAAGCATTATCTTAAATTAATAATAAGTTAACTGAACTTGATAATAATATAACTGAAAGTTATACAGATTTGGGAGTAGAATTAAGTAATAAGCTAACTGAAATTAGTACAGAATTTAGAAAAGACTTAAATAATAAGCTAACTGAAACTAATAATAAGTTAACTGAAACTAATACAGAGCTATCAAGAATCAAAAAAGATCTAGCTAAGCGGATAGAAAAATGTATGAAAGAAAGCAAAGCGAAATCAAAATAGAACACTCTTCAAAAGTACTTCAAAATGATATAGATTTAAAAGTAAATAAAGGTTGTAAGGAGCTAGAACAGAAATTGTCAAGTCATTTTGATAAGAATCTAACTGAAATGGAACTGAAACTTACTAATAATAAACAGGGTATTTGTAATAAGTTAGATAAACAGGGTGAAGAATTAAAAACAATGGTGGAAAACACAAATGCAGATCTTGTGCAAGTACAAATAGATTTAACAGGGGAAATAAGTAAAATGCATGAAATGGCTAAAACAAATGTAGAGGCAATTAAAGAAGCAATACAGGGCAAGCAAGTAATGTCAATGATAGACAAAATTAAAGATAAAGTACAAGAAAGTAACAAAGAAACTGATAAACTTAGAAATAGTTTTGAAAATTTAAGTACCAGTGTACCAAAGGTAAATACAAATGTAATTAGTTCTGTAAGTGCTAATCAAATGCATGATAATAATACAAGAGCTGAAAGAAGTGTATCACCTTTGTTATCCAATAATACAAATGATGCTACTGCTTTTTTCATAGCATCAGCCTCTCAAACACAAAACAATAATGCCACACATGGGCATGTAACAAATCAGATGTAAAACTATCATTCTGTGCTTAATGAATTACCAATACCTTATTTTAATGCTTCCGCAAGTCCAGTACAATTTATACATGATCTAGCAGAATATTTTAAATTGAAAAATGTGCCTGAAGAATTAAAAATGATACTTGTTAGGAAATGCTTGGATAACAAAACCTTAGAATGGTTACATATTCTAGCAGATAGTGAAATGAATTTTGAGACGTTTACAGCTTTATTTATGAATAAGTTTTAGAATACTACTGTGCAACATATGATTAGGGCAAGCCTAAGTTATTCACAATTTAGTAGAGATGACAACTTATCAATGACAGATTATCTTAAAAAGTATGCAGGTTATGTGTGGCATAAGAAGAAACAGAAAAGGAAGAGAAAAAGAAAAATAAAATAAAATAACTGGAATATAAAAGGGGAAAGCAATGTAATTTAAAAATGTATAAATATATCTTACTAAATGTAACAAATCGTCAATATAACAAAAGGGAGTATAAATAAAATGATGTAACAGAAGAAAATCCATTGTTAGTGAGAAAAACATAAATCTGAATAGCAACTGCATTTATAAAGTATAAGATAGAAATTGTTAGAAATATAAATATGTTTAAGAAATAGGTTATAAAAAAGAGTAACAAGTGTTAATATACCTAATTAAGTATTAAATGTCTAGAAAATAGGATACTTAATAGTGGCTGTGTTAGTGAATAAACAAACTTTACTCAGGTCATTGAACACCAGGTCGTTGACCTTAAAAGTGTCAAATGTGTGGCAGAACAAATATAAATTACTCTGCTATGCGAGTGTAGTGAAAACCGTGTTACATAAATAGTGACAGTGAAAAATAGCAAGTGATATAATAAAGAGGTTATGTTTCTTTCTTTCAGGAGACTTTCAGAAAATATTTAAAAATTTAAAAAAAGATTTAAAAAGACAAAACAAAAACAACATAATTTTTAAATATTTCTAAAAGGGGGCAATTTGAGGCAGTATTTTTATCACTTAAATGATATCAGTCTAATTATATAATATAAAATATAATAACAGCCCGCCTTAAAGCAATATGTGTATGTAATAATATGTAAAATGTATGTAACAGTCATTGTATTAATGTTTATATTATTATGTACATATATAATAATGCTATCTGAATGTATTACGTAATTTAACAATGTAGGAGCTGTGAGAATAGAAGCTGAAAGTTGCTAACAATGGGGTAGCCTTGAGGCAATAATGAATTGGAAAGTTTAATAATGCTATTAATAATTCTTGGAACACTAATGTAATATTTAAAACAGTTTATAAATAGCCATTCAAAAACTAGAAAAAGCTTAATTTAAATAAAAGTATTCTTTTGGAGTAAAATTAGCCAATCAGAGACTTGAAATATAGTAAAAGTATAAATTTAGGCAGTCGAAGCCAGACGCTAGGAAACAGCGTACCCAACCAGACGCTATTAGCCAACGTTCCCGAGCAGTTCGATACGTATTCAGAGTGAGACATAAAAAATTCATTACGGCGTGAATAATATAATGTTTACGTGTTAAATAGCACAATTAACAATAATCTCACAGCTCTACAGTAGGATATATCAGTGAAGTGTTATTTAATCGTGTGAAAGATTAATAAAACGAAGTTAAATATCATTATAATTTGTGTAAGCCTTCATTCTTTAGCCACACCAAGCCCTGCTAAGAGATACGTGTTTCTGCAAATTACTACTGACGCAGCCTAGGCAAATATATATATATATATATATATATATATATATATATATATATATATATATATAATATTTAAATAAACATTAAAAATACAAAGTTGATTTTTAAACGTTGGGGCGAAGGCCACCGGAAAGTTTGTATCGTACGTGGGGCTGCAACTATCTCAAGTTTGGTGCCCAAAGCGTAGTGCTAATAATTTAAAGATATAATACTACTTCAGTGTAAACAAATATGGTGTACAATTTGAGGGCACCAGATCCTACTTCAATAGCGGATAGGGCAATAAGGAGTATTAGAAGGGGGAAGCAGTGTATGCTTACCTATTGATAGTGTGCAATAAGATTACCTCATGATTTATTTAAGGCATTAATATACAGAAATATGAGTTATATTTCCCTTCTTTTACATCGAAAGCTGTAAATTCTTAAAGCAATATCCGCTTTTATTAGCGTATAATCTGATCCATAGTTTGGATCCGAGGAGGTTGAAAGTCCACTTTCCTTATTGTCACTTCCTAATAGATTCGCGTGTTCTTTGTGTTTAATTCAATTACAGATTGTTTAACATTATTTTATACACCCTTTGAGCTATAATGTTATATCTGGTGGTTTCTCTATTTGTGCTGAGGGTTATGCCAAATTACGCTACAATCGATGCTTATTGTGATGATGTTTTTGATGTGTGAACTCTTCTTTACTTTAGACATATTGCCATAGTTCTCCACTACTGCTATATATATTTTTTCCGGGTGTAAATGAATAACACACCACAATTTTACTAAGAATAGACGGTTCGTAGACAATAAATTTGAGATAGGAAAGCTACGAAGACAAATTACTTAGTTATGCCTTAAAATTGCTAGGGAGTTTGCACACTACTGATCACTACCTCTTCAACTGTAAGGAATGATTTAATAAAGAAAAAAATAGAGGAAAAGCAAGTGGAGATGCTGGAGCGTGCGTCTTTAGCGTAATGGATATACCTCTAAAACGGCACCGGTAAACAGACATTTGAATTTCGGGTTTGAATCCCAATTGCCGCGTTATTACTTTTTCCTTTCTTTATGAGTATATAGTTTAATTTGATTTACAGGGATTGTTTGTGTTGTGTATGTATAATTTTCAGCTTAACCAGTGCTCAAGCTTTTAAATTTAAAATTCTTTTAATTGTCGTTTACACTTTCATAACCTAAATAGTACACACTGAAAACTAAATAGTACAATAATGCTAAATTAGCTAGTATAAGTCTACACAAGTAACGACAAACAAAAGTGTACATTTATTGGTACTTAAAAGATCTAAGTGTGACTGAATTGTTCCAAAAATGAGTTGTCTCGGTATTAACGTTACAGAACAATAGATAGGTACAAGAAGAATAAAGGTAAGCAAACAAATGAAGAAAGTGCATTCGTTTCAACCTAATTGCTCAAAATGAAGACCTCTAACATCAATGCATAGGCAACATCTACGAAGAAATTTAATGGTTCCTGAATGCTGTTGAGCATTTCTGGTGCGTTACGAATATCATCACTGACCGTAATAATGCGGGCAACCAATGCCTCCTCAGAATCAATCGGTGGTGAATACACCATAGCCTGAAGATGATCCCAGAAAAAGAAATCCATTCGATTAAGATCCGGTGAACGTGGTGACCAGGGCACGGTAGGATGACTTGTTTCGATCCAGCAATTTGGGGAAACTCGATTTAAACTCTGCCGCAAGTTTACAGCATAATGCGTAGGAGCTGCATCGTGTTGGAAATGTAGTTGAGCTCGAATATCAAGCGGCACTTCTTCCAAAAGGGCTGGGAATACATACTCCAGATATGTTTTATTAGTGTCACCCCGCAGTCGAGGAGGAAGAGGGTATGGACCAATGAGGTTCTCAGAAGCAATGTCAGCCCATATGTTCACTATAAACTGCTGTCAGTGGTTCTTCTGCACAGTAGCATGGGGATTTTCGTATGCCCATTTGTGACTGTTCTCGGAGATTAGAATCGTCCTAACCTTGGTAAACGTGGCTTCATTGGTGAACAGCATTAATGAAAGCAATTCCGGTGGCTGCATTAAGGCTCATTCACAAAACCGACATAAATTAAAATCCCTCAGAGTTAAGGTTTACACATTTTGCAGATGGAAGGGGTAGAGCTGTTCCTCGTGCAAGACTTGCCACACACTTGCACGCACAATAGCATGGGTGCTGGTTGATGGTTCATCTTCCAATATGCGCAGGGTGTGTTCTTCAAACTCTGAAGTGCGATGAGTACGTCTTGCACTGCAGTCTGCTTTATTCGGCACTACAGAACCATTTTCTCGGAAACGCCGATATACAGATCCGAAAGTAGTCCGATGAGGATGCCGTCTTTTAGGGTACCTTTCGCTGTAAATCCGTGCATCTATTGAAGCACGACCTTCTGCTTCGCTGTACAGAAGGTGCATATAAGCCAGTTCAGAAAACGTGTATTATTACTCCATGTTCACCGAGTGTTTAGCTATTTCAGCATAGTGTTGTGTGCTGAAGGCAAATACGTAATGAGACGTGAGTGGCGTTACTGCGTTGGAAAATACAGCGGTTACCTATGACGAGTAAGAAACAACCATACCGTATAGTGGTGTTTAGTGACCTGCAAGGGGTATCGAGGCCGCCTATTGATGAGACTATCAGGTATACGTCATGCTATGACATTCTCAGCGCCTCTTTTGATGAGTCGTACATTGTGTTATATACAGCTATATATAGCGACCTATATATACAGTGTGTAAATAAATAACCGCAGGGATTTTGTTGGTAAAAGATGGTTTCTAATCAATCAATTTGAGATAAGAAACTAATGGTCCTCGAAGTCAAGTCACCGAGTTTTATGTGTTCAAAGTAATTAGAGACTGGGATCAATAAATCAAAATAAGAATCGTAGCGTAGGAAGATTTCGTTGGCTGTATTGTGGCCGAACCTTAGGCGGATGGGCAGTGAACTAGAATAAGCATGCAAAATCAACCTTGAATCTGGAATGGCTAAACTTTTTTGCTTCTTTCTTTTCCCATCGTGAGAACAATGTTATGTTCATCCCTTAAACAGACAAATTATGATCATCATGCGCAATGCACAAAATCTTACTTACTGCTGCGTCTTCTCACATATAAGGCTAGAGGGTTGTAAACCGACACTGGCTTGAAGTTTCCGGTTGGCGATGTTTGCGCTTGAGGTCAATGAGGACAATTTGAATCTAACAGTTAACCAGGTGGAACAAATCCACTCATCTTTGAATCAAGCAATAGCACAAAGTACTATGACTCCCCAAAAGAGGCACTGAGCATGATGTATACCTAGTACGGCCATCAATAGAAGACCTTGATACTCCTGGCAGAATACTTAAAACCACCATGCGGAATGGTTGTTTCTTACTCAAGTCATAGATAACCGCTGCATTTTCCAACGTAGTAACGTCACTCACGTCTAATTTTCCTATTTGTCTTCAGCACATAACAATACTACGTTGAGGCAGTTAAACACTCGGGGAACATGGAACAAAACTACACTTTTGCTGAACTCCTGATATGCACGTTGTGTACGGCGAAGCTTCAATAACTTTACATCGGACTACTTTCGAGTCTATAGATCGGCGTTTGCAACAAAGTGGTTGTGTAGTGCCGAATAAAGCACATCGGTGTAAGACGTACTCACCGCACTCCGGAGTTTGAAGAAAACATGCTGCGTACACTGGAAGATGAACGGTCAACCAGCGCCCATGCTATTGCACGTGCAAGTGTGTGGGAAATCCTACACAAGGAATAGCTCTACCCATTCCATCTGCAAAAAGTGCACGCCTTAGCTCTGAGGGATTTTAATTTACGCCTGTAGTTTTGTGAATGGGCTTTAAGGCAGAAACCGAATTGTTTTCATTAGTGTTTTTCACCGATGAGACAACGTTTACCAGGGATGGGCCGATTCTAAACTGCAAGAACAGTCACATATAGGCATACGAAAGTCCCCGTACTATTGTGTAGAAGAGCCATCAACAGCAGTTTATGGTGAACATATGGGCTGGCATTGTTTCTGACCACGTCATCGGACCATACCTTCTTCCTCCTTGACTGCATGGTGATACGCAGTTCTGGAGTATGTATTGCCAGCCCTTTTGGAAGATGTGCCGCTCGAATTTCCAACACGAAGGAGCTCCTGCGCATTATGTTATAAACGTGCAAAAGCATCTAAATAGATTATTTCCCAATTGCCGGATCGTAAGAGGTAGTCCTACCGTGCCATGACCATCTGTTTCTCTGGGGTCATCTTCAGAATATGGTGTACTCATCACCGATTGATTCTGAAGAGACACTGTTTGCCCGCAATATTGCAGACGGCGATGAAATTCGTAACGCACCAAGTTGCCCAACGGGGTGTTCGGGAATCATTTCTGCATAGATATCGCCTATGCATTGATGCTATGATGCTAGAGCTCGCCATTTTGAGCGGTTCCTATGAAACCAGTGCATTTTCGTCATTTATTTGATACCTTTATTCTTATTGTACCATTTATGTTACTGCAACGTTAATACCTAGACGTAATAATTACGTCACACTTGAATTTTTAAGTTCTTATAAATTTACATCTGTGTTAGTGGTTATTTACGTAGACTTGTACCACTTCATTTTATATTATTGTACCGTTTTTCACTGGGTACTATTTAGATCATAAAAGTGTAAATGACAATTGAAAGAATTTGAAATAAAAAACTTGAGCATTGGTCAAGTTGAAAATTACACGCACACAACACAAATGTTTCCTGTAAATCAAATTAAACTATGTACTTATTGAGAAAGAAAGAAATAAAGAAAGGGGGGGAAACGTGGCTTTTGGGATTCGAACGCAAAACTCAAATGCTTCTACACCTGCGCCTCTCTGGTAAGCGTTGTGCTTAAGATGCTGGTAGTGAATTCCTCCAGTTGTTTTCTTTTCATACCATACAGTTCGAAGCGGATGTGGTCAGTGGCGTGCAAACTCCTTATTAATTTTAAGGCATCAGTCAGTAATTTGTCTTCGTAGACCATAGGCTTTGTAGTAGGGTTTGAGAATGGAAAAATAATGATGGTTTGTAATGGTGCGGTTCTTGCTGGTTGGATTGATGTTGCTGCCGGCTACTCAGGTAGAGGAATTTTTGTTCAGGAGTCTCTTATCTCAGGGAGTGTGGATGGGAGACAAATGAAGTTCACCTTCTCCTCTCAGATGGCCCGTTTATTGATGATCTACACTGATGTCCTCGTACGAATCTCCTTTCCACACAAGACGCGATTTTTCCTGTCACCCCTACTACTGTTTCCGTGTTCTTACCCTTTCTTAATTGCTTTGCGAAGTTGAAGTACGTTACACTATTATGCTAATGACTTTTCCTTTCATCAGTCCCTAGCTACCCTGTTCCTCACGGTTGCCTTAAACTGGTTTTCAATACATAAATATTTACTCGCAGACCGCTACACTGTTTCCCTTTTTAATATGAGATATTTTGAATTCCTAGATCTATCTTACTTTCCCTCACGTTTCCTACACGAATCTATTTCTTCCCCTACAAATCATCTTCTCTCCCTGAAGTTTCGACACAGAGTCTTCTTCCCTCCCCGACGTTTCGACACAGAGTGAGTTATCTTACGCGCGTCTGAACGTCGCTCTGCCTCATAGATAATTTTCTATTTCACGCCTATTTTCTAGTTTCTCTCTCACATTTTGCTATTCACGTGACTTTTCTACGTTATGATTGGTTACATTTCTGAATTTTTCCTCCGTCTACCATTGGTTCTCAATAACATCGACCAATCGTTGCTCGCATCTAAACATTAACAAATTATGTTCGCTTTACTGCATTTTCTGTGCGCTTGATTAACTTCGGTTTCCTGCCCGTTGTCTTGACTTCCCGTGTGCACAACTCGGTTTCTATTGTCAGTAAACGATCCCTAATGTTCTTTTTCCTGTCCTTTCCTACGTCTGCTATCTTTATGTGATTTTCGCCAAGTTTGTTCGTTCTCAACTACACGTTTTATTTCATGTTCTTATTATTAATTAATATCTACCCTCTACGTTTTTTCTGTCTTCATGATTTCATTCCCCCCTTTCTCTAATTCTTAATGTTCTCTTTTATTCTTCCCTCATACTGGTATTCCTTCTTATTATTTTGATGATATGCTTATTAATTATTCTTCTTATTCGTTATTATTTATTATTCGGGCGGATCTTATCACTTCAGCTTCCTATCTCAGATTGTCTATGAGCCATCTTATTATCAGTAATATTCGTGCGGTGTTAATTTACACCCCGGTATATATAATTAAAATGCCTATGTGCACATGACCTGCCGCCTTTCTAAATTTGGCCCTGTATTTGAGCTCAGTTAATGGATTAAAAGAACTCCTAAATTAGTGGTTTTATACACGCATTATTAAAGTATCTCCTGCATTAGAAAGCAAATTTACTTCCCTACACACCCACCCACCCACCATCCATCCACCCATCTATCTATCTGGAACTTTACTTTCATTTATTCCACTGTTTATCTCCGAAGTTCGTGGCAGTTGGTGTAAGTTAAATTCTAACATAGAGTTGTGCCAGGATCCTTGATTTGACTTTTGTTACAGCAGTTTTATCTTTGTTAGTTATCTTCGTTCAAATGGTACGCCGGCGAAATTTGATAACGCATTCGCAGAACGCCTTTGTCTTGCGTAAGATTATCGTGGGATCTTTGTATCATATTACTGCATGCGTTAATTTTGAGGCAACATCTGCGCTGTTATCACGTGTTATGTCTTAGTCATCGTTACGTCATGACAAATGGATGGAGATCACGTGTTGAGCTTGGTAACTATTGATCATGACGTCATAGCATCCGCGCCGTCGTAGTAACATAAATCGACGCCTTTGTCTATCAGTGGCAAGTGAAAGTCAGGTCATTACCGATGAGGAGGATAACTAATGTTCTTTATAAACAATGAGCATGTTATTAACGAAATATTTGTGCTGAAATAGTGTTGTGCAAGGAAACCGGGAAGGGGGGGAAGGGGTTTGAAGTGTTTGGAGCTGGTTCAAGCCAGACCATACTTCAGCTATAAATACTGGTTCGCAAGCAAATAAGTCGTAGTTGAAAAGTGGGACAGGAAGGAGTTTTGTTAGAACTGACCGTGTCATCACAGTTTTTTTTTTTGTTTACAGAAAGGTGGTTCACGTTGTATGGGTAAGTTCTGTTCAGGAAACAGATAGATCCTGCTGTGAAATATTAATATATCTTTATTTTGCCAATTAAGTATTTTAGAAAATTTTCGAGTCTGCCCGTAATTTACTCCAGAACCTAAATGTATGTCGAATTTTTAGCAACTTGATTGATCAAGTGACATTTTTAGTTGTATTTGTCTCACTATATTATCTCCTGTTTCTAGTTGCGCTGTTACTTCAAGAATCTGGTACATATCTCTTCCGTTGTTTAGCAATTTAATTTATGCGAACAAAACGAATTCCAAAGCACTAATAATGTAGTTGTAATTTACCCTTTTTGAATAAATGTATTAATCAAATTAACAATAATACATTTAACAAAGAAACCATGATGAGCATGTAGCAGTTTGAAATTTATATGCGTTTTATACGAGACAGTCACCTTAATTCTTCCATAAGCTTTTTCTATTTTTTTCGTACACAGAAATAGAATTATTAAAATACAAGGTGTATTTAATACCAAGCTTACGCATTACAGGAAAGAGGCACGTGTTGTGCTAACCTGTTACTCAGGATAAATAAATAACTTTCCATTTGGGTCTCGGAAGTTCTCGGACTCCGTAATAAATCGGACAACAAACCTTCAAATACGATGTAATTAAATTGTGTTAAATAACGAAGGCATCTAACTTAATTTGCTAGGCACAAGAACGAACATTAAGATCAATTTAAACAGCAGTAACTATGTTGACCTACAACTGCTAAGTATAACTCAACTGATGTTTCGTGCTTTCTGTGTTAAAACAAAAGCCTTTCTTAATGTGTTGATTATGGTGGCATATGAACCACTGCTTGTACTACGAGGTGGAATGATAATAGTAATAGATAAATTATAAAAGCGAAACTATGCAGCAAATTTTGAAGGGACTCTGTTCCACAATGAAAGAAAAGTATCATTATAGATACTGTGTAGCATATTGGAATTATTTAAAAATGTGTGTTGGCTATCAACAGTTTTTGGCCCATCTTTTTTTTTTTTAAATAGATTTTCAGGGGAATTCTTAACGATTTTCAGTTGACTTTTGAACTGGTATTATTTAACTAGCATGGTTCCTTTGTCTGAATTCGCAGAAACTTGTAACCCTTGTTCGAAAATATAAGTAATGGGAGGGAGCTTAATAGTTCATCTTAAAATTGATGGGTTCCAGGCTTTCCAAGTGTTCACATCTTCTAATTTAGGTATTGTCATTACATTCTTCTCCTTAAAATTTCTTTTGGCCATAGAATGTGGAAGTTAGCCAATCCTGCCTATCTAAATTTATTAAGCCCTGTGTTGTACACAATTTCATATATTTGGGAATATGGAAGCTTATTCGGTTTATTGCCTTCATACAGAACATACAAAAATTCCATTTTTGAAAGCCTAGAGAATGACCATTAGTTACCCCCCCATTTTTTTTAAGTATATTCTATGATTTCCCCAAATGTGTCCTATCGTGTCAAGTTATATAAAATAAGTTGTCAAAAGCCTCTTGTACATTATTTTGGAAAGCAGTAGCAAGATCAAGTTTTGTACTTTTCACCCGACTCTAAATGCTATGCTAGCTGCAGCGATTACCTTATGGGACTTGAGATGTTCGTCTGTTAACCTGGGAACACACTGTAAAAATTTGCTAGTTTCCTTTCAGCCAATTTTGAAACTCGGTTTAGTTTTGAATATCTCTTCCACAAACTGATAAAGCTTTCTATTCTTGTCTTAATCTCCAAATAAGATCATATTCAGTTTTCTTTGTTCTTTTTCACATCATTTCCTTATCTCTTCCAGCCATTCTTTGCATGCCCAAAGCTATGTTAACTTCCTCTTTTACAGTAAGACCACTTTTAACTATTACATATTGATGTTAATTTATGTCTGTTTTTTTTTCATTTTCTTTAATTTCCCCATTGCTTCTGTGATCTTAGTAGATTGATCACCTGCTCCAAATCTAACTAGCAGAGCCATTATTACAGTTGCTACAAAAAAATTCTCACTTAATCTTCCTGCTACCCCATACCTTTTTTCTGTATTTTTCAATGTCAAAAGCATTCAATCCTTATTCTGTATACTTCTAATTTGTCACACTTCTTTATTGAGGAGCACTGCTAGGATCAAACTGACTATTATGTAAGAGAATAGAAAAAAGGGTGATGGGATGCATTCTGGCCTTGCTACCTTACACCTATTTTATTACCCGGTTCTGGGGTATGTTTGTATTCTAAAACCCTGGTAAGCCTAGTTGTGAAGCAAATTCCATGAATATTTTAAAGGGAATAGCTGTTCCTTTTAAAATAATCATTGGAATATGGGTTAAACTAATAAACGCCTACAAAGTTCTTGGGTATTAAAGTTTTCAATAGGTTCTCTACCTATGTAAAGGATTCGTCAGAAGAAAATTTGTCTTATTAAATAACTTACAGGAAATTCCAGCTCTGTAATGGAGTTTTATGTACTAGAAGAATATAGCATGTATTATTTTTGTGTAATAATTTTTAATGAAAATAATGTATATAATTTTTATTTTGTGGTTTTATAACTTGACGGATTTCTAAAATTTTTATGATAGACATGTTATGAGAATTTTGTGTTAATGTTGTACACTTTGTTTTGGTGATGTGTATTTACATTCTGTAATACATAATGAGAAATAGCTTACCTGTCATAGAATAGAAATAATGTATTTGTTTGGTAATGCGGCTGCTTCCTCCCACTGAAGTTTTTTTTAATTACTTTTTTTAATTTTTTTTTTTTACCCCTCTCATTTGAAGGTGCATTTAAATCTTTACATAGCATAGACTGGGGTGTTAAGGGTATAGACTACCCTGGAGGTCAATTTCTAGCTTACAGGATAAAATGTTTCCAGATTTTGTTTTGTTCTTTTATACAATATGACACTGGCCTAATAGAATTATTCTATTGCATGTTCAGCTGTGCTGAACTCTCCTTGAACAGTTACTCCAAATACAGATCTAACAAAAAACAAAAAAAAAAGTTTTATTTTAGTAAATATTATCCTTTTATGCTTCAGTGTTGGTTTTCTATCAAAATATTCTACACCCATTTCTCAGAAATTCAGCCTCTTGTGTTTTCTTGAGAAAACTACACTATTAAACTGATTAGAAGAATTATACAAAATATGTGGAAGGTGCATTTATTTATAGATGCGTTTGTTTAGTTTGTCACAGTATTTTTTCCTGGCAGTGCTACTTTCAGTGCCTGTTCAGAGGCTAAAAAAATACTCATTCCATTTTCTTTTTAATTGTTTGACAGCACTTTAGGCTAAAAATCTCCCGAAATCAATGTAAGCATAGGTATTATTGTCTGAATGTGAACAAAATATGAACATTTCAGACAGTTTGGGACTAGCAAATTTAAAATAAAAATGACCTATCAAAAATAAATTACATGGTTTTAATGCATTAAATGTAAATATGTGTGTTCGGCAAATCTGCTCTTAGTGTATCCTTGTTGAAAATGCTTATGAAAGCAAAAGGAAAGCGAATAAATTACCATAGGAGTGAGTTTAGAAGTGGATGTGATCTCTTCAATATCTGGTGCCCACCTGCCCACCCTTTTTAGGTGTTTTACTTTTATAGGGAAATCGCGTTATGAACGCAACAAACGTAGCCATGTTGTTGCTAAAGCACATGCAAAATGGGAACTGCCAACCTAAATAAAAAGTGAAATCTGCTAAATATGCGATGTGTTGTTGTTGCTAGAATTTCTTCTTCGTTTAGTGTTGCTGCTGACAAATGCAACGCATTCATAGTAAGAAAGACTATCCATCAAAATTGTAATTTTTGTATTCTTTTTGTGAAAGTTTGTTATATTAATATGTTATTTCCATTAAATAAAGAAGTTCCTTTACTGTAACAGTGGTAGATAGTTAACGCAAGCCTACATAAAAAAAAAAAAAAACCTAACCTAGGGCTAACCTTCCGTGAATTCAGAAACGTAAGCTTATATAAAAAAAAAACTAAACCTAACCTCCCATGAGTCTGAAACCTAAGCTTAGGAACGCATGTTCGCTTAGCTTGCGTGCTTTGATGTAACCACTGGTAACAAATTAAAACAAGGTTATATATGTATAAGTAAATCAGAAACCTAAGCTTATGTATAAAAATAAAAGAAACTAAACCTAACCTAAACTCTCGTGAATCAGAAACCTAAGCTTAGGAACGCAACTGCTACACTCCTCCACTTCTAAAAAAACATCCCTCAGCTATGCTTTGAGGCTGAGGACCCTCAATCTCTTGGCTACGCCTTGAGTAAACTCTCATAAATCAGAAACCTAAGCTTAGGAACGCAACTGCTACACTCCTCTACTTCTATGAAAAACATCCTCTGCTACGCTTTGAGGCTGAGGGTCCTCAATCTCTTGGCTACGCCTTGAGTAAACTCTCATAAATCAGAAACCTAAGCTTAGGAACGCAACTGCTACACTCCTCTACTTCTATGAAAAACATCCCTCTGCTACGCTTTGAGGCTGAGCATCCTCAATCTCTTGGCTATGCCTTGAGGCTGAGTATCTTACCGGCTTTGGCGGCATTAGTTATTCATATGTTGCCAGCATTGCGTTAGAGCTAGTGTATGACATAGTGACATCTGTTGAGCTAGTGTATGACATAGTGACATCTGTTGAGCTAGTGTATGACATAGTGACATCTGTTGAGCTAGTGTATGACATAGTGACATCTGTTGGACATATAACACATCATTTTCATCGCTGTGGGAGATAGACTAAGAGCAGAATGTCGGAAATGATATCTATTTAGAAATTATATCATTAGTTTCATCTCTCAAAATCTGATTGAGAAATTTCAAAGGTTAAATTAGTTCTCATATTGATATTTTTTTACAAATACCATAAGCTGTTGATATCCAAGTTAAATTTTTGGATGTGTGTTGACTGTAATTCAAAATTAATGCAGATATACACCTTATGTGCATGCATTCAGGGTAAAACAAGGTGTGAGAAATTTTCAGTTAAATGAATACTAATAAATTTGTTTCTTTGTTTTGTTCAAGAGATCCCATAGTGAGCAGTGCTTTGGGGTATTAAACACGCCATACAGCAAACAACCTTCGCCAATCATTACTACCATTTTTCTTCTCTCACAGAAAAACTATCACTGACCATTCAAATCGGAAGCACCGTGCAGGACAAAATGTTTATCTACCAGCAGTAGTAGATAGACCATGTAGTTCAGGACTACGATATGTGGATTATACAATATAGATTGTGCAGGTACATTTCATGTGCAGTAAAAGTTTGGTAAACAGAAATGTTTAATTAAAATGATCTTTAATTCATACTTTTCCTTTATCCCCTTGAATTTGGTATAAAACAGTCCATAAATATCTTCTTTTATTCAAACATAATTTTCTTTAATTTGAAGAAAAAATCCCCACAATGACGCTGAGTTATGGAATGTGGCATGGCAGGAGGGGACTCTACTATGACAATGGGCAAACTTACAATTTTAAAAGTGAAATGTTTTACAGTTATCATTTTTCTGCTTCTGAGAAGCGAGGAATGTGACAATAGGCTGCCTCTCAGGATGACTATAGTGTACTCCACTAACAACAATGTCTCTGAGGGGAATTCATAAATTCAGCAACTACAGTAATAGAAGAGCTTGAGTGCAGATATATCAAGGGCTCGTGCATCTCTTAGAAAATGTAGTCTTGTGCCTGCAATGCTCTATACATGATTTACTCGTGACAGACCCATGTTAGAATGATCTGTGACAACATTAGGTCTATTATTGTGTACTGTTGTTACCACTGTACTATATTTTTTCATGTTCCTGTATAATATACTCTGCGGACTTCTAATTGATTGCCTATACCATTTTTTTAATTTAAATTCTTGGATAATTAATATTTTGATAAGCCCTTCATATTCAAATTAAACAATTTCACTGGATATAATTCAGTTTCGCATGAGCACGTTTTAAGCCAATATAAGATTCTGAAGATGTCCCAAGTTTGAATATTGGTTAGGGTGAATTATCCAGATAAGTTTTTTTTTTCTGGGGTTTTCTATCATCTTGAAAAGATGAGTGACGGGTAACTTTAAGCTCTTTGGATCCCAGCCTCATTTGAGCATTACTTCACTCATTTCATTCATCATCCAATTTGACCTAACGGTTAAAGGATGCTAAACTATATATAAAGATTCTGAACTTGCACTTGTGTAGTCACCATTATGGTTATCAAGGAATTACTATACAGAGCAATAGGTGGTTTTTAAATACATATAGTTAAAGAACTGCTTGGTGTCTGACAGTAGTCTGGTAAGATATTTAATAGGTTCCCTTTTGATTGGAAGTTAAGTTTGTTTTTTGTATGTGTAAATATCCCTTTTGTCCTGAAGTTATGTTCTTGTAAACTGCTTATAGATTTATCTGGGTTTTTTATGTATGCCATGATTGAGAAAATATATTCTTATGTTAACATTTAAAATTCCCACACTAATAAACAAACCTCTGCAGAATGCTCAATAATCAGTCGTCACTATTGATCTTGCTGCTTTTTTCTGCAGTTGAAAAATATTTTTGCTTTCTACAAGTGCCCCAGAAAACAATTCTGTATTTCAAGATGGAATGAAAATAAGCAAAGTATATCATAATGGTTTTTTGTTGTATTGAAACTACTCGCTGACCTAAAGAATATTATGCTGAGCTTAGTTTAGATGATATATATATGCAATGTGAGATTTCCAGTTCAAATAGCTATCTGCAAATCCAGAAACTTAATTACATAAATTTTCTGAATGTGTTGTTATTTTCTTGTTCATCTGTGGATCGATACGTGATGAATCTCATTACATTAGATTTAAAGTTAAGAGGAAGTATGTTTGCTTCAAACCATTTTCACATCTTGTTGAAGACAACATTGAATTTATTATCCTACTCGTATGAATTAAAAATTAAAATTAAATTGAGTTTTACTTGCAGATGCTTTTAGCTGTTGTGATCCTTAGTGTCCCATTCTATATTGGGCATGAAAGACCGAAAGGTTTGCTCAGAGGCCTCTTTATGAAGCTTGAGGGTCTTTTACGTGCCGTAAATCTATGACACAGGACCTCCGGCTTTACTTCCCTTCCGAAGGAAGTCTTGCTTTTTTTACGCCCGAAAAAATCAATCGCCCTCTGCTGAGTTTGAACCCACTACCTTGGGAACTAGAGGCTAGCATGATAACCATTACACCACAGAGGACGACTCAAATAAATTAACTGTGCATACGATACGCTAGTATCATCTGCAAAAAGGATTGCACTGGCTCTCTGTTTAATTAAGAAAGGCAAATTGTTTATATAAATGATAAACATTAGAGAACCAAGTATTGAACCTTGTGGCACTCAATGACTTATTGTTGCCCAGTTGAAGTGATTATGTGTTTATAAGTATTTTGTATTTGCACCCTTCCTTTCCTGGCATTTAAATGTGATGCAAGAAGCTCTAGGTATTTTGTGCCATACAATTTTAATTTAGCAAGGAGGATGTCATGGTTTACACCCTGTATGGGTATTCTTGACCCTGCGTCTCAAGCAATCTCCACCCCCTTCCTTTTCATTTGCAACAATAAGCCAGTGGTGGAGCGCTGCTGTACACAATCACAAGGTGCATTACTCAAAAGTTGGTCAAACATTTGGAGAAGAATGGACTCTTTCACATTTTGTAGCATACAAATATGCTGGTTTGTGTTGGTGTGGGTATGAGATTGAGAGTGAAAGGACATATGTATGTATATGTATATATGATTGACCATATAAATCACTACTTGAAAATAATTATAATCTACAAATATATATGGAAATGGATGGACACATGGCTTACCCATACCTAGTTTACATAATCAAAAGCCTGCCAGATTACAGAAGATTCCTCCTACATGTATTCGTTATTCTTAGCCATTAATATTTTATTTGATAGGGAGTGACATTTTCTGTTGAAGTTTCCCTTTGGAAAGCAAACTGCTTCTTTACCAGTAAATTCTGAATTTATTGCTAAGAGTTATTACAAGCTGTATGACTTGGTTCCAGCTGGCTGTTCCCCCAGCCATACTCCATTTATTTACAGATCACTTGAAACAATAATTGCATAATTGTCTTAACAATGGTTGAGCTATCATATCGACTTAACATGGGCATGTCATTGCCCCCCCCCCTGTTTATATTATACGTTCTTGCTTTTGTATTGACCATAACTACTTAATTTTGGTCTGTGATAAAAACTCCCCTAACTTCACAATCTGATAATTATCTGAAATATTTTTCTTATGACAACCGACTACATTTTTAGTTGTTTTTCTTTAATTAAGGTTATCCTGCAGTTGTTAGTTCCTGGACAATCAAACCTGAATATAACTTGACTCTTCTTTGCTATTGTGTGTGGGTCATATACCCTGTTCAGTTTCCTTGGGTACCTCTTAATTTCTAAATTCCCAGCCTAAACAATGTAAATCTCTCCCTTTCCAGTTTACCACATTTCTCTACATAATTTCTCTTTAAAATTTCCATTTATTTCCTTGTACAATGTAAGTCTGCTTTTCTGTTCTATTGAAGCACTCATACTTATCTATCCAGATCTTCAAATCTACATCTTACTTCTCTCCAAAATCTATTTCTTAAGTATTCTGTGCTTAAAAGATTGTCTATCATAGTTTTTTTTTACTTTGATTCATTCCACCGACATTCCAAAATAGCACTAAGAAGTGCTCTTCTTTTAACTTTTTTGGCTGGAGAAGCATGTTTGTGTTGTAGTCCATTTAGCGTTACCCAGAGAACACCACGTGGAGGCGGACTATGTTGTTGCGGATCAATTAGCAACGAAAAGTGCAATACAACAAATAGAAATAAACAATTAAATAACATTAAACAACATTTTAAAAGACAGCAGAGCCTTGATGAAGAAGATAAATTAGAAGATAAAGATTGTAAGAATATTGAAGATAGTTGTTATACAAAAAATGCCAAGGAAAACTGATACGATGTCTACCTACACCCAAGTGCACTCTCTGTGAAGAAGATGTCATCCTGAACAACAGCATCTTGTCAAATGCAAAGGCCTTGAAAGTGATTACTTAGACTTTATATTGGGAAGCCAGAGGGAAAATGATGCAGATCAATTAATCCCCAGTGCCATTGGTGAACAACAACAACAATAATATTCTCTGCTTAACCATACATCTCCCATATCGTTCATTATTAAATGCACTTTAACGTTGTTTGCCCCGCAGTCAATAGTCTCATTTTCTTGGAATTTCATAGTGTTTTAAAATATGCCCATCTTTTAAATTGTTTATCTTAAACCAAATACTTAGACCTTTTGCTTTTGCCATCGACCTTTGCAGATTAAGTTAATTCCTAAGTAGGTAAAAAGATAAAATCATTAACTATATGGATATTTTTATCCATGAGATTCCATTTTTTACTTTTCTTAATTTATTTTCTTTCTTAAACGTGATTATATAGTTTTATCAGCACCAACTTGCAGACCCCATTCTTTACAAAAGCTTCTAATTTCATTAATTGCACACTGTAAGCCGGTGACTAAAAGAGTTTGCCATCAAATCATCTACATAGAGTAACCCCGAAATTTCCCAACTATTGAATACTGGTGCATGTTTATTTACCTTTAGTAAACCTATAATATGTCGTATGTAAACAACTTGAATCACTCCGTAGTGATTTCAGACTTGAAAGTTCCTGTTTCTTTTGATTTTAGCATCTCCCAGTTATTGATTTAGGATCTTAAATTTGGATAAAGGAAATGTGTTAAGACAATGCTTAGAATACAAAAAAAAAAAATTAGGGAATAGCGAATGGATAAATAGTGTGAGGTACAATTTGGAGAGCAACGGATTAGGAGAGGTATAGAGAAGTAGGGAAAATAATGTGAATAATTTTTGGAAAGTGGTAAGAAAGAGATAGATGATATAGAAATACAAAACATATTTACCATGATAGCCAAAAAGAAATCCCTAGTTTTTTACATACCTATAAAAAACACATGGGGAAGAGAAAAATATGTAGATAATGCAAATAAGGACAAGCGAGAAAGCATTGCATGCATAAGAACAGGAGTATGGAGGCTAAGAGGTTTAAAGAAGGGTATACCTCAAAACCAGTGTCCCATATGTGGTGGAAATGAAGATGTCAGCATGTAATATTTAAGTGCAAAGGTACAGAAATTCGGAGAAAAGAGTTTATTAAAAAGAAATGGTTTAAGGTAGACAGAAATATTGCTATAATTGAAATGATTCAAAAAGATAGTAAGAGTATAGGGTAATATTAAGTAAAGTTAAAAACAAATGGATTTGGTCAGTGAACAGATCAGCAAATTTGGTTAAATAGGATTAAGGAAATGTGAAGTAAAGTAAGTAGATAAAAGGAGCTACTGTAATATGAATATGACTGTTAAAGAGCCAGGGCTGAATGCTGGTCATATTACTTGTATTTAACTGTACATGGCTTGGTACAATAAAGATTGATTGATCTCCCAGTTATTACAGCTTGCTGATTCATTCCTTTTCTATTCTGTAATTATCCTTTAGTTCATTCTTCCCCTGAGCAGTGACTTCCTCTTTGTTGATCCAAAGCAGAGGATCCATATAATATATGCTCTTTACCAGCTGTTCTTGCTTCCTTCATTTTCTGCACTAATGCTCATTTTAAAGCCTTCTTTTCCCATAGAAAGAACTTTGTTCACAGATATGGCAGTTTCTTTAAAATTTGTTGTTCTCCATAGTGCTTCAAAAACACATTTTGAAGTAGTAAACTTAGCAGTTACCATTCTGCTTCCCCTCTGTCTAAAAATCTTGAATGCGTCCACCATTTACCATCCAATATAACTCTATTTCCAATTCCTCCTTCAACATTTCTTGTACTTCCTGAAGTGGCTAAACTCCTCTCCTTTAAATCTTTTTCACGCATAAATATCAGGTTTAATCTTCGATTTCTTTCCTCCAATCTGTCCATTCTTAAATTTGTTTCATCTGTTTGCTTTTTCATCCCTTTTATTTCTTCCTAGATTTCATTCTTAATTTCTGTTATAATGATGTTCATTTTGTTTCCCAAATGATCTTCCATACCATCTAGTTGTCTAAATATTTCGAAGATTAATTTGTTTCTCCACTGTTCCTGGATTCAACTCAGTGCTTCCAATCATTAGCAGAGATGGAGTAATATGTGACCCAACAACTATGTTCTTGATATCTTATTTTCTTTCCATTTTTCTCACGTGTCCAAAGCTGCCAATTCTGGCTCTATAAACTTGTAGTTCCACTGCCATTGTCTCTTGTGACACTCTTCTGCTGTAGGCCTACATCTCCCAAAAAATCTGTCCTTTCTCTAGCCCTACTAACTTAGCAAATCACCAATAAGTTATATATTTCAGAATGTTGGTATACTTGTTATAGATTACGCTCCAATAGTTTAGAGAATATTGTTACGAGATGTTTGTCTATAGACACTTTGTACTTATCTTGCTTTTTGTATAGGGGTTTAACAATTGAGGATTTAAGTCTCTCTCAGGGAATATGTTATTTTCAAATACTCATTGCACAAATAGCGTAAATGTGTGAATATAATTCAGGAACATGCACTTATGTCTTTAAATATTATTTCATCATAGCCTGTTGAGTTTTTTGATTTAGGAACTCTTAATTTCAAATGGGGAGGTCACATTCAAGAAGATTATTTAGAAAGGAAAGCTGAAGGAACTGTAATGCTTCTTCTATGTTTCCAGCATTAAGATTCTACAGGGTGAGCCAAAAAACTATGAACTGCCTGTGCGGTCGGTTCATAGTTTTTTGGCTCATCCTATAGTTACCTGTTATATTCAGAAAGAATTGTTCGAAGCTGGATTACATATACATACACATTTTATTATTTACCTTCATTGTTGGTAGTTGCTTATTTTTTTTCCCCCCGTTATACTCTGCTTCTCCTTTGAGTATATTGTATGGGGTTTTAATTTAATTTTATAACTTGCTAACTACAACCTGATAATGAAGTTTCTTTGCTGCTGTAGTTACCTTTGGAATAAATCTTGCAATGCACTGTGATGTTTATGCCATATCTGGTTCAGGTGCACAGATAAAGTCCATCGTTTGCTTTACAAGTAATGCTGTAAATATACATTCACCATTACATGCCACAATATGCATTATGAATTATGAACAATTGTGAAACATATAGCTGAAAATTATAACTACATAAACTAAGCAACAAATGACCATTTATTTTTAACTTTCAAAATAAGTTCTGTTGACCTATCTTCACCATTTAACATTGAGCATTATGAATTTAAAATAGTAAAGCTATAGCGATAGAACACATTTAGAGGTAGTTAAACACTTTTGCTTACCTAAGAAGAAAATTTAAAGAAGGGTGACCATGCCTTTTGGGTTCCAACAAGGAAAGCCCTTATACTTTCCTGAATCAACACACTTTGTAAGAAGAAAAAAACAAAATCCACAGCTCGCATTGGTGGAGCATGAAAGAATAAGTGAATGACACAATGAATGCATAATAAAGTAAAATACTAACACAATGCTGCTGGTTCAATTCTGCGTGTTAAAACCATGCATTATCTAAAACTATCCTTTTAATAGGCAAGCGAGGTCATGCAATAAATTGGTTAGAGAAAGAGGGTTGTGCCTCCAACTTCCTTCAGGTTAAAATATTACCAGTTTCAAACGGAATGATTTGTAAAACACTTGCAGCACAACCAATGTTGGCTTAAAAGTGAAAACAGAATGATTGTAAAATACTTGTAACACAACCAATGTTGGGTTAAAAGTGAAAACGCAATGATTGTAAAACACTTGCAACAACCAATGAGGGATTAAAAATGAAAATAGAATGCTAAAAAGGTATAACATTTCAATGCATGTAACAAAAGGGCTGAAAACCTTTGAGGTCTGTTAGACAAGTAGTTTCAGAATGAAGATTCATATAACAAACAATAAATGTTGCAGAAAAGTGACTTTAAAAGTAGGTACAGTCCATTTAAAAAGGTTAAGAGGTTCTCATTTAAACCTATGTAACAAGCTTGCAGCTTGAATTACCCTAATATTTGGTGATGGTAAAGATCCATAAAAGTGTGCATTTTAGTGTACTTCCTCCTTTTAAAACTAATAACAAAGTTAGGACCACAATTCTTTGTAAGCACATACCTATATTGGGTACCTTTTTTGTTTTTCCCCCCATTCCTATAAGAATTTGAAATATTTCAGATTGGGAAGATAATGTTTTTTTCATGTGCCATTGTATGGTTAGTTAGTAAAATAATGGAATGAATAAGAAATGACATTAATATAAAAATAACCCATATGTTTTCAGAGCGTGAGAAGTGCCTCTTCATAACAGATCCCCCTGTAGAGCCTATAAGCAGCTGCGGGGATGAGTCTGGTTATGTGCCAATGGTTGGTCGCTGGGGCAGTGAGTGGCCAAGTTGACTCGAGACAGAGGATGGGGAACGATTAACGGGGAGTGTAGAGTGGCCTTTGGGTCACCCTCTGCCTCTCCCCAAATGGGGTAGTCCAAAACTGGCGCTAAATGTTCAAAGCGTGGAGCATTATGAAGAGCTAGCCTCAAGTGTGGAGTTGATGGTTCAGCAGCTGCTTCATGCACACAACTATAACAGTGTGGGTAACTTAATAAGGTAAGATTTATTTCAGTATTTGAGCTTATATCAATGCAAAGAGCTGTCCTCTCTCTACTTATAATGCAGCTGTGTAAACATGTACATTCATAAGTTGCTAATAAATGTAAAAGCAATACCTTGTCTTTATTTTAATGTATCTTCAATTTGTTGTGCTTATAGGTTCTATGAAGCATTCAGGTCGAGTAACGAAAGAGATTTGTTCCACTTCTATTGCACTTATAATCCCACCATCACTTCAGAGCATTACACATGTGTGGGGCTAGCATTAGAGTTGTTGCAGCGCCTGAGTGATCTTGAAGATCAATTTCCAGGACTAGCCAACCGACTTTACCTTGCATCATGTGAAGAGGTAGCCAAATTATTTATCTTTGTGGTTTTCAGGAATGTCTAGATATACATTTTACGTGTAAGGTTTCTGTTTAACCCTCAAGTGGTCACACCAATTTTTGTAACATCAGCCGTTTGGTAGATTCTGTCAACCAGCCATCGTGTTCTTTAGATGAATGAAAAATACTGCTATAATATACTTTGTATTTGCAAAATTATATTTTATCTTGCTGTTTTATGCTTAATGTTGTATGTTTATTTAACTTTTGACATTTTTTCTAAATAAGCCATTATCAGTTCTAAAAAACGTATCCTGGTCTTTTATCTCGCAATACATTTCCTAACCTACAGGCTAATCCTATATCATAACTAACCTGCTTCTAGTAGTATGTATTTAACATATACAGGGTGGACCATTTAAGTACAATATATGTAGCACCTGTAAAAGAAAGATAAAGGGGCCCTACAGGGACGGAGGAAAGAAAAGGTGAGGAACAAAGTCAATTACGGCTCCCATCTTGAGCGGCCCTACAGGGATGGAGGAAGGAAAAGGTGAGGAACAAAGTCAATCATGGCTCCCATCTTGAGCAAAGTCAAGTTGCAAGGTTCACACTGGGACACAAGATTCCTTAACTGTTGAGTGACACAGGAGACACTGGAACAGCTTACTAACGACACGGCGCAAAAAAAAAAAGGGGGGGAGGAAGTCCACACTTTCCGAACACAGCCCACTAAGAAAGAAAATGTCATTTCCACACCGCCACCAACAGTGAAGCATATAAATGTACGAGCCACGGAGAAAGTCGCAGGCGGGAGGAAAATCTGTTGTTAACCTGACTGTAGTTTCATCTATACACTAGGCCTCATCATACCAAAGGCCAAAGGAATAAAGAAGAGTCATTATGAATGCGTAATGTCCATGGCCATCCCCACAACTGTCAAGTGTTGAAGCCGTTGCCTGACGAAAAGTCGTGCCACTGAATGTCCAGATGAGAAGTAGTGTGCTCCTAGAAGCATAGTGTTGACCGAGCCGTGACCATAAAACCAAAGAAAATAAAAGGAGAATTAGGAAGGGAATATAAAACTAAGCAGAAAGGTACTTAAAACTACAGGAGAGGCACAATCAGTTGAAATAAGGGGGAGACACGAACAGGATCTATCCTGGAAGGAAGGAAGGAAAAGAAAGAAAGGTACAGGTGTGCCAATACTTAAGGTAGACAAACACTTGGAAGAAAAGAGTAAAATAAAACAAAAAAAACAGAATATACAAACCAACAATTTAAACATGCGAGATCTGGTGGATGGTGAAAGATCTAGGTAAGCAAGTCGGATGAAAGAAATCTCCGAATCAGGGGTAATAATACTCCGAAATACAAAGAAATACGGTGTAGAAAAAAGTAGAGAACAGGGACGGTTTCCATAGATGATTCGCCAAACACAAAGTACTTTAGAGGTCATTAGTACAGTAGTCAATACAAAGTAAATACACCAAAATCGAAACAGATAAATCAAATAGATTTATAGTATCCAAGTACTTCCTCAAATTAGGAGTAAAAAGGACTGCTTGTAGCATAAAATGAATAATAAAATAAAACAGCAAAGGATGTACGCAGCTTCCGTAGATCATAAAGATGAATAAACAAAATGATGTTTACTTGTTGTCGTGGAAATAAAAATAAAATACTAAGAACTGAGTGAAGACATTGTCGCGAAACTTCAGGGTGCCCGGGTCAAAAGAAAATAAAATAAAACATATTTGTATCGAAAGAAGAAGAAAAAATTGTATGGAAGGGAACGAGGGAGAGAGAAAATAACAGACATCCACCTCCCATGCCAACTATAGTTGGTCTACGCATAATGACAAACCCCAAGCTAGCAACCTCCAACAACAATAGCCAATATTTCCCGGGTAAGCTACATTGCAGAAGAATGCGCCCAAAGGCCAATCATTGATGTGCAAAATGGTGTTAAATTGGATAACAGTGGGTAAAATTGCTCCAAGAGGGGAGGAAAAGAATAAGAGAAAGATTGTAGGCCTACAAAATCCGTACTGCACGTAAATCTGCTTTAAAAGAATGACCATATCATGGACCATTCATGGCAGCCTCAAGTTCGGAAACTGTGTTCACAAAGTAATGCGTATAGAAAACAGAAATGTCTTAATGACGTGATGAGCGTGTACGATAAGATTTTACACCAATGCACTGCTGCATGTGGCAACTATTTTGTTCCACATATCTTGAGTAACAAACAACATTGCTCGTCAGATTTAGTAAATGTGTACAATATACATGTGTATAATAAAATAACTACAAAATAAATTTTTTTTTCTGTTTACAAATCTCGTAGAATCACTGTGCGGCTTTAAAACAAAGGATAAGGAACCTTATCAGACCATAGAGGTTATCAGGGGTCATTATCTCCAAAATCAGCAATATGCGGCACATACAGCGCATGAAGAAAAAAAACCCATGTGTTGCAAAAGAGAACTCTCAGCTTATATCCCAACAAAGAGTGCCATTACTTTAAAAAAAAAAAAAAAAAAAAAAACCAACCATTCATTTGCAACATCCTGACACAAATGAGTGCCACTGCACCCCAGACACAGAGAAAGAGAGAAAAAAAAATCCCCGATATCACATTTGTAAGAAAAAAGTGGTATTCGCAAATGAAATGTGAACAAAACTTGAAGCTCACAAAAGAAAATGGGGGACTCGTATTCGTACACACGAAAAAAACTGGGGGGTACTTCTTCATCTACAAAGGTACTCGTGAATTAATATATGAAAACACAACAAGAAATGCTGACGGGACTCTTTGGTTAACCCGTAAGCTAAGGTACCTACAAAATTCATATCAATAAAAGCTTCCCTTGTATTATTTTTATCACAACCCACCCATCTAGGGGAATCTTGCGATGTATCCCAATATGAGGGTTGAAATATTTGACTCACATTCGTGTAGTAAGACTCCTGATAATCTCTAGGCATTAACAAATTAAATACATAGTAACATTATATTGCTAAGTCCATGGCGAACCATGGCTTATTCATCATTACGAGGATTTTTAGATAACAGTGACATGTCGTAAACAGGATGAGGTAGAACCACATCCGTTAGGATCTCTCAAGAAAGAGAATAGAATTGAGGTGCTTGTACATCGGATGAAAATGAAAATATATGTTGCCTATTTTAAGAGAAATCAGTGTTTCCTCGAACATCGAGCAGTGTAAAGAGATGGTATTGTTGAACAAGGCCATTGTCAAGGATATCACAGGGGTTAAAAGGCGAGGTGGTATTCCCTCTGAGTGCATAATTCTATCATCTACTACAGCAGCATATTCGGCAGCACACAAAAAAAAATAACTCTGAAATCAGAACTCGAAAGAAACAACTGACACGGAGACCATAAAAACGAAAGAAACAACTGACATGGAGACCATAAAAACGACCATCATGTAATAAACAAGTATACAAGTGAAACAGTGTAATGAGCGCAGTTACAGTTAACAGAATAAGAACTACAGAATACAATGCACAGAAATGGAGCACCAATAGGTTTTCCGTTTATGATTATTAAAATAAAGGAAGTCATTATAGAAACCATATACTTATGCGTTGAAACGATAGCTCTTCAGTACACCAGTGAATAAGCAACGCGTTAAGTGAAGTGTTCAAGATCAACACAAACTGGAGCGTAATTGTAAAGCATAGCAAAAAGTTAAATGCAACGTCAAATCGTATGAATATATGATTTGTGGCCAATATCCGTATTAACAAATTATTGCTAATGCTACGTGGTTATGCAGTGAATGTATACATAAGATAAAACAAAATAACAAGGAGAGCATTATGGTGCGTATTTATAAAACATGTAATCATTCTGTAAATGCATGTAATCATCTGACTGATTGTAGTACAGCTTGTGTAAAATGTTGTGACAGTCCATATGTGCAAGAGAGGAGAAATGAGGAGTAGTGGGGAGCAAGTGATATCAGAACTTGGAGGCAGCCACATACACAATGCATTGTAAACAAATGTGTACGGTTACCTTGCATTTGAGCTCGGAGCAAGTGGAACACTGACCCCCACCTCTCTTATTATGCAAGTGGTCTGGTCAGTGCTATTGCACATATATGCTTCAGGAGTGGGGGGGGGGCTGTCGCGGCGATTTACACAAACTGTAGGATCAGACTGAAGGCATAAAACTATCAGTTGAGCGCTAGTCTGCCATTATGTTGGTTTTATTTATTTAGGTATTTTTTTTTTTTTTATGCAAAATGATAGGAGCCACATAATTGTCAAAAATCATTCAATAAAGAATAATAGTAGGATAATACCAAACTTGTGGAAGCTGTACAAATTTGATAAATTAGACGATTATTTGTACAATACTATTCAATTTATTCAGAAGGATAAATTTGGGCTTAAATGAGCACTGGAGTAGGTGTAGTTATAATATGCATGATGAGGCATCGAACTGAGAACTCAAAGGAGCTTAACTGAATGTGGGTTTCGTAAGGTAAATAACTGAATTATGCTGAGTGTAATAGCTGCTACAGATTCTCCTCGCTGTTGGCAGGCTACACTATCGCTTCCACAGGATGTGGTATGATAAACTATAGACTGGCGATTCTGACTATGGAAGTTGTGTACTCCTTTATGAAGAAGCTGAGGCTCCTGGGGACTCGCAACAATTCTTGGGTTTTCTCAAATGTCTTCCTAAGCAGCAGCCAAGTAGCTTGTATGCATCAGGGTTGTACCTACCAATGATGGCACGAGTAGGAAGTGATTGTCATTTTTATATAATCAGTGTTCCAAATTAATTCTTTCAGTAGCTTACAAGCATAACATTCGAGCTATTTAACTCGTGCTGAAACAAAATGGACAATAGACATGGGCCATACTAATTTCGGAGGAATGTGGTGAGTAATGTGAATGTACATAGGATTAATAAGAATGGTTCAAGGCATACTAGAATGTTACGTAAGTAATCAAGAATGTATGGACTGTTAGGGGTAGCTGAAAGCTCACCATGTCATGAATGAATATAGATGTAGATATTTAGTAACAAAGTATTGCTGAAAATGAATAAAAAGGTTCAACCGGGATGAATTTTGACTTGGTAAGTAATCAAACAAAGAAAATTTGTTTTATTTACAAAGTTGAAGCCATACAGAAAAAAAAATGAAGGGAAATTTTTCGTTCGTTGTCATTTGGTACTTCCAGGGTTGACCTATGATTACAGATCTAAGAGTTTTCAGTGGTGTATGGTAATCAAAAGGGGTGTAAAAAAAGTCGATTAAAGATTTATATTATATGAATTATTTAATTTAGTCTTTAATTATAGTTTTATAGGAAAGAAAAGAAAAATTCTCTCTCTCTCTCTCTTTTTTTCCTTTCTTTTTTTTCCCCTCCCTCTCTGGCTCATTAGATCGACAACTACTCGCTATCTTACTTATTATACGTCCTGTTTACTTTCTAGTCAAACAAATTTTATTTATTTTTTCTTTTTTAATTCTCAGGATATGATAAGGCCATCTAACCGGAAAATGAGATGCAAAAGGTGGTATACCACACAGAGACAAATCGATACAAAGAAGAAAATGACCGTGTCGCAACCAGAAAGTGGCTCATTAAGTTTAGCAGAATCATAGCGAAAAGGGTGCACCTAATACTGAAATAATACTTAAACACTAAGCCACACATTTAAAAAGAAGTCCAACATCTATGGAAAAGTAACAATGTTGTATAAAGCATATGGAATTTTAAGAAAGAGTCCGGGAATTGAACCATATCGCTCCAAAAATATAGAGAGACCAGCGCCTCCACCATATTGTCACGACTGAAGTTTTGACTGGGGAACCAGATGGTAGAACAAAACACGTCACTTAGTTTGTTAAAGTTTTATATATTTAACTTCATTTGTCGAACCATGCATTAACAGTGTTGAGCTTACAGAAAAGGGGGAATTATTAAATTATGTGGCAAGTCTTGCTTGGAAGAACTGACATGATGTGATGAAGGGAGCCGATACCTTGTTGAATTGTACAGCACATGTCTGCAGGGCCGCATGAGAATCCCCAGAACCGCATCCGAGTGCTCACTTATGTAGGTATCACTGTCCTATAGGGGTTCGCTTTATTGTGTAGCAGTAAGTACCAAATATGGTCTGCCACCGCCTGGGTTTGAAATATAGCGGCCAATCATAACGCGATACGTCAATGTTCTAGAACATTCAACACATTGTTTTGTTCCATTGTGAGCAAACGCGGCACCCATTTGGAAAACAGTTTTCTCACACCCAAATGTTCATGCATTGCCTTTTGATATCTTTAGAATGTCAGCTATCTTCTGCAATTTCACAACTTCTTGCTGTCCAACACAATTTTGAGAATTTTTTCTTCGTTTTCTGGTGGTGTTACCTCATTTGGACATCCCGAGCTTTCAGCATCATTGGTGTCTGTCTGGTCCCATTTAAACTTGCAAAACCCCTGACAAATTGTTTTTTTTTTCAATGGAGCAGATTCCTTATAACACTTTTCAAGCCATTGCTGAGCTTGAACAGTATTTTTGCCCATCAAAAAAACAACGTTTAATCAACACAAGAAATTCAGTTTTGTCCAGTGTTTTGAAAATGTCACAAGTAGCATCACTAAAACTTGTATATCTTGATAAGTAATGATCAAAATGCCATGAAACTTTGGCACATATCTTTTGAAGGTTAGTACTATGTAACACACATAGGATGTTTGATTTGTTGCACCATCTGTGGGTTAGTCCTGGGACCTTTTGATCGATGTATTATCTTTCCCAATTAATAAATATGCTTGCGTCATCTGCAAGGAGGGTTATTAAACATTATGGTAGATAATATATAACCAATCAAGAGAGGGCCTAAGATGGATCCTTGAGAGACCCATTCTGAGTAAGGTGGACTTCATAATTTCATTTTTGCTCTCATCTCTAAATTGGAGCTCATCTAATTGATCCCTTCCTTCCAAATAGTTTTACACCAATTTAATGCAATGCAGTGCCTTAAACCCCATAATTTGATAATTTATCTAGCAATATACTGTGGTCCCGCTTGACAAACTCGTGGAAAGATCTGGAACAACTCCAGACCAAATTCACTTTTATCCAGCATATCATAAATGCTATAAGCAAATTTTATTATTGCTAGCTTTGTTTACTTTATTGTTTGAAAGTCATACAGCATTGATTATATTGAATATATTCAGAAATTTAATTAGTTTTACACACATTACTTTTACCAGTACTCTGGAAAATGCTGATAATAGGGCTATAGGTCTATAATTCTTGACCTCATCTTCCTCACCTTTTTTAAAATTGGTTTAATTGTTGCTATCTTCAGTATTTTGGCGGGTTCTCCATTTTCCAGAGATTTATTAATTAAATGACAAAGTGGTTTAATTAAGAACCTGATGTATTTTATAATAATAATAAGAATAATAATAATAATAAGAATAAATCATAATTAATAAAATCATTAACTCTCATCTAAACTACATTTTCAGGTCTTTAATTATATTCAGTAATTCGAATTTCAGAGATGGGTACAGTGATTTCTGATTAAACGTCCTACAATCCTTTGTTTGTGGTACAGACAAATTATTGAGTTGCTGCACCTTTCATGCTGTATATGTGAAATAGTTGTTGAATAAGTTTACTATCTTTTTGGAATCGGTGGGTGGCTTGATAAACCTTCATGTTTTAAGGTAAATATTACTTGAGGAGTGGCTGGTATTTTTATTTCATTCACTTTTGAGCACTACCACATTGTCTTTTGGTTACTGTCAGAGTTGATAATCTGTCTGTTATTGAACAACCTTTTAGCTGCTTGAATTCCTTGTTTATGCATTTTATATTTTTTTTATAATAGGCTTGAAAGTTCTCTGATACACTTCACTTTCTACTTAAATAACTGAGAAGCATTAATTTACTTTGTGAAAGGTTTTATTCCTTTTGTCACCCATTTAGAAAATTTTTCTCTTATTTTTACTTTAACAGCAGTGATGCAATTTCATAACGGTGATTAAAAGTATTTACAAAATAGTGAATTGGTAATCCTATAGATTCATTATATGCTTTATTTCATGATTTCTTTTCAAGCAAGCAGCAGAAATAATTTGTTTTCTAGATTTTGCAAAGAATTGGGATGTTTATTTTTTGTTTGAGTTTCCAGCTTATTGAGAAGTTTAGGCCAAGTGATATGATAGAGGAGTTTCCAATACATTAACTTTATGATAAATTACATCATCACTATTTATTATTGATCTAAGACCATTTTTGAAATCTTAGTGACTATCATTGGCAAAGTTTTATCATTGGTTTTAATACTTATATATACAGCAGAGTTAAAAGTTTTGTTTTATCACTGCTGTGTACCAAGAAGTCTGTTTTAAGTCCCCAACTATCATTATGTTTTTGTTTAAACTGTGAAAGTGATCTAACTTAATGTCAAGTCTATTGATTAATTTGTTTCGATAGTATGTTTGGGGATTCTAGAAATACAAGCAATGATAAGTTTAATATATAGAAGTGGTTGCAAATATACAGTTTCACTAAAACAGGTTAAATACTTCAGAACTAGTTTCGAGGAATCACTTCATCGTCAGCTGATTGCAACTGGTTGGCTTTCCTCTGATGGTTACAGATGTCTCTTTGTCCTTCTAGTGGTGGTTCCACAAGTTTAGTGATCAAATTTTTGTCCATAGGGATGTCGAAATTCATTAACTTTGGATGCAATTTCCAAAGAAATATTTTCTCCCAAATGTTTAATTCAGTAGGTTTTTGTGCCTGCTTGACAAGTGTTACTGTGTCCTCAATTTCATGTCCTTGTATCCAAAAATGTGCTGCGACTGCTGATTTTTCTTCTTCCCTGGATTTGATGTTTCGAAAATGTTCTTAAGCCTCGTTTCGATGTTATGCTTAGTTTGACCAATATAGATTTGATCACAATCCATTCTATAAATCCTGGATTTTTTATGAGCATTTTTTATAGAATAGATTGCAGGGATTGTGATCAAATCTATGTTGGTCAAACTAAGCATGACATAGAAACGAGGCTTAAGGAACATTTTCGAAACATCAAATCCAGGGAAGAAGAAAAATCAAGCCGCAGCACATTTTTGGATACAAGGACATGAAATTGAGGACACACTAACACTTGTCAAGCAGGCACAAAAACCTACTGAATTAAACATTTGGGAGAAAATTTTCTTTGGAAGTTGCGTCCAAGGTTAATGAATTTCGACATCCCTATGGACAAAAATTTGATCACTAAAGTTGTGGAACCACCACTAGAGGGACAAAGAGACATCTGTAACCATCAGAGGAAAGCCGACCAGTTGCAATCAGCTGACGACCAAGTGATTCCTCGAAACTAGTTCTGAGGTATTTAACCTATTTTAATGAAATGATATATTTGCAACCACTTCTATAATTTATATTATTTTTCACTATGTCTTCCGATTTAAAAGTAATGATAAGTTTGTTTGCTATTTCAGTCATGCTACTTTCAAAGTGGACTTCAGTGTTTAGGGACTCAAAACTTAAATTTTTTTTTAGCTTTAGCATGATCTCTTGTCATGATTAGTGACTTGGTCTCGCTCACTGTATAAATGGATGAAAGATGTTCAAATTTTTATTTTCCTGTCTCCAGAACCATGTATTATGTGCATTTGCTTTAGACTACATTTTGATGTTGGAGTTTGTTTAGTTATTAGGCCAGTTTAGGTTCATCATTAGCTAATGAAGGTTTACATATATGGGTACTGTTGATTACTGTGCTGCATTTTTGTATCATGGTAGTCAATCACTCTTCCCAATTGTAGCAGGATGGTTTATGGTTGTTTGGCCTGGTGGCTGGTTTCTGATTCGGAGAAGGTTTACTTTGCCGGCTGCTCAAGGTAGAGGATGAATTGCTGGTTGGTTTGAGATCTTCTCTCAGGGAGTGTGGATAGGAGATTAATAGCACTTGAATTTCTCCTTCACTAGCCCCTTTACTGTGATAATCCACAGTTTGAATCTCTTCCCGAATCCCCATCACACAAGACTTGCCTTCACGACCCCGTCTACAATTCTTAACTTAAATTTGTATGCTTCCCCTTTCCTATTTCCTTCTGAGGATAAATATTCTAAAGTTACTGTGTTTATTGTGAATTTATATCCATTTCTGCATGCCTATTCCGCCCACGGAGTGATGTGATCTCCCCGACACTAGCTTTACATGAAGTCTGACCCAATGTTTGACATGAAGTAATCCATGTGACACACATCTCAATCTCCTCTCTCATCATAGATAATTTTGTAGTCCCCTATTTTCTATTTTCGTTCCGCCTTTTTCTAGGCACGTGACTTTTATAACTTCTCGTTTATTTTTATAAATTTCACTCCCCTTCCAATTGGTTTTACTAAAATTCGAAAGTTTGCCTTCACCGCGTCTGACATCACCTTATTTTCACTTGATTTACTTTTCTGTGTGGATTACTGCATCTGCGACTTCTCTATTGTATCTGTTTTCCTGTGGGTTCTTTTCTGCCTTCACAAATTCTATGTAGCTTAAGTGCTTGCTACGCTGTTTCATACATTTTATTTTATTTAACTTTGTTTTATTTATTAGTTTCTGTTCTTTTCTTAATCTCAGTTATCCGTTTTATTCCCCCCTTTCCTAATTCTTGATATTCTTTATTATTATTATTATTATTATTATTATTATTATTATTATTATTATTATTATTATTATTATTATTATTGTTATTATTGTTGTTGTTATTATTATTATTATTATTATTATTATTATTATTATTATTTATTATTATTATTTGGGTGGATATTATTGCTTCAAATGCCCTTCAGGTAAGGCATTTATTTTTCACTTCAGTGTAAAATGAATGGCTTGTCTGAAAACCCACTGAAATTAATCAGCTCTGGTTGTTTATTTACTCAGATGATCCTACGGTCCCTTTTGTATTTGTGTTTTACTTTTTCCCCCCGTCTTATGTGTCAGGTTTTAATGCTAGTTCATATGAACTGCTGTGACATACATTTTATATACATGGAAATAACATTCATTTACATGGTAGACCTGAAAAAGAAATTACAAAATATCTCCCGAGACTGGCTTATTTGTCTCCTGATGCCTTGTGGCTCAATTTGTTTTAAAACACTTACATTTAATTCCATATATAACTATCTAATATTTTGTGTACATTTTAGTATGTATTTTGCTATTTACGTCATGGTATAGTTTCTTTGTTTGAGTTCCTTGTATTAGAGACCCTATTTATTTCTTGTTTCCATTAGTGTGAAACATTTTTATTGGCTGCACTCATTTTTCAGTTATATTTTCTAACACTAGTGCTTTGCCTTTGCTGGTGATTTATTCCACACACTATTTCACTCGCATTTTTGTACTTCTGTCACACACTGTTTGTTTGTGGCTACTTAGGGCATTCCGTTCTCATTTTTGTCTCCAACTTGGAATTTCATGGGAACCACATGTCTGTCTGACCTTACATTGTGCAAAGCCCTATTCAGTCTATACTAATTAAATATTATTTTCTAAAATGTACTTTTGAGGTATGGTGGTGTGCTCATGAGGGTCTATCCTATGGTTACATACAAATAAGCTGAGTGTACTTACTAATAATAACAATCATAACATGAGAAAGAAAGAACCCTGTACAAGCATTGAAAATCACATATAATTAAGCTGTTTATTGTACTACAAAGCAAGTGAACATCTATATGCAAATTATTTATTTACTTCAAAAGTTCTGACCTTTGACAAGATTTTGTTTGTTGTTTTCCTAGCAGCTCCTTTGTTAATTCAGTGTCTTTTCTAGCTGCTTTCTTGTTTCCTTTTCAAGAAAATATTTCCCTTTTCATAAATTTTCATTTTTGTTGCCTGCCTTTGTGGCAGTGTTGGTTACATGTACAGTGATCTTAATCTATTTAAAATATGTACAATAGCTTCCACAAACTGACACGTTTAACAATAATAATACCCTTCTGGTATGACAATATGTGTAATGCTTCCCTCTCTGATACATTTGTTAGTAAACATCTTGTCCCTCTCGGACTTGTTAACTCAATTAAGTTGTTTGTCTTTGTTTTTACTTACTTATTTTTTGCTACACGCACGCACGCACGCACGCACGCACACCTACCTACCTACCTACCTACCTACCTACCTTTAGTTTTATACGTTAAATACAATTTGTTTTGTATCTTTTATCTGTTCAGAGACATTGCCTGCGATGCATTATGGGACATTTTTCCATGTTGTTGTAGGTGATTGATACGGTTTTAGTAATGCCAGGCTGTACCTACCAATAATCTTTAATATGCATGGATTTTGGATCTCAAAAGAGCGATCACTCAATTGTTTGCAAATTGTTACTGGTCCGTGCCACATCAAATGAAATTTGTTAGTTTCTTTTTTTGAGGAGGGATGATTTATGGTGTACCCTGTATAACACCATACCTCTCTCTTCAGGATTCCATACCTTGTTATGTCTTTTCTTGTGTTTATTTCTTTATTGTATGCATCTCTTGATTCGGTCATAAGCATGTTTTATTTTGTCTACCTGTGCTGAGGGCATCCCTGCTATGAGGTTATTATGCTCTTGTCCTGTTTGCAGAAGTACGGGTGTAAAACCTGTGTTGGTGTTTGAAACTTTGTTAAACGTCCTTTCCATTGTTGGTATATGACTCACCCAGGATGCGTGATTCTTATGGCATAAAAGTCTTTAAAAAATTACCAAGTACCTCATATATCTCTCGCATGGATTGGATGGTGGGTGGTAAGCTGTGGAGTGATAGATCTTTATCCCTTGGGCTCATGCTGTCTGCAAAGTGTTTTCCACGGTGAACCAAGACGTTATCAACAAGTATTGATTTCATCTTCCCGTACTTTGGTATGTACTCATGTAAGATTTCCTTGGCGCATGCCGCGCTAATTAATTTTCTCATTGGGTACAATTTTACAAATTTTGAAAATACATGCACCATTACAAAGATGTATTGCATGCCTCCCGCGCCTGAAGGTAGGGGGCCATGTGCGTCTGCTGCGATTAGTGATAAGGTTTTGTCCCTGATGATGTTTTGTGGTGGTGTATTGTACATGACATTTAGCCGCTTACATTTTTGGCATATCATACTCGCTCAAATGTTTTCTGACTTTTCTGTGGAGTTCTGGTATGTAGAAATGTTGTTGTATTGCGGTACATGTCTTCTCAGATCCTGCATGTATCATGGTTGTGTGAAAAGTGTGAGTTGTTGACATCTCTAAAGCACTCGGCATGTAAGTTAGCCATGTTGGGTATGCCGAGTGTTGTAACTTGTAGAGAATGCTGTTGTGCACCCCTATTGACTCATTGAGGTCGGGTGTAATGTCTTTTGCCTCCCTCATTAAGGCTGCCAGCTTCGGTTCTTGTTGCTGCAGTGTTCGAAGGTTCTTAACCTGTTTGATGAGTTCACTTCCTGAATAGAGTTCAATTCTAAGAATTTTTATTTCTCTTCGTGTATGTCCCAGGCATTCCAGAATTCCTTCTCTGTTTCCTAACCGTGAGAGGCTGTCCGCAAAAATGTTGCTATTGCCAGGAATGTGTTTAATAATTACATTGTATGCTGTTATTTCATGTATATATCAGGCTATCTTTGAACTGACAAGTTTGCAGGTTTTTATGAACGAAAGGCTAATTCGGTCGGTGTAAATTGTAATTGGTTTATTATAGATATAGTGTCTGAATTTTTGTAATGCAAAATTATTGTGGAAATTTCTAGCTCTGTGATTCCAGCTCATTTCTCTGCCGATGTCAAAGTGCGTGATGCTGTACTAATAATATGTTGTTCCCCCTTATCGTATTGGCATAAAATTGCTCCAAAACTAGTAATGACTGTCAGAATATATGTGGAAGGGCAGGTCCATGTTTGGTCTTTCTAATAAATTGGCCTTTTCAAACAGTTCTTTCACTGTGTTAAAGGTGACCTAATGTTCTACAGTCCATCGCCAGCGCATCCCTTTTTTCAGTAGTTCTTGCAAGGGCGCTACCTCTCGGGCATAATTTGCGAGGAAGCGAGCCTCATATTGTAGTATACCCAGAAACTTTCGCAGCTGCCTCACATTTCTTGGGGGCGGTGTTGCTTGAATTGTTTTAATGCATTCCGTGTCTGGTGCCATGCCTTTTTCCAAAATGTACACCAAAAATTTTATTTCTTGGCTAAAAAATATAGTTTTATTTAGATTAAGTGTTAGCCCATTTTCTGTAATCTTCGTGAGGACAATGTTGATATGCCGTAGGTGATTCTCAATGTTGCTGTGTATAAGGAAGCCGTCAATGTATTGTGTTAGGTATTCTTGTGTGGAGTTCCTGAATATTCTATCCGTGGCTCGCAGAAAACCACATCCACTCACCAAAAGACCAAAGGTAATTCTAAAACATTCTAGCACTTTTCTCTGGTAAATAAAACCTGTGATTTTCTAAAATGGGGAGCCAATGGGATCTGTAAATATGAATTGGTGAGGTCCAGGCATGAAAACCATGTTTTCTTTCCTATGCCTGCTAAAATGTATTCTATACTTTGAGTTCTAGTGTTGTCGGGTATGTTGACGGGCATTGATGGTTATTCGGACATTACCCGAGCTCTTTGCAACAATGCACAGAGGGTTAATATATGGGGAATTGGAAGGTTGGATAATTTCTTGTTCTATCATTTCGTGTATTGTTGCATTTACTGCCTCTTGTAGATTGATTTGGTATGTTCCTGCAGTTGTATTTCCATGGGGGAGCTGGTTTGATTTCAAATGAATATTCGAAACTCTTGCAACATCCTGTTTTTACTGTAAATGCTGTTTTATTGTCTCACAAGATTTTTGTTAAGGTTTGTTTCTGTTCCTTGCTGAGGGCTGAAATGTCATTTACTTTGGTCTCTATCCTTTCCCTAATTTGCCGTGTTTCCAGTTCTCCATACAGGTATTGTTCTATATTAATATCAAGTGTGTCGGTGGGGCATATTGCATCTGCGCCTCTCACGTTCTTTATATCATTATCATCCCTTTCTTCATTTTCATTATATTTGTTGACCTTATTTTCATCGAGATAATCTATTTCCTCATCCTCATTAAATGCTTCGTCTACTTCTACTTGCGCTAGGCAAATTTCATCACCCATGCCAATTACTTGTACGAAACACTGGTTTTGGTCAATGTCTTGTTCACCCTCTGTTAAGTGCGGTGTGGTACCTTTTGTTTGAAGAAAATGTGTAGTGACTATGCTATTGTCTGTTGTCAATGTCAGCTCCTTTGTTTTATAGTTTGCTCTAAATTCCGATAATAAATCGCTAACCATTAATATTTGTGTCACTAAGTGCAGCACGGCAAGGAAAATGTATTCTGATTGTATATCATTTATACTGGAAGATATCATTACTTGTATTCGGGTCATCTTCTGCCAAATGGCTAAAATTGCATAAACATTCTTGACTGGTAATGTTTGTAATTTTGTTCCCCTTGCTAGAATATGATTATAAAATTCCAGGCTGCACAAGGAAGCCATGGCTCCGGAATCCACGATAGCCTGAAATGCTTCACCTCCTATGTATAATGTTACTTGTGGCGAGTCTATAATGTCACCTTGTCTGTCTTCCATATTGTTTTTTATTATTCCCTTTGTTGCAAAGAGCTAGGGTGCCCACAGACGGGAATTTATCATGAACCCGTTCTAGTTTAATGCTGTGTTTGTGTTGTCTGAACCGGATGCGCTACTGCGCATACTATCCTGCTGCATTGCCCCATTGTTGTCACGACTGAACCATGTTTGTTTCTTAATGGCGCCCGTTTGTTGTCCTTGTGAGTTTTCATTTCTTGTGTTGCTTGCTTGCAGGTTATCTACTGGTGGTCAACAGTTATCATATGACCATTATAGTGCATCTACGTTGTATCCTGGGGCCCTGTGTATTCTGTGTTTGTCCTCTCGGGGGCCTCTGTCTCATGTCCAGACGGGGTTCGTAATCTTGGTGTTCTGAGGGGGTTGTCTCCCCAGTGTGTGCACGTGTTGTTGGCATTGTCCCTTTACATGCACATAGTTTATGTAATGTCTGTAGTTGTCTCTTGGTGTGCTCCGGGGAGAGGGGTTGTCGCTCCTGTGGCTAGGGTATTAGTTGTCCCTGTCGATGGTACCTGTTATGATGGTGATGATACGGTCCTCCTCTATTCTGATATGTGGGTTGTGGCCTCAACCCACTGAAAGTGTTAGTCGGTGCTCTAATTTCAGAGCTACTGCTCTGTTGGCCCTGTAATGCCATTAATAATTCTAGTGTCTCTGTGATTGTTGTCGCCCTTGCTACTATTAGGTTGTTCCTAATGTTGTCTGGGAAGTGTCGGACAATGAGTTGTACAAATTCAGTTTCCTGCATGGGTGGGTCTAATAGACTCTGCTGTGCCAGGTCTAGAAAGTAATCTATTAGAGGTTGTCCACGCCCTGGTACATACTTTGTTATTGATTCTGATATGGACCGCATATTGGGTTGTTGTGTTCCAGCACTTTGACAAGAATAAGTTCTTAAAATCTCTGTAGGTGGCGTGGTCGCCGATCGCTAAGTGAAACCAAGAGAGTTCCCGCCTTTGGAGCCCCTTTTTGACAATGAGTAGTTTCAAGGTTTCTGGTACCTGTTTGAGCTTGAAATATGAATCTAGGTCCATAATGTACCGTTTGGCATTGTCCCTAACATATAAATTGTGGTACAGCAGTTTCGTTCAATAGGTTATAATGTATTGGATAAGCATGCACATTTGAGTATATCGACTCTTCATGAGCTATACTGGAAGATTGTGTTTGCAGTGATGCAAGCGGCAAATGTGTTGCGTTTTGCGTTCCCACTGTACCTCCCTCGCGAGAGGTGGCATGGCTACTGGCATTTTGGTTTATAATGGTGTTTTGACGTTCAATAACTGCTTTCGCCTCTGCCAACTCACACGAGTGTATTTCTATTTGTTGTAATGCTGAGATGTGCACTGCTGCTGCCTGTGATGCTGTGCTCTGTACCCTTTCTCTGATTGCAGCCAATTCTGCATTAACATTTCCATTTATTTCCTCACAGGCCGCTTGCAGATCACAACTCAGCTGATCTTTGTTTACATGGTCAGACAGTTGGGATGACCCTCCCCTTTAAAGATTGAATTTCTGAACATGCATCTTGAACGTCGGTGCGAATGGTAATTACCTCCGCCCTTAATGAAGTCTGCCCTAAGCTAATAGCTTGTACCTGGTGTGCCTGCTTGTTAACATGTTCTTGTAGTTGGTTTTGGTGCTCTTGGAATTTTTCAGTTAATTTGGCTGAAATTTGTGCTTCTATTATTTCCCCTGAGCTGCTCGTTCTTGCACATGAGTCATTAACCTGTTTTCCAGCTGGGTTAGGGTTTCCCTCTGTGCTACTAATTGGGAGTTTATTGTTTCTCCTTGTGATGTCAGTTGTGAATTTAGGGTGTCATCCTGGGATGTAATTTTTGAATTTAAGGTTTCTACTTTTGACATAATTTGGGAGTTTAATGTGGCTACCTGTGATGTAATTTGCGAGTTCAGTGTTTCACCTTGGGAGATAATTTGTGAGTTTAAAGTTTCAGCTTGGGAGGTAATACGAGATTCTAGTTGTTGAAATTGCATGAGCATCTGTTGGAGCATTGATTCTATGGTGGAAGGGGTTTCCGGGGTTTATTCCTGCTGATTAGACACGGTAAGTGTCCGTTCCTCTGTAGGGGTGTCCTCCATTGTGTCGTGCAATGATTTCCCACTACGGAGTAACATCCACTGCCCACTTATACACCACAGTTGGCCTGGTAAATAGTAATATATTTACTCGTAGTGTCCTGGTTTACCTCCTGGTGGGCTGGTGTCCTGTGATGGGCTGCATGCTGCTGTAATCTTGGGAGATGTTCTCAGTTGCACAAATTTGATGTTGATGGTGGGTGTATGACACGTTGGGTGCCATTTTGTAGCAGGATGGTTTATGGTTGCTTGACCTGGTGGCGGGTTTCTGATTCGGAGAAGGTTTACTTTGCCGGCTGCTCAAGATAGAGGATGAATTGCTGGTTGGGTTATGAGATATTCTCTCAGGGAGTGTGGATAGGAGATTAATAACACTTGAATTTCTCCTTCACTAGCCCCTTTACTGTGATAATCCATGTTTGAATCTCTTCCCGAATCCCCGTCACATAAGACTTGCCTTCACGACCCCATCTACAATTCTTAACTTAAATTTGCATGCTTCCCCTTTCCTATTCCCTTCTGAGGATAAATATTCTAAAGTTACTGTTTTTATTGTTGTGAATTTATATCCATTTCTGCACACCTATTCTGCCCACGAAGTGACGCGATCTCCCCGATACTAGCTTGACATGAAATTTTACATGAAGTCTGACCCGATGTTCGACACGAAGTAATCCATGTGACACATGTCTCAGTCTCCTCTCCTGTCATAGATAATTTTATAGTATCCTCCTATTTTCTATTTTCGTTCCACCTTTTTTCTAGGCACGTGACTTTTCTAACTTCTCGTTTGTTATTTTTATAAATTACACTTCGCTTCCAATTGGTATTACTAAAATTTGAAAGTTTGCCTTCACCGCGTCTTACATTATCGCCTTATTTTTGCTTGATTTTCGCTTGATTTACTTTTCTGTGCTGAAGACTGCATCTGGGACTTCCCGTCTATTGTATCCCTTTTTCTGTGGGTTCTTTTCTGCCTTCACAAATTCTATGTAGCTTAAGTGCTTGCTAATGGCCTCGCCTGTTTGCTCGTGAAACATTTCTAATTTTTACGGTTTTAGCTGGTCTCTGTTCACTCAAAAATATGCTGTTCCATACATTTTATTTTCATACGTTTTATTTTATTTAACTTTGTTTTATTTATTAGTTTCTGTTCTTTTCTTAATCTGTCATCCTTTTTATTCCCCCCTTTCCTAATCCTTCATAATCTTCTTCTTCTTCTTCTTCTTATTTATTTATTTATTTATTTATTATTATTCAGGCGGATATTGTTGCTTCACAACGCCTGCTGAACTTCTCTGCTCCCATGCGATTTAGATGATATTCTCTCCCAAAATCCTTGTTCCCTATCCTCCACTGACAAAAGTGCAGTCATTGAGCTGATACACCCAACCTAGAGTGGAATTATCAGCCTTTATGTAGCACATGTATTCATCCCTTCTTGGAACAGTACTTGGGTACAGCTTTGCATATGGAAATAGTTCCTTTGTGCTGATTAGTGGTTATCTCGTACATAATTTCATGTGGGTAGGTGATTCTGTACAGATTATTAGCTCCACCATAAAGGATTACAATGTCTGGATGGTCATTATTCTCGTACAACTTCCTTACTGAGTGTTGAATTTGGGCTCCAGGGTATCTATGTACTGATACATCATCTTCATTTAAAAATTTAAAATTGTAAGGAACTATCATATCTCCAATAATTAAGGTGGTCTTCTTGTCATGTATTTTGATCTCATTGTTGGTAGTTCAGTAGTTAAGCTCACCTTGACATCATCACCATAGCCATTAAGATCATTAATGCAGAACGTTCCAACTATATCAAGTAAGTACGTTCTTTATATAAATAATTTCAAAGAACATTTCAATTATGGTATGTGGTTTTTTCATTGTAATTTATAAAAGTGGGATATTGTAAGGTTTTTTCCTTAAAGCTACTACATTTTGTGTTGATGCTTGATTCAGTACTCTTATTGTGCATAGGACACCCAGCTCTCCTAACTCAAGATCTCAGCTGGATAAAATATTTAATAACTATATTGAGTCAACAGTTCATGAGTCATGAGTGGAAAAATTGACACTTTGATAACTTTAACTGTCACTCCCTCCCCTCCCTGGAGCACCCCAGAACACATTAACAGAAATTAAATTACTAACAGATACCAATTGGCTCCCATAATATTCAACTCCATGCCATGCTTCAACTAACAAACAAATAAATAAGTAAATAATAAAATCTGAATATAGTATCTCGGCACCTTGGTTACTACACTGGGACATACATTCATACTTTACATTTCTTCTCACAAACACATTTACATTTTAGATTGCCTCAAAGTTTTTCAGATAAAATAACTACAAACTACACAATTTCTACAAAATAATAATATAATAATAAATAAAAATAAAAGAAAGAAAAAATGTAAATTATTAGATTAGAATAAAGGGGGGAAAAATTAATTACAATTCTAAATTCTATATTTATCTACACTTGCTGGAAACCAGCAAACTTAGCAACTGGTAACCAGCTACTATCTACTCCTATTTAACTATATTCACTGGAAACCAGCACAAAACCCTCTACTAAACTACTAACCATTTTAATAAGTTTATTTATATTTTATTTAAAATTTTGTTATAAAGTTAAAGTTATCTGTGTATAACATTCCATTGCTCTCATAGTAATTATTTAACTTATAGTAATTCAATATTTTATTTAATTCATTTATATCTTTATCTATACATTTGTGTTTGTTTATTTGTTTATCTTATAATATTTTATTTAATCTCAATATTAATTTTCTATTATCTCCCTTTTAATTCTTTTTATATATCAATTTTTAAATTTTAACACTATATATTAAAACTTTACCTCTTAACCAAACACCATTCTTCTTCCTCCTCCTCTTTGCGATAGTTATGATGATGGTAGTTGTTTGGAGGAGTTTGCCCCACAGTTGTACACCACTTTGAGATAGTATTTAGGTTCGTTGTATTTTTGTTGCCAACTTTGAAGAAGTTATTTAGCTGGATGCTGGATGTTGGATGTGAGAAGCCCCCATGTATGAGTGTCAATTTGAGATAGTTATGATGTTTACGTAATATTATTACGTATATTTGAAAAAGTGTGATGTTATGCAATTATTTAGCTCCACGTAATGAAGATACACTTTGAAGTTGATTGATGCTTGGGACACCAAAAACTTTGAAGTGAAGTGAAGATGATGCTTGTTTTACGTAATTGTATTATTTAAATCTACCTCGGCTGCTTCAGTCGAACTATAGAACATAAGTATAAACATAAGGTCTTGTACAGGTCGTGATATGACAAAAATTAAAGACGTCATTGAATTTACTTTTAAATTTTACTTCTTTTTTATTTCTTTATACTTGCACATTTATAAAAGAAAAACTGTGAGAAAAACTTTATACATTCTTAATGTATATACTAGTGGAGAATACAATTTTTGCCATCTGCACACTATGACACTATCATGTCCGCGACTTTTACATCTGCACTCTATAACATCATGCCCGCGACTGACTAATCTTAACGGTAAAAACCTTAAAGCTTCGGTAATGGCAGTCTGTTATTGGCTAATTCTAGTCCAATAGAATTTAAGTATTCAAACTAAAACTTTTCTTTACTGTTGATTGGCTAATTCCAAACTGTAAGCGAAACTTACGTCACTACCGATTTTTTCATAACCAGTATTTTTCAAAATTCGAGATACATTATTGTCACAAAAAATTACATTATTACCTCATTTTTAACAACCTAAAACATATTATTCTCACAGTTTTTGCACTATTAGAGTATATAAACATTTACATAACATTAATAAATACGTTTACAATAAATATAAGTATTTACAATGACTTACATACAATTTAAATAATAATTATATACATATTGTTTTCAAGGTGGGCTGTTATTGAATTTAATTATAATAAAAATTCAATTAATATTATTTAGACATTAAAATACTGCCTCAAATTGCCCCCTTTTAGAAATATTTAAATTTTACTCTTTTTGTTTTCTTTTAAATTTTCAAATATTTTCTAAAAGTCTCCTGAAAGAAAGAAACATAACTTTTATTTTTGCACTTCCTATCATTCACTGTCACTTTTTCTTCAACACTGGTTTTTCACAACACTCGTGTATAGCTGAACACTTCCTATTCACTTGTGTAGCACTTTTCAAGGTTAATGACCTTGTATAAGATTAATGACCTGAGCTAAGTTTGCTCATTCACTATCACATTCACTAGTAAACACTTTATATGCTTTACATTTTTATATACAATTATACATGTTAACATTTGTTACCCTTTGTTTACAATTTGTTTTCCTAAAATTTCTAATTTACAATATAAATGCAGTTGCTACTTAGATTTTCTACTAACAATGGATATTTATTACTTCTGTTTCTCTAAAAATTTTCCTTTGTTATTTATTACTTGCTATATTCAGTAAAAAAAATTATTATTTACAATTTTACATTACATTGCTTTCCCCTTTTACGTTCCAGATACATTAATTTCTTTCTTTTATTGTGCCTCAGATTGTTTACTTTTATATGGCTTTAACATTTGTTTGTGGAATTTTCCAATTATTTTATTTGGTGTTATTGTTCCTAAGTTCGTATGTATCTGTTCCAAATATATTTATTACTTCATAAGGACCATGGTAGCTCAAAAATAATCTCCAATATTCTTTACGAAGTTTATTTGATAATCTTTTGTTCTTCACTAACACTTGATCTCCTAATTTTATTTTCCAAATTCTTTGTTTTCTTTCTTCATGTTTTTGTTTTCTCTTGAGGGCTTTTGCTTGTAATTTTGAAAATGCTAATTTGAAGATTTCTTCTTTCTCTGGTAATTTAGTTGTTTGGTCTTCAATAACTTTTGGTATATTATGGCTCAAAGTGTTATACAATTTTCCATGGTGAAGTTCAATTGGTTTAAATCCTGTAACTGCATTTATGGATTGATTTAATAGATTTTGGATAATACTGATGTATGAGTACCAACTGCTCTGTTTATTATGACATACTACACGTAGATAATTTGCAATTTCTTTAATTTCTCTTTCCACTGGATCGGCGTTTGGTCTGTATCTTGATGAAAAAGTACTGTTTGACTCCTAAATCTATAATTCAATTCATAAATTTAGAAAACTAGTAAACACTGATGCATTATCACAAAGTAAGGCCTTAACTATTCCTTCCTCTGGGAAATATGATTTTGTTAGCTTGTTTAAGTATGCTATGCTAGTTGCATTCCTGAGTGCATAAATTCTAACATATTTACTAAATACGTCATAGCATACAAATAAAAATTTGTATCCAAATGTACTTGCAGGCATCGGACCATGTAAATCTAAACTCAATAAACATCTCGGTTTATCTCTTAAGTACAGTAGAATCTCGTTAGTATGTTTTTGCAGGGACCTAAGGATTTGGACGTCATAGGCGGGAAAACGTGTTAACGAAAATGCAAAATCTGCAATTTAAGAACATAGGTAATAAAAGTCTAATAATTACTACGTCTCCATGGGCAATTTAAATCAATTTTGAGTACAATTTCATACTGAATATGATCCGCGTTTCCATGTTAAATTCAATATGTTTAAATGGATTTGGATACACAAAGCCTGAGAATAAATAATTCAAGCTTTTATTTTGGTCAACTTGGATTTTTTAGGTTATGAATGTTTTTGAGAAAATAAATTGCAAATTGTGGAAGCGGCAATAGTGGTTTTGCTGTGTGTTTTATTACACACGTGATAACAATTTCTGCTAAAAAAGAAAAAATTATGAGCGTGCATCGTGTTACGAGTACAATAGACGATATTATCTTTGGTGTATACAAGACGATTTGAATACGGAGGTGTTTCCATGCAACAAATTTCGTTCCGGTCCTCTTCTGATCCTATTTTCCAAGAGAAAAGTTTTGTTTTAGTATTTTTCCCTTCTTTAAAAGCAGTTTCAATCAATTTAGGTTTGCTAACAATCGTGTTTAAGGTTGACGAAGGAATGTTTAACTTCCGCACTATATCGACATGTTTTATATTTGGATTGGGATTACATCAAGGATTTTCAGTTTTTCACTGTTGGTTATTTACCTACTACACTTTCTTTTTTTCATTGTAAATGAAAAGTTAAAATACAATCTACGGTTGTTTGGTCATCACTCAACATTAGAAACTATCGTTAGCGTTTACCGCATTTACCACGCCAAGGTAAAGCATTCTCTATCCCGCCCACAGAAATCGTGTCACACAAATATTTAAATGCATGTATGTGATTGGCTGCCGATTTCCACCCTGTGACCAAGGATTGACCAAAGTAACAAATGAGGACGTCAAACTATGAACGTGTTAAATGCCTACTCCCACTGTACCAATCAAGGATTGGCCAAAACAGCGAATGAGGACGTCAAACTTCAAATGTACTAAGCGGGACCGGGGAAACGCACTAAGCAAACATTATTTATTATATTTGGTGATTTGGTACCGGGACTTTTATAATTCAACGTAATACACGGAAAAACGTGTTAATGAGGAACGTGCTAACAAGATTCCACTGTACTGAGTTTGTTCTATAGTCATAGGTAGGGACCCCGACTTTACGCGAGTAGTTAATTCGCGAAATTGGCTGAAAATTAACAATAAGGAAAACCTTTAATCAATTATTTTTAAATTCCACATATATATCCATTCTGAGTAGCGAAATAACGCAACATTAGTTCTATATCGCGAAAACGCGAAATAACACCGTTATGAAAAAAAATGTGCAAAATAACCCGAAATTTTTCTCTCTCTCTCCTTTTTTCTTTTTTGGCGTTTGTCTCTCCTTTTCACATAACAATCAGATATTTGGCTTATCAATCATTTATGGATACGTGTATTGTCATTCACTATGGCCATGCTGCACGGTGTTGTGTGCTGCATGGCACAGAACACCAAACTGCACTGTGATTTAACCAGAGCTTCGGCAAACATCGGTACTGCTTCGACTACCCCGTCCCCTTCACTCTTCACCTATCGCATGCACAACAAAAGGAATGCCATGTTTATCAGAACTCGGCAGCACCGCTTCAGTGATGGATTTTTCATTCCACTCAAATTATTCTTTGGGTTTAAATGACAATACTACCTGCAATTCTTCTGTAATGCCGTATTTTAATGATTCGTGCTTGCATCGCCCCATTTCATGCCGGCTGAAAAAGACTGTTGCAAAAGTATCGTTAAATAATACATGAATTTATAAGTCTGGTTCAAGTCAATTCTGACAGTAGACAGCCTCTTCTACCAATCACTGTCTCCGTTTCCTGTACCCCTCGCACGAAAATTGTTGCTGTCTCGCGACGTTGCCATAATGTGAACGTATGTCTAGGTATATTTTGTGTCCGCTATACTGAAAGATTCATTTGGAGTCAAGTTATATTCTTTAAATTACGTTACAATTTAGCGCAAGGAGTCTGTTTGCCTTCTGCTCTGAAAAAGAAAAGGAATTATGCTGATGGAGCCACGTTTCAAATTAAGCTAGCGCATGCACAATTCAGCTGACGGTGGAGTTGGCAACGTGCCGTTTGCACGCCGTACAGACAGCATGTGCAAGACGTTGCCAGGTCAGTTTAGTTTTGCGGCACGCGGGAATTCAAACTGATTCCACAGTAATATTTCAATGCGGTCTCAAAATATAATAAACTGCCAGGCATCTTTCCTTCTTGAACACTGCAAAGTCACCATTTGCCTTATTGATGTGCTTGAGAGATCTAAATATCCATTTGTTCATAAACTATATAGCAAACTTAGATATATCAAATGGCTTCAAAATAGTAGCTGAGGGCTCGTTTGGAGACAAAACTTCAAGTCTTCTTCAGAGACTGCCAACCCTCAAGAAGTCTTATGTTATCAGCCAGTTCAAGCAATTGGGTATAAAGTCGGTTACCAAGCTGAATTCCTTAATGTCAGCTGATCTAGCTGCTGATATTCATTCTGCAGGTAAATTGTTTGATGTACGAAAAATAGTATCAAATGAGGCATCTACTGATATAACTATAGAAAAAGCAAGAAGAATGTTACGTTTTCTGCGAGACTTGCCAGAGAAGACATTCAAGGAGGGATATGCTGCTCTGAAGAACATAGTGTGTGAGAAATTAGATGATGGTGCTGAAGTGAACATACTGGATTTACTTTCTGGACTTCAATGTGACCACTTGTGTTTCAGTGAGAAGTGTATGAAACTATTGTGGGTACCCATGTCCAATGTGGACAGTGAAAGACTTTTCTCTGCATATGGGAACAACATGACAAACTTAAGAACAAATCTTAAGCCAGAGAACACCGAACTTATGGTGGCTTTGTCTCTAACAAAGTAAATCAGTCGAAATGTATACTACGTAAATATTTTCTTGCTCCTCTTTTTTAAGTTACATGTAAGGTGCCCTTTGTTCCACAGTAAAATAGTTTAAACTGTTTTTTTGTTTTTTCCCTTTTTTTTGCATGAGATAACACCGTTAAGCAGTTTTATTTACTGCCCAAAACACCGCTCGCTATAATATTTTTACACCGATATTATTTATTTTATTTACCGACAATGTGGGGTCCCTAGTCATAGGCAACATTAATTTGTTTTGCTTTCTGACAGAGGTCACAACATGATATATATTTTCTAACTATGTCCTAATTTTGAGATGTATAAATTTTCCAAAATGGTTAGGTTTGTCTTCTCTGTACTTGCATGTATTAATCCTAAATGAAATTGCTCTTATTATTTCTAATTCCATGCTTGTTGGAATATATGTTTTCCATTTCTTTATTTCCTTTCCATGTTTCTTATATAGTAAACCATCTTTAACAGCAACTGTACTGTTCTTTGCCTCTTCTATCGTTGAAGCTTTTTCTTTTAAACCTGCTAGTTTAATATCTTTGTCTTGCTCTTCTTTAATATTCTTGAATTGATTCTTCAATTCTTTCCTCATTGGAATGTCAATTGTAAGCACTTTAATTTCATATTGTTGTCTTGAACAACTTTCAGGAAATTGTTTGTTGTGATTGATCCTTGATATTAAATCACTAAATGTATTTTGTTTTACTAGAATATGTACAATTTCAACATCAAATTCCATTATAGCAAGAATCAGTCTAGCTAACTTGCCACTATATAACTTACATTTCTGAATGAAAGTTTAGCTAATATGATCTGTATATATTTTCACTTTCTTCTGAAATATATGTTTTAAATTTTAGTAGTGAAGAATATAATGCTCCAATTTCTAACATTGTTACTGATGCATTCCTTTCAATATTGGTAAGTCCACGTGATGCAGTACTAATAACATGAAATGTGTTGTCAAGTTCTCTTTGTACAAGTATTCCTACATATCCCTGACAAGATGCATCCACGTACAACTCGTAATCTAACTCATCTCTTGGACGTTCCAATAATATTGCATTTGCAAACAGCTGTCGGACATTTTCAAAACATTCTTGTAGCTCTGCTGTCCACTTCCATTTATTTGTCTTCTTCAGCAGTTATCTTAAAGGTTCTACTTCTAAAGCATATCTTGGTAAGAATTTACTTTCATAATTCCAAATTCCAAATAAACGTCTTAGCTGTCGAATATTCTTAGGTGGTGGTATTCTTAATATGTCTTCTATTCTTTCTTCATCTGGTCGAATGCCTACTTCATTTATCACATATCCTAAAAATTTGATTTCAGGTATATAAAATTTTGACTTTTTGATGTTTACTGTCATGCCATGTTCATGCAATTTGTTCAACACATAAATTACATTTTCTAAATGTTCCTCAAAGGTTTGACTTATTATTAGGAAGTCGTCAGTGTATCTAATTAAGAAATCATCTGCTGTGTTACCAAAGATACTATGTATTGCTCTCAGGAATCCAATAGCACTATTCTTCAATCCATATGGATTTACACAATACCTATATTGTAATCCAAAAACTTGAAAGGTGTATAATCACGTACTTTAGGATCTAGCTCGACTTGCCAAAATGAAGCTGTAAGATCTATGGAAGAGGCATATTTGCCATGTGATAATTTTGCAATTGTTTGTTCTATACTTTCATTTTGAAAGTGATCTGGTAGCATGAATTTGTTCAAATATCTCCCATCTATAGTGATTCTTAAACTATTGCCTTTCTTTACTGTCCAACAAACACTATTTATATATTGTGAATTGCTGAGTTCTATGATGTTTTCTAACATACTAGCTATTAACTTTTTAGCCTCGTTTCTTAGATTCACTGGTAGATTATTATACTTTCTCCGAAATGCTGGTACATTTTCTACTGTGAATGTGTGAACATATGATGTACACCGTCCTGGAATTTCACTGAAAACATGTTTATTGTCTTCTAATACCTTCTCCATTATTAATCTTTCATTGTTCGTCAGTATTGTATTTGTCATCAGTGTGTCTGTATGTATCTTCCTGTCTTCAATCTCTGTTGCATAATTATCTTCTATCTGCTCTAAAATATTTTCTTCTGCATTAGATTTCTTTACATAAGGTTCCATTTGGTAAGGTCAGTGTTTTGTTCTTCGAAGTTAGGGTCAATAACCTTTCTTTGTTTTCCCTGCTCGCTTGGACATGAATTATCTGTATGAAGCACTTTTCTTCGTATACTGCATTTTCTTGCTCCATCCTTTGTACTTTACATATTTTATCTTTAAAAAATGGCACGTATATCTTCTTTTCTTCTTTATTTAATATGTCTGTCCATTTTAAAATCAACTATCGCAGAGAATTCTATTAAAACATCACACCCAATTATGACTTCGCATATCAAGTTTGGAACAATTAAAAACATAACCTCCAATGTAATATCTGCTATCTGTACAGGTATCAATGCTTGTGATTTGATGGTTTGTGTTATTGTAACTATAGCTACCCTACATATTAAGTTGCTGTTTGGTGCAATCATGAGTTGTATTCCTTCATTTAGCAATTGTTCAAAAAATTTCTTCGAACAGATAGAGCTTGATGATCCTGAATCTACTGCAACATTTACTTCCTTTCCTGCTATTATAGTTTGTATGTACGGTGAATCATATTTGTTTTCACAATTCCCTGTGTTTGTACTTAAACGATAACAATCAAAATTTGTAGATATTTCGCTTTTGCCGTTTAGAGCAGAAGGTACTGTATTACCAGAATCTATGTTAGGCAATACACAACTTAGTTTTCCTGGTAAGTATTCTCAGTATTTACCAGATTGCCATGTTGTACCGCAGTTACAATTATTTCATTATCAATATTTGAGTACGAGCCATGCCCTCTAGCTCTCGTTCTTCCTCTGAAATTGCTACGACCTCCACGTGTATATTCTTCACGATGATCGTCACTCATCTGATTATAGTTATGAAAGTTTCCCCTGTTTTGCATATTTCCTCTATGTTGGAATCTGTTATTACCCCTGGGTGAAGTAGAATTTTGCTGATTCATTCTTTCAGTTCTCACATAATTTATGTGTTCCTGTCTCCCTTGTTGTCTTGAATCTCTGATCTGTGTGTTGTAATTAAATCTACTCTGACCCTGAAATTCATTATTTCTTCTGTTTACATTGTGGTAGCATGTATTGTACGGCATATCATTGTGTCTTTCTCGCCTATGTGGACTCCACATTTCATTACCGCAACTTTCTTGTTGTTCTAGTGATGAATAAGCTCTGTCATCTCGTAGATTGTTTTGGGTCTAGCAATTAGGATGTAGTTTTGTATGTGTAGAGGATAGTGTCTAGTAATTAAACTAATGAAATCCTCCTTATGCATGGCTGGAGTTAAATATCTGATATATCCTGCATATTTAATCAGATAATCTGTCATTGACAAATTGTCATCCCTATTGTACCGTGAGTAGCTTAAGCTCGCCCTAATCTTATGTTGTACAGTGGTATTCCAAAATTTATTCATGAATAAAATTCTGAAAGTTTCAAAATTCATTTCACTGTCCGCTACCATATGTAACCATTCTAGTGTTTTGTTGTCTAAGCATTTTCTAACTAGGATCATTTTTAATGCTTCTGGCACATTTTTCAATTTAAAATACTCTATAAGGTCATTAATAAACTGCACTGGACTTGAAGCATTAAAATTAGGTAATGTAACTCATTAAGCACAGAATGATAGTTTGATGCCTGGTTTGGTACATGCAAATGTGTGTTGTCAATGTTGTTGTTGTGTGTTTGAGAAGCTGATGCTATTGAAAAAGCATTTGTCTCTCTTGTGTTTGTTAACAATGGTGATATACTTCTTTCTGTACTTGTATTATTTACATGCATTTGGTTAGCATTTACAGAACTACTTGTACCTGCATTTACCCTTGGTACATTTGTACTTAAATTTTTAAAACTACTTCTAAGCTTATCAATTTCCTTACTACTTTCTTGTACTTTGTCTTTCATTTCGTCTATCATTAACCTTACTTGTCCTTGCTCTGTATTTGCTTCTTTAACTGCAGCTGCATTTGTTTTTACCATTTCATGCATTTTACTATTTTCCCCAGTTAAATCTATTTGTACTTGTACAAGGTCTGCATTAGTATTTTCTACCATTGTTTTCAATTCTTCACTTTGTTTATCTAATTTGTAACAAATACCTTGTTTAGTATGAGCAAGTTTTTATTCCATTTCAGTTACATTTTTGTCAATATGACTTGACAATTTCTGTTCTATCTGTTTACAACCTTTGTTTATTTTAACATCTGTGTCTTTTTGAATTGCTTTTGTTCTAGCTTTATTTCTAACCTTTTGCTTTCTGCTTTGCATTCTTTCATACAAGTTTCTATTTATCTAGCTAGGTCAATTTTAATACTAGATAGCTCTGTATTAGTTTCTGTTAACTTATTACTTTGTTCAGTTAACTTATTATCTAACTTTGCATTATCTTCTTTTAACTCTTCTCAGTTCAGTAAAGTTAGTACTTTGTTCAGTGAACTTATTAAATTCTCCTCTCATTTCAGTTATTGCTTTTAGAATGCACATAATATTTTGTTATGATAAGTTTTCTTGCATTTGTTGGCTAGATGTGTATGGGATAGCATCTGTTTCTTGTACTGATATTTGTAAAGGTGATTGACCTTGCATACTATTGCTATCTGATTGACTTTGCATACTATTGCTATCTCTTTCAACATCTACTTCTGAATTTTCAGATAACTGCTCATCTACTTCTACATTACAGTCTATAATAGCTGACCTAACCTCAACTACCTCCATACTTTCTTTATTTATAATTTCCATTTTATTGTTCTATTTACTTTTGAATTATTTAATTTAACTTTTCCACTTCTCAGCAGCATGAATTTTACTTAAAATTAACAATATTTTCCTAAACTTTACATTTACAACATGAAAAAATTGAATGTTCTGACCTTTCGTTTTGGTGGTATTTAATTTTTAATACTCAGTGCTCCCGCATAATTTGTTGTTAAGATGTTAACCACGTGCCCCTTACTCCTGAAAAATTGTTATCCTGGATTCCTTTGTCAATTTGGTGCCGATCTTGGAAATTCTAAGCTGTAGTCTCGTATGTTTGTTGTTTCAAGCCGTTTGACGTCATCAATTCTCGTCGTCTTTGAAGCCATCCACGTTGCGCTCCAATTTGCGATAGTTATGATGATGGTAGTTGTTTGGAGGAGTTTGCCCCACAGTTGTACACCACTTTGAGATAGTATTTAGGTTCGTTGTATTTTTGTTGCCAACTTTGAAGAAGTTATTTAGCTGGATGCTGGATGTGAAAAGCCCCCATGTATGAGTGTCAATTTGAGATAGTTATGATGTTTACGTAATATTATTACGTATATTTGAAAAAGTGTGATGTTATGTAATTATTTAGCTCCACGTAATGAAGATACACTTTGAAGTTGGTTGATGCTTGGGATGCCAAAAACTTTGAAGTGAAGATGATGCTTGATTTACGTAATATTATTTAAATCTACCTCGGCTGCTTCAGCCGAACTATAGAAACATAAGGTCATGTACAGGTCGTGCTATGACAAAAATTAAAGATGTCGCTGAATTTACTTTTAAATTTCACTTCTTTTTTATTTCTTTATACTTGCACATTTATAAAACACAACACTTTATAAAAGAAAAACTGAGAAAAACTTTATACATTCTTAATGTATTTACTAGCAGAGAACACAATTTTTGCCATCTGCACACTATCACATCATGTCCGCGACTTTTACATCTGCACTCTATAACATCATGCCCGCGACTGACTAATCTTAACGATAAAAACCTTAAAGCTTCGGTAATGCCAGTCTGTTATTGGCTAATTCTAGTCCAATAGAATTTAAGTATTCAAACTAAAACTTTTCTTTACTGTTGATTGGCTAATTCCAAACTGTAAGCGAAACTTATGTCACTACCGATTTTTTCATAACCAGTATTTTTCAAAATTCCAGATATATTATTGTCACAAAAAATTACATTATTACCTCATTATTAACAACCTAAAACATTTAAAATAGAGAGTTGAGGGTTGTTACACTACATCACTATAATATAATATTATAGTGATGTAGTGTAACAACCCTCAACTCTCTAGTTTAAATTATGACACATCACTGTTACTAGCTTCTAAATCTTCAAAATTAGTCAACCTAAAACATATTATTCTCACAGTTTTTGCACTATTAGAGTATATAAACATTTACATGACATTAATAAATATGTTTACAATAAATATAAGTATTTACAATGACTTACACACAATTTAAATAATAATTATATACATATTGTTTTCAAGGTGGGCTGTTATTGAATTTAATTATAATAAAAATACAATTAATATTATTTAGGCATTAAAATACTGCCACATCTTCATTCTCCTCAATGCCAACATTTGTAAACTAACCATTTCTTCACTTATGCTTCTATCTTCTCCCATATCTAAATTTTGATTTATTATTCTAATCCTCTCATCTTCTAATTTCCTTTCTCCCTCTTGGTAATTGTTCTCTTCTTACTTTTGGTAATATATGTTTTTCCCATGTTGTTCTACTTACATAATTTGCTAATTGTTGTAAATATTTAATTAAATCAGGATGTCTTAAAATTGTATACAGGGTATATCCTCTTAAATGTTTCCTTTCTTCTAATACATATTGATTGTATCTATTACATTCAAAAACTGTATGTTTTGGTGTATCCCTAATTTCACAACCATCACATGTGTCGTGATTTGTTCTATCAATTTTGTTCCAATACGTCTTGTATGGACCATTTCCCATAATAAAGTGTATTAATCCTTTTGTTGGTTGTATGTGTGTTGGTTGAGTAGCGTCGACCTTCCGATAACTTGGGCCATAGCTGCTGTGTCACACAGCTCCCTCCTCAGTGCTGTTCATCAGCTATTTGTCCCAAATAGCTCCACGATCCACAGCAGGATGACCACCACAACCAGCCCCAGCCTCTCACCGAATGTGCGACGGGCCCCCAGGACCTGTGGCACGGATGTCACAAATGCAGGCACCATCTCTCAACATACGTTTTGAAGATCCTCCGTAGTGTAGTGGTTACGATGCTAGCCTCTAGTTCCCAAGGTCTTGGGTTCTAACCCGGCAGAGGGCGATGGATTTTTCCAGAAAATATTTAGCACGACTTCCTTCAGAAGGGAAGTAAAGCTAGTGGTCCTGTGTCGTAAATTTATGGCACGGAAATGAACCTCAAGCTTGATAAAGAGGCCTCTGAGCAAATTACCGGTCTTTCCTGCCCAATATAGAATGGGATGCTAAGGACCACAGCAGTTAAAGAGCACCCATAAATAAAAAAGCTCAAATGTTTTTGAAGATGTAACTGATGGTATCGGCGATGTAGCTTCTTCGGGGTCTTGATTGCATCCAGGTAGCCCCTGGTAGTGCTGGCTTGGGTTTCCTCTAGGATTTCCTTCACTGCTTTCTTCGGGAGCACCAGCTGTTCCACCCTAGTCCTTTTGGCTAAAAAGTTCCACACTCTCTTCAATACATGGTTTCTGACCATCAGGGAGTCCCATTGTATCCAACAGCTTTCATAGCTTGGACTCTGGGAGAAACATCCACAATGCGGGGCATAAACCAGATTCTTCATCCTTCAGGATCGGCCCTATGTCTCGATCCTTCAGTTGCTTCCTCCTGAAGGTCTCATCCCAACCAACTACAGGTTGCACTATAACTGGGTGTAGGGCTGCAGCAGTCTCTGTCATCTGCTTGTTCAGATGCTTGTCCATTGCAACCTCTATCATCCTCTTGCTTCCTTTTGTCTGCCCTTCTAGCAGTTTTCCTTGACGATCTAGATGCTCTTCCACTGCATTAATGTCCATGCTGGATTTAGTATCTTTTAACCCTTTGCAAAAAGTCGTCTTTCAGGGCTTTCACCAATGCATTTATCTCAGATCTTACAGTGTCAATGATAAAACCTAGTAGGGATTTCATTTTCTCTATTTCAGTCTTCATTTCTGTTTTCACACTCTTCATTTCACTTCTCATCTCCTCCATTCTGAATTTCATTTTCTCCATTTTGGTGTTCATTTCTGTTCCCATGTTCTCCACTGCAGATTTCATTTCCCCTTTTATACTCTTTATTTCACATAATTGTTTAAGTATGTCCTCCATCGTGCCTTTTATATCCCACTCCTGACACTAGTGTGACTTTGTCCAGTTTTTCAACTATCATTCTTCACTGTTTTTATGTAGTTCACCTTTACTTGGAGTTCACTTTGTTTACACTGTCATTTCAGTAAGTGAACTAGTTCAATTCTTTGTCCCTTCACTTCCTTCGTGATGTAGCCTCTTCATGCTGGACGGTTCATTTCACTTGGGAGTTGAACACAGGACCTTCACAACCCATCGCTCCGCAGTAGCACTTGCTGCATGTCACAACAGCTGTCACCAACTCGGAGAATCGCTGTTGATGTCACACAGGAAACTCGCCCACCAACTCGCTTGCTCACTGACCAACCTACACAACTCAAATTACGTTCGACTTGCACTGACTCAACTCCTGTGAGAGTGCTCGTTTATATATCAGTGGAGTCTTTCCATAAGGTTCTCAAATGTTATAGAACTATTTTTTGACACACTTTCTGGAGGAGGGGTAGAAGAAGCTTCCAGAAGGTTGTGTTTATCTGCTGATAGCACGCCCAGTGTTTATGCTGGTGAGTGGCAGTTATTGTTGTTTACTCCAGCCATAGCCAGTGCATCACAATATCTTAGCTTCAGCTGAAATCTGCTGAGAAAGGCCATCTTGGGAAGGAAATACAAACCTGTTATACCCCAAACATATTTGAATGATAATGTGAATATACAGGCTCTAAAGAATTGTGAACTATGGATGCATAAACTTTTATCCTTGACCTACATTGCTTGGCAAGATGAAGGGATAGTGACAGCTTTATGTAATTGCAGTTCCACAATTTTGATAGTTAAATAAAATTAATTTTTTATGCTAAAGTAAAAACTTTCAGGTCCTGATATATGTAAATAAAATATGCATATGCACATTGTGGTCTGATGGATCAGGTATACTGAGGCATCCAAAAACTGTAAAGTTCTACAAAAAGTTCTCTTTCAAATGCTGGTAATTACTGTATTCCATTGGTAGGTACTTTCAAGAGCTACAAGTATAAACCCATAGAACTCGATGATAAACTTGAACTTCCACATATAATCATGCAGCCTTATTCTAGACTACCAAATTCAGAGGTCTGTGCATGCAAAGGGTGGAAAATGTGAACAACCTGCCACCTTCAGACTTGCAGGAAAACACTTCTCTGAAAAGATTCTATCACCAGAAGAAAGCTGCTTATGTTTCAAAAGTGTTATATGCTATGCTACAAAAGGGGAATCTGCAAGAAAACTAGCATAATTTTTGATGACTTCTGAGATTATCTTTTATTTTACCACCCATGTTTCAAGATGTGCCATTCTAAACGTGACTTCTAAAGATAATCTTGAACAAATTCAGAAAGTTGATTTAAGTTCATTTGTGAAAGATATGTCAATGAAATTTAAGGGTTGAAATGCGTTTGAACTGATGCACATGGTGGATGTTTGTGGTATGCATTCACATGGATGTAAAGATTTTTTTCCTATACATCTGAGCTACCTGATGAATGCATTGCACACAAATGTAGGCATACTGTTAAGGACACGATATCCCAATTATAGGACTGCATGCAATGAATTTCAAATCTCTCTACTATAAAAACTGTGCATGTATAGCTCAAATGTGTCCACCAAGTCTCCTAAAGGATAAATAAACATTCTCACAGAATTTGTAAACATTATTTCCTGATTCAGTACAAGTATAGGGTAGTTAAATTATATTTGAACCCACACGTGGCCTCTGTCTACTGCACGAGACAGCTGGCAGTCGCTGGGGAAATTATGCCGGCAGAGGCGGACTAAAATCCTTACCTTATAATAGATGCTGGAAATGTTGACCACCTGCTCTCAAACAGGCAGCATATCTCGTGTAAATATTCTCGCTCACTCTCTAAAGCTTAGTAGCATCAATTCTTGTGATATCTTGAACAATGTTTTCTCCAAGTTCCTGTAGTGTGCGAGGATTGGAACAATACACTTTGTCTTTTAACGAACCCCATAAATAAAAATCACAACTCGTTAGGTCAGGAGAACGAGGGGGCCACAAATCAACACTAATTATTCTGTCATCAAACACCTCTCTTATTGCATGTAATGATTCGGCAGCCATATGTGCTGCTGCAGAATCTTGCGGGAACCAACCATACGATTTCTCTTCTTCTGTCAAGTGATTGCAAAATGGCCTCAGAATTAACCTCTGATATCGCTCTGCATTTATTGTTACATCAAAGAATATCTGACCTAACAAGTTGTGATTTTTATTTATGGGGTTCTTTAAAAGACAAAGTGTATCGTTCCAATCCTCGCATACTACAGGAACTTAGAGAAAACATTGTGCAAGAAATTACAAGAGTTCCTGCTGCTGAGCTTCGGAGAGTGAGTGAGAATATTTACATGAGATATGCTGCCTGTTTGAGAGCAGAAGGTCAACATTTCCAGCATCTATTATAAGTAGGGACCCCGACTTTTCGCGAGTAGTTAATTCGCGAAATTGGCCGAAAATTAACAATAAGGAAAACCTTTAATCAATTCTTTTTAAATTTCACATATATATCCATTCTGAGTCGCGAAATAACGCGACATTAGTTCTATATCACGAAAACGCGAAATAGCACCGTTATGAAAAAAAATGTGCAAAATAACCCGAAATTTTTTTCTCACTCCTTTTTTTTGGCGTTTGTCTCTCCTATTCACATAAACAATCAGATATTTGGCTTATCAATCATTTACGGATACGTATATTGTCATTCGCTACGGCCATGCTGCACGGTGTTGTGTGCTGCACGGCACAGAACACGCAGAACACCAAACTGCACTGTGATTTAACTAGAGCTTCGGCAAACATCGGTACTGCTTCGACTACCCCGTCCCCTTCACTCTTCACCTATCACATGCACAACAAAAGGAATGCCATGTTTATTGGAACTCGGCAACACCGCTTCAGTGATGGATTTCTCATTTCACTCAAATTATTCTTTGGATTTAAATGACAATATTACCTGCAATTCTTCTGTAATGCCGTATTTTAATGATTCGTGCTTGCATCGCCCCATTTCATGCCGGCTGGAAAAGACTGTCGCAAAAGTATTGTTAAATAATGCATGAATTTATAAGTCTGGTTCAAGCCAATTCTGACAGTAGACAGCCTCTTCTACCAATCACTGTCTCCGTTTCCTGTACCCCTCGCACGAAAATTGTTGCTGTCTCGCGACGTTGCCATAATGTGAATGCATGTGTAGGTATAGTTTGTGTCCGCTATACTGAAAGATTCGTTTGGAGTCAAGTTATATTCTTTAAATTACGTTACAATATAGCGCAAGGAGTCTATTTACCTTCTGCTCTGAAAAAGAAAAGGAATTATGCCGATGGAGCCACGTTTCAAATTAAGCTAGCGCATGCACAATACAGCTGACGGTGGAGTTGGCAACGTGCCATTCGCGCGCCATACAGACAGCATGTGCAAGATGTTGCCAGGTCAGTTTAGTTTTGCGGCACGCGGGAATTCAAACCGATTCCACAGTAATATTTCAATGCGGTCTCAAAATATAATAAACTGCCAGGCATCTTTCCTTCTTGAACACTGCAGTGTCACCATTTGCCTTATTGAAGTGCTTGAGAGATCTAAATATCCATTTGTTCATTAACTATATAGCAAACTTAAAGATATATCAAATGGCTTCACAATAATAGCTGAGGGCTCGTTTGGAGACAAAACTTCAAGTCTTCTTCAGAGACTGCCAACCCTTAAGAAGTCTTATGTTATCAGTCAGTTCAAGCAATTGGGCATAAAGTCAGTTACCAAGCTGAATTCCTTAATGTCAACTGATCCAGCTGCTGATATTATTCATTCTGCAGGTAAATTGTTTGATGTACGAAAAATAGTATCAAATGAGGCATCTACTGATATAACTATAGAAAAAGCAAGAAGAATGTTACGTTTTCTGCGAGACTTGCCAGAGAAGACATTCAAGGAGGGATATGCTGCTCTGAAGAACATAGTGTGTGAGAAATTAGATGATGGTGCTGAAGTGAACATACTGGATTTACTTTCTGGACTTCAATGTGACCACTTGTGTTTCAGTGAGAAGTGTATGAAACTATTGTGGGTACCCATGTCCAATGTGGACAGTGAAAGACTTTTCTCTGCATATGGGAACAACATGACAAACTTAAGAGCAAATCTTAAGCCAGAGAACACCGAACTTATGGTGGCTTTGTCTGTAACAAAGTAAATCAGTCGAAATGTATACTATGTAAATATTTTCATGCTCCTCTTTTTTAAGTTACATGTAAAGTGCCCTTTGTTCCACAGTAAAATAGTTTAAACTGTGTTTTTGTTTTTTCCCTTTTTTTTTGCTCGAGATAACACCGTTAAGCAGTTTTATTTACTGCCCAAAACATCGTTCACTATAATATTTTTGCACCGATATTACATTATTTTATATACCGACAATCTGGGGTCCCTAATTATAAGGTAAAGATTTTAGTCTGCCTCTGCCGGCGTAATTTCCCCGGCGACTGCCGGCTGTCTCGTGCAGTAGAGAGAGGCCACGTGTGGCTTCGAATATAATTTAACTACCCTATATTAATAGTTCAACAACAATCACTTGTCATTTGCAAGGTTTATTTACTTTATAATGCACCAGTGATTTTCCCTTTTGTGCTAACATGAAGAAGTAGAAGAAACAATAATTTGTGGCATAATTTATTGAAGATTGAGAGGGTAAATTAAAGTTGATAAATTCACTGAAATCTAGCACAGAGGGCAGCAATAGTTATAAAAGGGTTATGCACGTATTCTTAAGATAAAATTTAAAGCTATATTTTGTATTTAAATTAATCATGATGAATTCACTTCCTGTTTCTCTTTGAGAAAAATATAATACACTTTCTTCAGTATTCTGGAAGTAAAATCAGTCTGATGTATGCCTCTAGGAGGGTGAATAAATTCTATTTCCATTTTTGTGAGAAACTGGTAGTACCCATTTTGATTCCTATTCTTCCTTGTCCCCTTCATCATCACACACTATTTAATTGACTGATCTGAGTCAGTATCAGTGTGAAGTTCTTACCTCTCATCAAGGGTGAAGTATGTGCATAAAGTCATTCATTCTCCTGATCCTCAAAACTAAGCTTGTGGACTACAAGGAAGTGATAGTCAGCTAGATAGTGTTGAAAGACCAGGCTCCCAGCAGCTGCACAACTTTATTAGACAGATGTGTTAGTTTTTAAGACTTGATTTACAATCATGGATACAGAGAGATCAAAAAGTGGACATATCCCCATGTTTTATGGCACTATGATAGGTATGGTTGACTGATTTGATATGGACATGTACCTGATAGTTTAATGGTCCAAGACATCAAAATGAACATCATTTTCATAGTACCATATCTTGCAGAAATAATTGAGGGTCACTTCAATGAGGGTATCTACCACAGCAGCTTATAATTATGTTGTATTATAGCATTGATGTTGCACTTTATCCTTAACTGCCATATAGCATTATTAGCTGTTGTGAGGTCAGGACTTCTTGGAGGCCAGGCAAATGGAGCTTATCTGCTGATTCTCTTCCAATCTACTGGTTGGTAAAGATTGTATTCAGATATCAGTGCACTTGCAATGTGAAGTATGCTGGCATTCTGTCCTATTGCAGAATTAGTGTCTTTGACACCAGCTTGTTGCATTTGTGTCAGCAACCATTCACTAAGTAAGTCTTGATAAATGGATCTTTGGAATAAGAAAAGGGCAAAAATGGGTCATTCCAGCCCATGCCATGATGTGGGGTGGATTTCTTTCCACTTCATAAAAGAATTGGTTTTCTGTACCTCAATATCTCACGAATGCTGCTCCAGTAGATAACACAGTGAAGAGGACATTATCACAGGAACCCTGTTTATGAAATGCTATGAGAAGCATCCCACATGATGGTTTACATGCATCCGTATCTGCATTGCTTAATTCATTGATATGAATGGATGGTAATGCTTGAAATCTAAATCATAATGGTTGAATGTGGAATGCTGCACTGCAACGTTTTCAGAGTGGATTTCATGGGAGGTCTTTTCACTTATGCCTTAATAGCATGGCACATTTTCCTTGTTGGACCATCACTTCTGTAGCTATTGCACTACCCGTTGTGAATACACATTTCTCCCACAATATTATTGCTTTCCTCGACAGTTCTACACCAAAATTGTGAAAAAATATAATTTTCATGGTTTCCATGGTTGCCAATATGACATCTTTAAGCCAGACTGATGTAACTAATCTTTTTTTCATGGTAAATTGACTGTCATCACCATGGAGTGGTTATAACTTCACAGCTGTGTCAAACTAATAAAATTATTAAAGGTCAAGCTTTCAGCCATTGTAAGCTCCATGGCCTTCTTCAGGAACAGATGGAGAAACTGCAAAAAAATGCTGTGTTTATATACCCAAAGGTCGAGGGTGGAATTGTAATTTTACTAATCAATAAGCATAAGAGTGGCTAACAATTGGAGCACATGGTTTAGCTAGCTGAAAGACTGTTTAACAGGACTAGAGTTTTCTATGCTGTCTGTTGCCTGTCACGGAGTACTGCTGTTATTTACGATCAGTGGCGGCCGCTGAGGCATTCTACTGGCAGTGCCACCAAAAAAACAAAAAAGAGAACAAATCCCTCAAATAATATATGTTTACCAACTTAGTGCAGTAGCATCAAATGTATTAGGCAATTGACAAGAATTAAATGTACTTTCATATTAAACTATATATGCCCAATATCAGTTATTCTGGTCTTATACAATGGACATGTCGCCAAATTACATGTAAGGGAAAAAAAAAAAAAAAAAAAAAAAAAAACGAAATAACATTTTTCCCACCAGCCACAAATCCATTTGTTCTTTTGATAAATTTCCGGATTGAGTTTACATAGACTTTTGTTTGGTGCTGCAGATTCACATTCGGGAGTGGCCTACCCAATGTTTACATCTGAATTTTTTCACTGAGAATCCTGTTATTAAATGGAGTTTTTAATATTTCACTTGGTTTTTTCATGTTTGTAACTTTCACACACAACTGAATGTGTTGTTATTCAGCAATGGCACTGGGGATTAACCGATATGCATCATTTTCCCTCTGGCTTCCCAATATAAAGTCTGTAAGTTATCACTTTTAAGGCCTTTACATTCGGCGAGATGGTGTTTGTTCAGGATGACATCATCTTCACAGAGGGTGCATTTGGGTGTAGGTAGGCATCGTATCTTGCAGAGGTGTTCTGTGAGGCAATCGTGGCCAGTTGCCATCCTAAATAAGGCCACTGCAGTTTTCCTTGGCATTTTTTGTATATCAACTCTATCTTTAATATTCTTATAATCTTTATCTTTTAATTTATCTTCTTCATCAAGTCTCTGCTGTCTTTTGAAATGTTGTTTAATGTTATTTAATTGTTTATTTATTTCTATTTGTCCTGCAGGTTTTATTTGTTGTATTGCACCTTTCTTTGCTAATTGGTCCGCATTTTCATTGCCCAAAAGTTCGACATGAGCTGGGATCCATTGTAGAGCGACATGATTTCTAGTTTCAACTGCTTTAATTAGGCTTCTTATTTCTTTAATATTTCTTGTTTTATTATTTTAATTTGCTATCCTGTCTATGACTGATTTTGAGTCTGATAAGATGACTATTTTTTGTTTTATATATGGTCTATATTGAATGTTCTGTAATGCTGCTTTTATAGCTGTTATTTCTCCATCATAGTGGTTTGACGTTTCACCTAATGTTAGATACTGTGCAAAGTGTTTACAGTATACTCCTGCACCAGCGTTTTTTTTTTTTTATTATTATTGATGAGGGATCCATCTGTATATATTTGGAGCCATTCTTTTTCTGGATATCTTTCATTTTCCGTAGCTATTGCTATGGCTCTTATTTCATCTGGTATATTGTTTTGTTTGTGTATTGTATATATCAGATCATTCTGATATTGCATATCAATATATTCTATTGGACTCGTTACCTCTGTTGCTATTATATTTTTGTAATTATATTCTTGTATTTTAGGTTATTAATATACGTTCAGAAGTTTGAGTTTTTAAATTACTTATTGTGTCTGCTGTGTGGTACCACTTGTATCTGTTTCTATTGACTTGCAGTTTTTGTGCTAGAGTAATTGCTTTCAACTCATGTTCCAATTCTATTGCCATGCTTTTTTGTGAAGCTTTGTAGTACTGTAATTTGTGTTGGTTTTACAGCTACTGCTATTGTTCTTAGTGAATAATTTTGTGAAATTTCTAGTTTATTTTTAAGTCTCTTGTTTATTGTGGCTAGTAGTTCTCCTCCATATAATAGGTTAAGTTTTATGTATGTTTTATATGTATTATTAAGGAGGTCCATGTTTCCACCCCATTTTATTCCTGCTAAATGTTTAAAAATGTTATTCTTTTTGTTGATTTTATTCGTTACATTGTTTACATGTTCTTTCATTGATAGTATATCTAATTCTATCCCTAGATACGTTGTTGTAGTTGCTTCTTGTAGTTTTTTGTTGTTGATTTGCAGGCATATATTTTATGTTTTATGTTGCATTGTGAATAGTTGATATTGAGCTTTTCCTGTATTTCTTTCCATATTGTTGTTATTAGTCCACTGTTCTAGGGTTGTGATTGTATTCCCCATTGCTGTATGTAGTTTTTTTTGTATTGTTTCCCAGATCTTATGTTCTTTTCTGAAGTCCATATTACCACATCGTCAGCAAACATTTCTACTTGTATGTTACCTATTTTCTTTAGTTCATCTACTAAGTCATTTATATATATTGAACAGAATAGCACTTGTAACAGACCCTTGAGTTAGTCCATCTCTCATTTGTTTCCATTTAGATGTGGCTGTTTTGTATTGTACTGCAAACCATCTTTGGGATAGGAAGGTTTGAAACCAGTTTAGCATGTGGCCTGATATGCCATATGTCTTCATCTTGTATAGTAGCATTTCTCGCCATACACATAACTGAATATTCACTTAAAGAAAATGCTCGCCACTGTTTTAGTTACCTGACCTCACGGTGAACTAAAACATCTTTGGACTGAACTGTTATTACACGGACATAGGCAGAAATACTTGACAGAAATACAGTTGTCAACACATGGTGACTACATTAGTTTTTTGTTCTGTGGTGTATAAGATGCCACATAATTATAACCAATAACTCTGCTGCTATGAAATATACAAATATTGAAGTAATGCCTGTTAGTTTCAAAACATAACAACATAGTTATATTCAAAACCATATATTTTTATTTATAAGGATATTTTGGTGTATTATTTCTACAATCGAATTAATTAAACATTAGCTTGTGCTTCTAAATGCATTAGCATTAACTTGCAGCAAGATGGTAACACTGCATTAAAGGAAGGCTGACCGCAGAATATGTATTCCACCATTATCGCTGTTGTCCTCCGTGGTGTAGTGGTTACCATGCTAGCCTCTTATTCCCGAGGTTGTGGGTTCAAACCCGCCGGAGGGCGATGCATTTTTTTGGGCATAAAAATCCTTAGCATGGCTTCCTTCGGAAGGGAAGTAAAGCGGTGGTCCCGTGTTATAGATTTATGTCATGTAAAAGATCTTCAAGCCTTATAAAGAGGCCTCTGAGCAAAATTTCTGGTCTTTCACGTCGAGTGTAGAATGGGACGCCAAGGACCACAGCAGTTAAAGAGCATCCATAAATAAAATTCAATTTAATTTCACCATTGTTGCTAGGTACTGTGCTTTACTGCGCTTTAGCGGATGGAACGTAAGCTCTGAACCAGAGCAATCTTGGCTCCATCTCTTTCATAAATGTGTAGAAACATACACCCTAGCCTTATACACTGTGCTTATGAGTGTAGATGGTGCCAATCTGGAATTGGATTCAAGCTTCAGAAAACTACTGTCAGAGCACATGCCGCTTAATGCACCCATTCAAATGAGAGAATACATACTCGAAAACAATGCTTTGTGCACAATTCCTATATGCTTTTCTTTCTCTTCTTTTGGCACAAGTATTGCTATGGCACAGCATCACTACCCCAGTAGATGCCCCTGTTCAGGATCATATTTCCTGTGAGGTCTGTCACCTGCCACGAATTGCTAACGTTCAGAGTAGTGGTTCTTTTTTGGCTGGCGTCCAAGTGGGGCTTAATTGACATCCAGAATCTCTATTGTAGTTCAATGGGTGCAGTTTAATCTGTGTCGCTTCTTTAATGAATTGATCAAAATATTTATCAGTGTGGTTCAGGACTGCAACAGCTTTAAAGTTTATTCTATGTACTTCCTCGATACTGTGCTATGCTAAATGTTGGCTTCTCTGGTTGCAGGAGCCTAATATTCCGTTGATGTTCCTTGCATGTCTCCTCTATCATGCGTACAGTTTGGCCAGCATATACGCTTCCACATTCACACGGAATTCTATAAACTCCCGGAACTTAGAGCAGAAGAGAATCTTTTTATTGGTCTTAAATATTGACAGATCTTCTTGGGTGCAGTAAAAAATGGTTTTAGTGTTTCGCCTCGCAAGGATATGAGAGACCTTTTAGTTGCAGAGCTCTAGAATAGTATGAAAGCCTTGATGATCTTGTTTCCTGTCTTATTGGGGTGTGGAGTCCTGTATCTGTTGTGCAATACTCTTCTATAGGAAACCTTAATGTCATGATCACTATAGCCATTCTTTCTAAGAGAATCTTGCAAAAACCGAATTTTGTGATTTAAATGATCTTCATCTGCTATGTCCATCATATGCTATGAAGATCATTTAAATCACGAAATTTGGTTTCTGCAAGATCCTCTTAGAAAGAATAGCTACAGTGACCACTACCATGAATGAATAATTTATTGTCTGCTTTAAACTTTACATACAATTTACACAGTGGAGTTGCTTATTATTTCTCTTCCCTTTATATTTAACATTCTGTTGGATATATAATGGGGAAGTATAATGTATTCACTATTTACTTTTTTTGGCTGTTTACCCTTTTTCTGTATTTTCTCTAAATTGCTTAACATTTCGTTTAACCATTTTAACCTTATTTTTCCTAAATATTTTCCTGCTTTCTCTATATATTCATTTGATATTGTATTGAAAATCTTCCTAACTTTTAGCTCGATTGGTAAATTTTATTTCTTTAGTATTAAATTCTCTCTTCCTTTATCCGTATCTTTGCATTCCAGAACATAATGCCAATTGTCATCTAATACATTACATTTAGTACATCTCTCCCCCCTTCTTCTGCCTGTTAGACCACTTCATTATACCTGTATTGCCCATGCATACCCCAATCCTGTCCTCTTTGTTGCATACTTTGATGAATCTTTCTTTACGCCATTCCATTTTACAATATTTATAACCTATTAATAATCTTTTTTTCCTTGAAACTACACAATTTCTTGCTTTACAATATCCTCCACTCTTGTTCTGATTTCTTTCCAGAAACCCTTACTTCTGTTGTTTCTGTCTGCCCATGTTTTCCCCCCATTCCTATTTCTTCTACTGTTGTCTGTATCTTTTGCATCCAAGTTCCTTTTTTCCCAATTTTCTCCTGTACAACCAAGCATTGTTTTAGTATTACAGTGACCGTGACATTAAGGTTTCTTACAGAAGAATATTGCATAACAGATCCAAGACTCCACACTCCAATAATAACAACAAGATCAAGGCTTTCATACCATTCTCTGGCTCTGCAACTAACAAGATATCTTGTATCCTTGCAAGGCACAACATTAAAACCTTTTTTTACTGCACCCAAGAAGATCCATCAATATTTGAGACCAGTAAAAGATTCTCTTTTGCTTGAAGTTCTAGGAGTTTATAGAATTCCATGTGAATATGGAAATGTATATGTTGGCCAAACTGGATCCATGATGGAGGAGAGATGTAAGGAACATCAACGGAATACTAGACTCCTGCAAACAGAAGTCAACAGTAGCACAGCACAGTATTGAGGAAGTACATAGAATAAACTTTAAAGATGTTACAGTCCTGGATCACACTGATAAATACTTTGATTGACTCATTAAAGAAACAGTACAGATTAAACTGCACCCATTGAACTAGAATAGAGATTCTGGATGTCAATTAAGCCCCACTTGGACACCAGCCATAAAACACACTATTCTGAACAATGTTAGCACTCTGTGGCAGGTAACAAACCACAAGAAATATCATCCTACATAACGTCAATACTCCGTGACAGGTGACGGATCGTGCAGAAACCTCTAGTCCTGTTAAACAGTCTTTCAGCTAGCTAAACCACGTGGTCCAATTGTTAGCCACTCTTATGTTCATTGGTTAGCATAATTATAGCTCCGCCTTTTGACCTTTGGGTATATAAGCACAACATTTTTACAGTTTCTCCATCTGTTCCTGAAGAAGGCCATGGAGCTTACAATGACTGAAAATTTGACTTTTAGTAATTTTATTAGTTTGGCTCGGTTGATTACCTGTGAAGCTATAATCAGTATTGCCATGAAAGTTCTAAGTCTTGTACCTCATCAGCCATGTTTATTACTCCCTTGCACAACCTAACTGCACACTATAGGATTACCATGGTTACCAACATTCTCAAGATTACCAACATAATTACTAACATGGTTACTAACACTTCCACACAAATAATTGCGAAATAAAGGGGAGTATACTTTGTAACCTCGCTATATAAACCAGGAACTCAAACTGAGCTGTTTGCACCTGCTCCTTTGCTTGTGTATACAAACCAAGAGTGCAAGCCGAGCTGTTCAAACACAGTGACAGATATTTCTCAGATTGCTCTTGTAACATGTTAACCCCAATGATAAATTCTAACCCTTAAGTCAGTGGGTGTGGTCTCTCAAGCTGAATTTTAAAATTTAGGTCGGTGTTTTTACCTTTGTTCTAAGCGAAATCTCCCCCTAGAGATCTTTCTACAGTAATAAGCTAAATACAGTTAAGTACTCAGTAGTGTTTAGATTGAATTGGGATTTTAGGGCACAAAATTGGAAAGGTCATTAGCACCCTCTCAGTAATGTTAAAACTGTCCTTGTGTTACTGTTATATCGGAGCTGTCCATTCTTGGAAGCAGTGTACTAGGACTTCTTGGAAGTTCTTTAAAATATGAATGATCTTCATTTTGCTGAAACAGAGCTTGGTTGGAGGAAGATCTGAATGATGCAGAAAGGGAAATTAACAAGATGTCACAATTAAGCAACTATAATTCCTGTGTAGAAATGAGGCTCAATCTGAAGCATTGCTACAACACATTGATTTGGTTGTTGAATCTTCATCTTCAGAAACATATAATGCAATTGTGACTCGGGAGAAACAATACTTTCACTCTAGTTCAGAGTAGGTTTTCAACCTTACAATATAACTACAGCTTGGTTTGCACCCCATAGCCCTTGTCTGTCAAGCAGAAGCTGACCAAATATGGATATTATTGATTAATAATGACATGCTTTCCAGGGTATTACATTTTAATAATCTGAAGAAGAGAAATACTGCATTTCTGTTTAAAATGTGCAACATTCCCATCTGCCTTGAATGTTGTAAGAAGGATGTGCAAAATGTAATGTATGTATTGCTAACTTCAACTTCTGAAAAAAATCTAGACAAGGTTAAACCAATATGCATTCAGTGTTCTTGTGCTTTAAAATTAAAATTTAACAATGGACTTATCATTCATAACAACCACCACTACTGCTGTCGCCACCTTTTAAAAAAATGAAAAAGGCTCATAATTTTGAAATGTAAATATATCCTCTACAGAATTGATTGTTTGTGCATGGAAAAATAATACCTGTTGATTTTCTTGATTTGTTCATTCATGAATTCAGTGCAGAACAAGGTTCTTAAAATGTTCTTTAATAAATATTTTTCAGTATTATTTAAAAGGGTAGTTTAATCACTGAGTTTTTTCTCTTTGAGATACGTAATAGATGATTTTTTTATGTCAAATATTAATTTAATTTTTTTAAACCAACAGAATGCATATTATAGGCTAATTTATTAATGGATCATTTTTACAACTATAGCAGTTGTTTAAAGCTAGCTGTTTGGGAAACCATACCTCATGTGATACTTTGGTCATCTCGCAAGTTGGGTGTTATGGCAAATGAACACTAGTGAAGTTTGCTCACCAAAAATGGATATTTAACATAATTTTTTGTATACTCGTGGATTTCTCTTCTTAATACCAAACAAATGTGTAATGCTATCAAAATATACTTTCTCAAGAAAATAAACATTGAAAAGTTTAATCAAATTGAAGATCACAATGCAGTAGCCAGGACTCAAACAGTAAATCTTTGGGTCTCTACCGCTGCTCATACTGCTGAGCTACCACAGTGATGTCCAAATGTATATTGGGTTTACAATCTGTTTCAATTTCCAAATTAGTGTCTATGCGTGGAAAGTGTGAAAGAACAGTTGTCAAAAACAAATGTTATTTTACATTTCTAGCTTCATTACTTTTGAAGATAATGCAACTTCTACAAATGTGTGCATTCTGCTGGAAAGTTAAAGCCAGAAGGGAATATGTAAAGCATGGCCCGATGTACATAGATTTTTAAATACTCTGGCATTTAAAGATTAGAATCATATTGTGACAGTGATATGGCCCAAGGTTATCGGGAGGTCAGTGCCGGGCGGTTGAAGTAAACAACTACTGTCGCTTGCCAGCATAAAATCTGGCATGCTATTGGCAGATAAACAGAACCTTCTGGAGGCTTCCCCCCCCCCCCCCCCAAGAAAGTGTGTTGAAATAGTTCTAGAATGTTTGAGAACCTTGTGGAAAGATTCTACTGTCTATATAAGCGAGTGCTCTCATGGGAGTCAGGTTAGTGCGCGAGTTGAGTTCAGTAAGTCAGCAAGCGAGTTGGTAGGCGAGTTTCTGGTGCAGCATCAAGAGTGATTCTCCAAGTGAGTTGGTAAAGACTGCTGTGATGTGTAACGAGTGCTGCTGCAGGAGAGATTGAAGAAGTTTCGTGTTTGACTCCCCAGCAAGTGAACTGTCCAGAAGAAGTGAAGTGACAGGAAAGTTGAACTAGTGAAAACTGATGAACTAGATAAAACTAAACGGTGGCATTTTGAACTTGGAGAGAGTGACAGTAGGGGGGGGGGTATCTGGACTGAGTCACAATATGTATGTATAATAAGCTATGGCTGAAAAATGGCAGTAACCTGATTACAGGGATGCATAAATATTTAGCGGATGTGAAATTACTAAATGAACCATTAAATTATGAAAGGAACAGTAGTAATCTCTAGCCTGTAATTAATAATGTGCAGATCTCTGGTGCGCTTTTTGCAGATGATTTGGAAGCGAGTTCTGTTACTGTAAATGGCTTAAAATATTCTTTACAAGAAATATAAAAGTGCTTTGGAATTAAATGTAAATAGAGAAAAAACACAAATGGTATTATCTAAGTGAGGAGGTAAATTGAGTAATGGAAGAAAGTAAGTAATGAGTATAAAGTGATGTGATATCGCTTACTTAGGAATTAAAATAGATGTAGGAGGAAAATGCAAGAAACAAAAGAGATCAGCATTGGCAAAATGGAAAGCAGCAATGATGGCTCTGAGAGGATGTTTATATAAAATGCCAGAGATGGAGGTAAAATAGTTGGAAAGGGTATTTAACTCAGAGGTTGAGGCTGAATGTTATATGGTATTGAAATATGGGTACTTGAAATGAGTGGGAAGTGTTGGATGTAGTGTATAGATGTTCTGCAAGGAAGTGCTGGGGTTGCCAATAGCAACAGCCAATGAAGTTGCTCAAATTGAAATCGGAGCAATAGCAAGGAAAGGACTGGTTTTGGAGAGAGTTTGAAATAGCAGTATAGGATCCTGAATTCAGATGATGGTAATCTGTTAAAAGACTGTTTAGCATACCAATAAACAAGTCTACAAAGTATGGGTTGGGTAAACAGTTTAAGAAATAACTTTTAAATTAACAGCTTGGTGAAAAAGAGAAACAAATAATAAAGACTATTGGAAAGGTGCAAGAATGATATTGCGATACAAAAGTTGTTCAGTCAACTAAAAGAAAAGAGGTCATTAGTATTCTTTATCCCGTAATAAGTAATTAGCCATATAACACTCAGAAACATAGTAAGTTTCTGGATTAAACCTCTTTGACTATCCACCCTCATACATTAGTATATATATGTTGAATACAAGGGCATATTAGGCACAATTAAAAATTTGAAGAAAAGATCAAGGAAGTATTATATGAAATGCAGAGATATTAAGGAATCAAAGATTTTTGTTTAAGAACTCTAGTATTCATCAAAGAATAAATATTTGCATATGCTGTATTATCTCATGTCATAAGTTCTGATTTTGCTGGATTCACAGATTTTGGTCACTGGAGTAGATAGTTAATAGCTGAGAGTGAGTCGCCAAACCAGGCTATTGCAGAAACATGATTTAGTGCATCAGCTAAATCAGCTTCATTCACAACTCTGTTAATGCTGCATGTTGCACGAGTACCTCTACTCCTTCCCCCATTGTTTTGCATTTTCATTTAGTCACAAGAGTCTATGGAATGTTGCATTCATTGCAGTCAAGCTTTATCAACAACTGTAGTCCAGCAACTCTTAGGGGACACATGCAAAGCAATAACAAAGTCTCGACTCCTTTCATTCCTTATCTAGCATAAAGTTAAATGCAACAGCTTTCAATAATGCAAAGCTTAAAACTTTAAAAGTATCGAATGTTTATCTTAAAGTATTAGAGCTACTTCGATACCGAGTGTATCGAGGTCCTATCCATAGTTTGAATGAAAAACAGTTGGGGAGGGGGAAGAGAGGTTCATGGACTACACCGATAATGAAGAAAGAGCTGGAAGGATAGCATGGCTAAGAGCAGAAGTATGGAGGTTAAAAGCTCAACGAAATGGTGATCCACGAGGTGAATGCCCATTATGTGAGGGGAAAAGAAAATATAATATACATAGATTTGAATGCAGGGAAACAGATTTGGAGGAAAGAAATTGTACGGTTAAGAATGAATAGGAAAATTTATGTAATTAAAATTTTGGACAAAAACTGTAAGAGAACAGGGCAAATTAAGAAAAAGTAAAAAATAAATGCAAATGGACTGTTCAAAGAAGATAGGAACAATAATTTATTGCATATAGATATATAATTTAATGTTTAATGTAGATTGCAGCATAAGATGGGTTTTCTACCTTAAGTGCCCAGGGCCAAGTTCAGTGGGCAGTCCAATACATGTTACGTCTTGGATTTCAATAATAATAATAATATAATAATAATAATAATAATAATAATAATAATTTATTATTATTATTATTTATTATTTATTATCTGTGTGGATGACTGGATGGATGAATGAAGTGCAGATTCAAATTATATTAATACATTCATTCCATAAAATCTGAAATATACACTATGGACAAAGCTTCCTACCCTACAGTCACTGTAAACATATGTAAACAAACACTGTAAACACGTATGTCAGCACCTCCCTCATGACACACTCCATTCAAGAGAGAGGTGCTGCATGACAAAGGCTTGTATTGAAATTTAGTCTTTAAATCCCTTTTCACTATGTATACTTAAATGGACTGAAGAGCTAAAGATTGTTGGTACCAGCTTTGGATATGCAGCAGATTGTACATGTTATGTCCTTTGTAATGGTGTGGAGACAAAATGCTTGTTTCCAACCTGTGAGCTGAGTTGGATGAGTTATCTTAATGGGGTTTCCCTCAATGTACATTGGAAAATGTCAGCATTTGGTTACAAGGACTCAAATTGCCTCCAATCATTGCCCGTGCTTTTTAGCAAAAAATTTACAATAAATGTGCAGTTTCCTACTGACTCTGCCAACTAGATTCTTTTGAGGTCAAGCGTTATTATTCAGAGTTTTTATGCCAACATTTATCTGTCATGGAACTTCATGTATTTAATGACTTGTTGCAATTTAGTCAAGACTTTACAATGCATCTAACTGTTAACTGTTGTTATTGATGAAGAAAATTAAACTGGGGCTTTAACACTTGCAGAACACAGACTCCTACTTTTTGTTTTTTTCAATACATGCAACTAAATTTGTCAAATTTCTTTAAGGGGACAGGGATATGTAAAATGACAAAATTTGGCTTTTTTTGTTTGTTTGTTTGTTTGTTTGTTTGTTTGTTTGTTTGTTCTGTTTTTAATGGGAAAATTATTTGATTCTTTCTGATTCAGAATATAAATTATTTATTGGTCATTCTAAGCCCTTAAAATAACAAGACATTTAAATGGACTATGCGCCACTTTAAACAATGGAGTTCCATTCTTCATTTGCTAAAGCTTTAATATCTCAATGCCTGTTATTTGCTGAAAGGGCATTATAGTCCTTGTCTAAGGAGTCCCAGGTCAAAATGCATAGGTTTCCAAATTAGGATGCAACACTGTGCAGCTAATGATTACTACTATACTGGAATGCATTAATGTTAGTCATACATTTATTGCACTTGTCTTTCTTCAGGGTATGAATGAAAAGTTTCTTTTCATTGAATGAAGATTTCGACAGTTTTTTTTTCCTGCTTAATAATCCACTTTCAGATGTTTTTAGCCTGGCCACAACACAGGCAATATAACTGATTAAGTGATGTATGTCCTGTTCCAAATATAGCTTTTAAGTTTCCTTTCTGGCATAGTGTGAAAGTAACTTCGGCAAGGAATAAAAAAAAAATTGGAGAGCTTCTTAATTCTTTCATTTTTTTGGAAGACTTTTTCATTATATCCTTTAAGATTTCATCAAGAACTGATTACTTGCCCAAAGGCAGAGTTGACAGAAACACCTTTTTACACACCAGATACATCTCATTCCCCACAGATAAATGGTAGAGAAGTGTGGCCTGTCGTCTTGATTCATTTTGAGTATACTGTCTTTTGGGGGCAGTTGTTTTACATGATTCACCATGTAAAGTTTTCTTTGTTCCCAAGACATTGTACATGAAAATGAGGGAAACATTAACTCTTTTTTTCTGGTGAAATGCTATAGCATCTCCTACTTAAAATATTTTTTGCAGTTTTTCAAAATGCAGCTGATTCCAATAGTCTTGTCAGGTCTCTGAACATTCTGCTTAAAGCTCTAACAGCTTTGAGGTTTGGAAAATCCAACATAGGATTTAAACTGCATTCTTAATCTTTGTTTTTGGCTCTTATAGTAAGAGCTTTTGATTGATAAAAACTTAGCTCATTGGACCCCCAAATTCCTTCCATCATTCTGAAATGGCAAATTTCCATTGCCTCGATTTTCTTTGGGTAATCTTCGTTCATCAACCAGCACTCAACCCTGGCTCTTTACCGGTCATATTTCTAAATTGCAATATTTTCCTTAGTCAACTTCCTTTAATTCATAATTTCTTACTTTATTATCTCTATTCACTGTCCAAACCCATTCATTTTTTAACTTTACTTAACCATTTCTTTCTGATATGCTCTTTTCACCAAATTTCTGTTCCTTTGCACTTAAGTATTATGTGTTACAGGGTTTATTTATATCTAAACTTCTCATTTTCCAACACTATTCACCACTTAACCAATCACTTTCAACATCCTCACCATATGTTCCATTCATAGCTTCTAAGGCATTCATTTCACCGAAATCTATAAACTTTTCACATCCTTTATCAACAAACTTATCTTTACTCTGCCTGAATTTCTCTCTTTTTAACACCATTTCATCACTTACCTATTCACTTCCATCATTCACATCACTTTCCCCTATCCTAACATTAAGGTCTCCCATTAATATTACCTCTAAAATTGCATGCTTCTCCTTTAAGCTGTCTATATCTTTTACCACCTGATTAAGGAGATCCGGGTTATGGAACCGCGAGGAGGCTGTGGGTTATATATAATTTCTAAACAACTGCATTTTCATCTATATACTTAGCCTCCACTATAACCCATAATATTTCTTTTCTTTTATTCCTTTCCTTAAAGTGCTCCTTACCAAGAAACCTAGCCCTTCTGAAACCCACCTTTTCTTCCTATATATTTAAAATCCTTCACTTACTTTTATCTGTTCTTCTTTTAATCACATTTCTACAACTGCTAAGTAATACTTATTCGCAACCACTTCAAACTTCCTGCATATAATTCATTTTAAAGACCCTCGCAGTTCCAGAAGCCCAATCTCCTTATTTGTTCTGTATCCTATTGTGAACCTGTTCTGCTTCTAAATCTGTCTAATATTCCCTTACTCCTTAATTCAATTCCCTCTTTCGACATTGCCGGTTTATTTCTATCCAACACCAGAATACTCCCATGTTCAGATGAGATGATACTATCTTCTTCCCCCTCTTCTGTATTCTCCTCACTCCCCTGATACCATGTCTTCTCCCCTCCGCCAATCCACGTGTTGCTTCTGCCTCTTCCCTTCTTGGTGACACAATTTTCCTAGGTGATGTCACTCCACTGCTACAACTGGCTCTGCCTTCCATCACTGCTGTCATACCTAATTCAGCTGGTTCAGCTGATTGTTCTCTCATTCTTTTTGGCGTCATAGCACGCTCATCGGTTCTCTCATCTATGCTGGCTGTTCCCTTTGGACTTTCCCACCTTTATCTACTACTTTTGCCGTATTCATCACAGTTGACTTGTTCGTGGACTTTGTTCTTCCTGTTTCATTTCTTGAAGTCACCACTAACGTCTGCTGATTCATTTCCACCCCATCACATAGATTTGCACTTGGATCCATCTTGTCCCTATCCAAAACTCTTTTGTCGTCTATCCAAAGCTGGAAATTACTAACACATGCCATTTTTCCCAGAGCTGTTGCTTCTTTCATTTTTTTTGGATAAGATTTTGTTGTAATATTCTCTTGTTAGGTGATAGGTCTTTATTATAAAGGTATCTGTTCCTTTTAGTTTTTTGGCTCTTCTAAGTACTTCATATACTAACTGGATGCTAACTTGACCACTATTGTCCTCTTTCCCACTTGTCTCCCAACTCTAAAGGCCTCAACAATTTCCCAACCATACATCTCCAATTCAAGTTTCTCCATTATTTGTGCTACTTCAGCAGGCCATATCCCTCTTCTCTCTTTTACTCCTACAAAGACCAAATTAAATCTTCTCTCCCTTTCCTCCATTTTTTCCTTCGTTACCTTTACTTCGTGTTTAGTTTCTTGCACTTTATCTCTAATATCCTCTTTAATTTCCTTAACCATCATAGTCAATTTGTCACACAGTCGTTTTTCCATACCTTCCACTTTATCCATTTTTTTTCATTGAGATTCCCCAAAAATGTTTGAATATCCTTGGGTCCCGGATTAACTTCTACTCCTCCAATCACCAACAATACTGTTATACACTCCCAACGATCAATATATTAGTCATTTCCTCTCCAAAATTGTTTCCTTTTTCCCCAGAAATTTCATTCTCATGTATATTCCAATTCTCATTCTGTATACTGCAACATCCACACCCATTGTTACTTACTAACCCCTTCTTCCTTCACATTCACGAGCTCCTCATAAACACAACCTTCCTCTTTCACTGCTGGCTTAGCACGCCCCCTAATATAATGATAATTCATAGAGTTCATCAGCTTTCTTAACAATTGACCCATCGCTAGTTCAATTGTCGGAATACTTAATAATTAAAGTAAAGTTATCTGTAGGCAAAATGAATGCTTACAGTCAGTCATATGGAAGCAAATTTTTGCCTCCTAATGCTTATCAATGCTAGTAGCCTCCCTAAATTGCTTGCTATTGTTGTAGTGTTTATTATGAGCTCTATAAGGAATTGTGTATGCTATTTCCTCCAGATAGATGTTTCCCCTCAATAACACTCCTAACAAATGATATACTAACTTACGGATTGTTCATAACATTAACGTGCAACAATAGGGTCATGTACGGCAAGTTGCAAACCACTGTTTACAATGTTTGCAAAATGATTCCTTAAATGTTACTTTGTCTAAGATAAAACACAAACTAGAATTGGTACACTTTTCCTCTATCTCTCTCCTGTCTATTGATAGAAGAAAACATTGGCTTACTTTTAAGGTCAATTAGTCTTCTATTCTTCAAGAAATATCTTAATTATAACACAGCAGCACGCAATAGTGAGTGGTAAGAAACATTACTTCACTACGAATGCTAAATCACATGCATAATAGGAGGAAGTGATTGCTAATTATAGTATCTGATCATCCAGCATCAATTTCTGCCAACAATGCATAATAAAAGAGTTTGTGGGTTACAAGGTATTGAACACTGCAGCTTTAGTGTGGCATTGTTCATGTGGGATATGCTACCAAGAAAAAAAAGTAAGAGTGTTTTGCAGGTTATGAGATTTTACAGGATGGAGTAACAGCAAATAGAGCTGCTTTTGCAATCAAAATCAGAGTTCTCAAGCTTTTGGTCGGTTACGAGGTATTGCATGTGTACTGTTGATACGTCTTTCTGCTGTTCCAAATACAAACTAAAGCAAAAAAGGCTTGCAATATTTGCACAATCACCATTCTTCATCTCATTATGTCAATAGTTGCTTCCTTTGTTAGGACAAAATGTTTATCATACACATCAGGGCTTTTTAACTTTGGTCTACCCAGATATTTAAGCTGCTCTTCATCAAAATGTGTTAGGAGTAGGATTCCAAAATGTAATAAGTTGAGACTAATTTTACACACGGCTGCTCTATGTTGATTTCTTATCCAGAACATTCTTCAAAGGGTCTTCACTTCCATCAGCACCCTTGAAACATGCCCCCCCCCCAAAAAAAAAGTACCTAGTGAAGTTGTGTGTTAAGATCCATCTCAATTTATTAACAAATACTTAATGTGTAACTTCCCAAGTAGGATTAAGATTGGGCTATGGAGGGCACACCTAGCACCTCGACCCACAGGGATCTTTTGTGCATACACCCCCAGGAGGATCAGATGAGATGAGGGAACCGCATGCGAGTATGGGCTGCAGGACCAGCCAACATAGGTGACATGTGCAGAGGCCCCTAAGAGTTACAGACTTGACCACCCAGGTGGAGAGCGCTCAAGGTAGCCTTCCCAAGTCACTGGAAGGTGGCTCCAGCAGAGACCAGGGAAAGCTTGGCCCAGCAGTGGAGACCCAAGTGGTTTCCATCTGACAGGGCTGAGAAGAGGTTCCAAAATGCAAGCCATCTGCGCCATCTGTCCACAGTTGTCTGACACACAGCCCCAGAATCAACCTGTAACATGAAAGAGGAAGATGAAATTAGAGGGAATGAGGGAGAGAGAAGTTTAGGGGAGTCGGTGATCCTTCCCAGTATTTGCCTAGTGAACCGGGGAAACCTCTGAAAAAATACCCATGGGTCAGGAAAGTCGGCTGCAGGAATCGAACCCACGACCCCGATTGCAGGCCACAGGCACAACCGCCTGAGCCATCCCACTTGATAACTTCCCAAGTAAGAAAATAAAAGCTGTAAATTGTAATTTCCTTCTAGAGCTACTGTGGTGATGCACATATTATATCTGCTTTTTATATTTTGCTTTTCTTTCAGTCAATAGAAAATGAAGAGCTATATATGAGTGATGAGCCATGCAGATTGTCAGTAGAAAAAGAACATGTGCTAGTTGCACTAAAGGTGGATATTGCTGGACGTTTGGGTGTGTTATTGCTTGATCCTGGTTACCATGTAGCACGAGTTATAACTGTTATGGCAGATAAATTCTATCCTCATACAGGTAAGTCAATCAGAAATAATTATTAGGAAGGATATTTTGTTAAAAATACTACAGGGATATAGAAAAGTTTGGTTTTTTGAATTAGTATGGATAAAATTAAATTTATTTATGCCTTAATTATTATAACCAACATCCCATAAAATTGTACATTGTTGGAAACTGTACAGTATGTTGCATATGTTATAAAATGTAAAAAATACAGCACATTTTTATGGTGGAAGAAAATGGTATAAGCAAGACTTTTCTAATGTGTTTTGGAGCTGCATGCCTTCATCATTATAAAGGAAGAGATATGGTATTGCCTTTTGTCTTCTGTAGAATGTTTGAAAACACAAACATTATTGAGGGTAACTTGAAACTCATGGATGAAGAAAACTGCTGCATAAGAAACAGATGCAAAATTTAAGTGCTTTATTATTCATTGACATTAAATAAACCAAAATGGACACAGGGCAAAATCAGCAAATACCAAAAAATGGAAGAACAGAGGATTATGAATATTCAACTTGCTAAGTTGATATTCATAAACCTTTATATACAGACGTCAAAGATAACAGAACAAATAATGATTGCCTAAAAACTAAATTTAAAAAAGTCTATGGTATACCTCAGTGCCTGCATACTGTTAGGCTAATCTAACGTTTCACAAGAGAAGTTCTAATGCTGAATAGGCACGACATTTGCCATTCCAGTTCTGGGTAGTGCCAAAACTACAGTATGTACCATTCACTACCGAACCCAGCATTTCCTCAACAATCCTAACACCAGTTAAAATGTTGCATTGGAATTTGAAGCAGATTAATGTGAATTTTTACTTCCTCTGGAAGTGACCATTGTTTGCATCCAGATAGGATTGAAGGAATTTTTTGGAAAGCCCATGCCGGTGTATATACACTGCCACAGTCTAAGTTTCTTCGGAAATGTTTACTTAGACATCTATGGATAGTGGTTTCATTAGACTCTCCCTTTCGGATATCTCCATAAAAATGAGATGGTGTCAGATTGTGTGTAGCCAAAGTAGTCTTGAAATGACACAGTTGCTGAAGTTCTAAATTTGGCCATACTTGCATTTTTATAACAACCTTCTGCATAGCCATTCAGTACAGTCTCCTTGATTTTCAATTCTTTTACAGAACACAAACTCTGGACTTGCTTGGCAGGTTTTAGTCTCCAAGCTTTACAAGGAACTGCAGTTGATATGACTTCATCAATTCCGCTTTCCAGTTAGTCCAAATAAGAACTACTTGCTCCTCCAAGGTATATGAATGTGTTTTTCAACTATCCTATTTGAACTTGTGCGTACATACAGTTACAATTAACAATCATATTGTGTAGACCAAATGAACAAGAGAGCTCAGTTGGAAGGAGTTTCAGACAGGTTAGTTGCAACCATTAGGCTATCTGGCAGACTGCTACTTGTCACAACAATAAAGGTGCTGCACACACATGTTACAAACACACTCCTATCCATTTCTCAACTCGCAGTATACTCCTGCTAACATTTCATTGCAATTTTGTGTTGAGATTGTTGAGGAAATTCCGGATGGTACACCCTGGTCCACACTAGTACTCCATTAACACAATCACGCCATATTTAAATGCCTACTCAACTAACCAAGAAATCAGATTTAAATCCTATAGTACTGAGAGTGGTAACACTTAATGCTTCAATAAATCACTTAAAATCAACCAATAAAAGCTTTTCGCTGAAAATTTGTGTGCGCAATATTAAAAGTGCAAACTCACCAGTACTGTTGTCCTAGTACTGTTGTGTGTGATAGACCTCAAAACAATCCTCTAAATGAAGAGCAACATCATCTTTTTTACTTACAATTGGGGTACAAGGCATCGGTTTTTGCTCCAGTACAATTGAATACATGCACTTGAAACATCAAAATAACAATATGGGCCCTTCTGCCATAGTGTTAGACCATTTTTCTGTGGGATTATTCAACTACCTTGTTGCATAAGCATTAGTTTTGTAACACGTTTTGCCAAACAATGGCTTCATGTATTCTGAAACAGTTGAAAGCACAGATGGCATCTGTGACACGTGCTTATTCAATAATTCCTTACAAACACCACTGTTTGCAGTAAAAGGTAGAGAATGGGGTTATTGTCAGTTTTGGTCGAATTCCAGCTGCACTGTTTTTTCTGCATCATAATATGAACATGTTTTGAAGAGCCTGGCTTGTCATCATTGGTTTTGCAGTTATATTATTAACCCCTGATTTATGCTGAATTGTATATTTAAATTCTTGCAACATTAAGCTGTAACGTGCCAATCTCCCTGTCAGATCTCTTAACCTAGTTAGGTGGCACACGCAAGCATGGTCTGTAACTACAATTACAGGGTAACCATATATGTACTGGCAGAACTTTGAAAAACCCTACATAACTGCTGACAGCTCTTGTTCCGAAATGCTATAATTCTTTTCAGCTTTGCTTAAGACTCCTAGACACAAAGCCTACTGGGTGCATTTTTCCATTTTGTTCGTGAAGGAGGCAGCAGCCGATGCCATGCATACTGGCATCATAATTAATTTGGGTTTTGGCCCCCGGTATAAAGTGTGCCAACACCGGAGCCTTTACCATTAAGTCCTTCAGCTTTTGGAAGGTTTCTTGCTGTTCTTGGCCCATACAAACTTTTGGTCTGCTTTTGTTAGCTCATTCAGTGGCCTCACAACCGCTCCAAAGTTATTAATGAACCTCCTGTAAAAAGAAAATAAACCTAAGACTTGCCTTACTTCTTTGACATTCTTTGGGGTTCTGAGGTGTCTAATAGCTTGAATTTTGTCTTTATCAGGTTCTATGCCTGCTGCCGATACTTCGCGTCCTTGAGTTTTATTTTATCCATTCCGAAAAAACATTCTTGGGGTTTGAGCTGAAACTTATGTTCTAATTTCTTTAATACTGCTTCGAGGTTTGCCAATAAGTCCTGGAATGTATTTGCGAACACTATTATATCGTTTAGAGATATGAGTGCTATTTTGTATCGCAGATCGCCTAACAGTTTATTTTGGATTTCTGTGAATGCTCTAGGGGCATTTGCGAGCCCGAAGCTCAAGGTTTCAAATTCGAACTGTCCATCTGACAAACAAAAGGCCGAATATTTCTTACTTTCTTGAGCCAGAGGTACTTGGAAATATGCACTTAGTAGATCAAGTGTACAGTAAAATCTTGAACCTCCTAAATAGCTAAGCAGGTTGTCAATCAGCGGTAAAGGAAAGGCAGATGCAGCTGTTTGTGCATCGAGCTTTCTGTAATCTACACAAAACTGGTATTCTCCTGATTTCTTTTTAACCAAAGTTACTGGTGATCACCAGCTACTCTGCGAGTCCTTTATTATCCCTGCCTCTTTCATTTCTTATACTTGTTGATTTATTATTTCCCGCTGTTTACGGGAAACCCTGTATGCCTTCTGTCTGATTGGGTCGTGTTTGTTAACTCTATTTGGAACTCTGCAATGTTTGTCGTCCCTAATTCTTGTAGGCTAGTGGCGAAGATGTCTGTACCTGTCGAGCAAATTTCATAGCTGTTCTTGTAGTCCCGATTCTAGTTGTGAATTAATGTTAAATTTTGCATGTTTGATGTCTATTTGTTTGCTGTCTCGCGTGCGAAAGTGTCTGCCTGCACTAGTGCAACTTCGTTTACGAGTGCTAGTGTTGTCCCTTTAAATATTCTCTGTGGGGCGGCAGTATTATTGTGGACTTGTATTTTTTTATTTTGATTATTATTTGCAAGACCCAGTATAATGTTAATGCATTTTTTCTGAATAGTATTAATACATGGTTCCAGCAATAATGTCTTTGTAGAAAGTGAGGGTATTTTGACATCTATCTGTGTGGTGGCAAATGGAAGGAGTTCTACATCATGCTCACATGTTGCTTTAATTTTTGCCTCTTCAGCATCTGTTTCAAGTGTAATTTGCATCAGTGGGCACACTTGCTTTCATTGGCAGCCTACAGTGACCTTCGAATTCTGCAGTGTCAGTGTTATTCCCTAGATCTATAATGGCTTGGTGTTTTTGAAGGAAGTCCATGCTTAATAATAAACTATGTGGAAAGTGTTTTACTACCAATAGTTGTTCTTTAAATCCCACGTCATCCTTTTGAAAGTTAAGTGTTAGTCTGGTATTGTGCGGCAAGTAAATTATTTGCAGTTCACAAAATCATACTTGGGGGTGCAGGTTGCTTGCTTGTACCTACCAGGTCGTCATTGATTATGCTTACTGAACTTCCTGCGTTTATAAGAATGTCGATTCCTGTCCGTAAGGGCGGGGGGTTCCGACCCCTTCAGCTGCCGTGGTGCGGGCGCTGTGTACCCTGAGCACTCGTGGTACTTCTGACGTTACTAGAAGTACGCTGGGCGAAACATTCGAGCCCCTCCCGAAAGGGAGCTTTTCAGATTGGGTTGGACTCGACGGGGCAGTGGTTCCCGATACCCATGGGAGATTGAGTACGCCTGGCTGGTTTATCTGCCCAGGCGGAGTTGTGAGATGCCTCGATGTTCTCCGGCACCAACCATGAGAGAGAGAGAGCTAGTAGATGGCATGCTAGATTGCTGTCGGCCCTACCAAGGTTACTATTGGTAGTCGCCCCCGTGGGGATGACACGCGTAAGTGGCATAATATCCACTTCCATCCTTGTGTGAGCTCTTGCTCGCGTTAGCTTGTGAAAGCTCTTGCCCTGGCAGACCACGCACGACCTGTCCCTCCTAATCCCTGTAGAGGGGGTTCCGACCCCTTCAGCTGCCGTGGTGCAGGCGCTGTGGACCCTTAGCACTCGTGGTACTTCTGATGTTAATAGAAGTACGTCGGGCCGAATGTTGGAGCCCCTCCCGTCAGGGAGCTGTTTGCATTGGGTTGGTCTCGACAGGGCAGTGGTTCCCGATACCCATGAGAGATTGGGTACATCTGTATGGATGTCCTCTGGTACCACACTGGAAAGCCGGTAGATGGCATGCTAGAATACTGTCAGCCCCACCAAGGTTGTTTGGTAGTCGCCCTTCGGGGTTGACGCGCGTAAGTGACGTATCCACTTCCGTCTCTGTTTGGGGGGGCAGGATGAGTCCTAGCTCACTCTCGGCCAGACCGGGGGGGGGCGGTTTTTAAAATAGGCATCGTCTCTAATGGAAAGGACCCACGAGTAATCCTGGGTTACCGAGGGCGTGGTCTCTGCATAGGCAGACCCGGTCCCGTGTTTATAGATTGTCCCTCCTAATGTTCCTGTAGTTTTTAACGTGTTTCCTAGGTTGATACTTTCTGTTATGTTAGTTACCGCAGCTCTTATGGGGGGTGACTGCTTCAAGGATGCACATGAAAATTTGCATTCCTCCTTCATGTCTGGCAATTGGCAATTACATGGCCTACCCATTTGCAGTAGGCGTGCACCGGTCTCATGGACACTGTTCTTCTTTGACCATGTGTGTTTCTATAGCCGTAGGGCGGCTGTCTGTAATTTCTAACAGGTTCGCACTCTGTATTGTAATTCTAGGGTGGAGGGCGGGGGTTCATTTTAAGGTTCTGCACTTGTTTTGCTAACTCACCCACCATCTTTGTCATGTCTGATACCTGCTTCTGGAGGGTATCATCTGGCGTGCTAGGGGGGATGCCCTGTGCATCGACCAGGTCTACCCTCTTGCCTGCCAGGTAGCGGGCAGATTCTATCCTGCAGATGAACTGAATGAGAGCATACACTGTTTGTGGGTTATAGAGTAGCACCTGTTCTATTAGGGATGTTTAAGGCCCCTCACAATATGTTTTACGTGTTCTTTCTCCGTCACTTCGAGGTTGACCAGATCACACAGAGCTATCTCCCGTAAGCGTATTGCTCTATGGGCTCATTAAGGTCCTGCACCCTTTGCCTTAATCTGACCTCCATCATTTCCGCTTCCGCCACATGGATGAAGGCTTTCAACAATCCTTGTTTTAATGTTTCCCACGGGGAATTTCTCACTTCTATAAGAAAAGTCTTGTACCAGTTTAGCGCGGTACTATTAAGGTAACATGCTAAATATTGCGCCTTATGCTGGTCGGCCCAATTGTTGGCATGCGCTATCAACTCAAACTTGTGAAGATAGTCCCTCACACTTTCTATTGGTTTCCCTGCAAAGCTACCTGGGTCCAATGGTGGACGACTAACATGCATGGGTTGAGATGCTTCGGCTGCCATTCTGCCTAACACAGGTGAGTTCACTTTACTAATAGTATTTGAGTGTTCATCCCCTTTGTTCATGACTGTGTTTTTCTACCCTGCTTGTGCTCGGACTAGAGATCTTAATAATTCTGTCAGAGCAGAGACGTATATGATTTGCTGTCTCCGTGTGTGCCATGATCTCGTTCGAAATTTGTTTTAAATCAGTGATAAATTCTTGGAATTTAAATTGTTCACCCTGTATAGCTGCTAGTTCTGTGCACAGGTTTCTAATCACCTGAGAAGTAGGACTAGTAGAGCCTAGGGCAGGTTCAGCCATGCATACTAACGTAACTGTATGTACTACACTAAAACAGTATACATAACCTGAGAAAGTAGAAAAAGTTATATTCTATGTCGTGTTACTCATGATGCAAAGGGTGGGTCTTTAACAGATAACACCAGGTATAGGTTCATCCTGTGTTGGGGTGTGTGTTACACCTTGCAAGAAAGAAAAAAGAAAGAAAAAAAGAAGAAGAAATTTATTACATTCCCTGACTGGGAGAGTTAAGGGTGTTTTCCCCTGTGCTCCCCCATATGATTACACCTGGAGGCTCCTCCACCTAATTGTAGCCGGCACCTACCGCACATTGTACTCGGCGACCCCACCAATTGTAACACTCCTACCGGGGGTGGTTACCCCGCAGTAGTAGGTTATGCTAGGGGGGGTTGATAGCTCAGAGGTAGGGGGATGCATTGGTACTAGGGTGATAGATAGGTTGGGGCGGTACTCCAGGATGTGGGTAGTTAATTAATGTACAGGGAATGCATAGATCCAATAAATTGTATTTGTTTTGGTGTAAGTACATAGGGCCCGCATTCGGGCAACTTAGACGGGGTGAAGCCCATGCAAGCAGATCTTAGAGTTGGTGCTTCCTTATCTATATAACTGCTGTTGTGCTGGAAGCACTGGTGCGCTGATGGCTTGCTTATAGTCTTTGGTCGAGCGTGGATGTCACGCGAAATTCATGTGACAGAGCCCACACATAGACGGCACAATAGATGACGTACTATACAGACCACAGACGACACAATTGACAGACAATTGATAGACGACACAATCGACAGACAATCGATAGACCACATGTGGCAGACCACCTGCAGTATAAATACTTTCGAAAATGCTGGCTTCGCATTCCTTAGTGCACTCGTGTTGAGGTAACTGTGTTTCAGCACTTTCTGCTCGGTTACCTCATCTGACGTAATTCCCAGCGCTCAACATGATCTGCTATAATATTCCTCGCTGCTTTGTGCACTAGATTCATTATCACTGTCACTAAAACTTTCTTCAGTCTGTTTTGTATTCAGAAAAATCACCACTTTCTTTATCACTCTCTAATACACTTTGTATCAGTTTTCTTAAACCACCTCGTCATCCTCGCAGACTCTTTTCGTGGCCATGATGGCTACTGATACGAGTGCAGGAAGACGAAAATTATATTTTCTAGGTTGAAACGCGGTTGGCGAGGTCATACTGTGGGAATTACAAACATCACATGTTAGCACTTCATTCGAAACGTATGCAAATGACATCCATGAGAATGAATCTAAACTGCATGTAGTTATGTAGAGCAATGCAGCATTGTGAGCTGAGCTCGTCATACAATTCATATGGCAAAAAAGTGCGTGTCGTCAAATTATGTGAATGGGTTAATATCCACACTACCCATTTAAGTTCATTTGACAGGATAGTTCAGTGTTGAGTGATTGTGTTCATTTCCTCGGTAGCCTGTTGTATCCATGCTGTCATTGATGTGGATGGTAAACAAAAGTTTTAATGAAATTAAAGAAGAGCATAGAATGGAGTGAAACATACTATTGGGCATACTTGTATTGTATTTTATTTCATCCTTGGAAACATATACATGTTATGGGACATGCCATTTGGTTATAATAATTACACAAAAATAACATAACATAAAAATGACTTGTCAACTATGTGTATGTATAATCTTAATGATAACTTATCAGCTGTGTGCATATACAGTACAATTATAACCACCCAGACCTACATATATACAGCTTACATAAAAACTATACAATTACAATAACACCTACTTATACATTAAAATTTTATTTACAGTATTATTTGTCTAAAAGCTCCTGTACAAAATAGAAACTGTGCTCATGCAAATGGTTTTTTAATTTGTTCCTAAAATGTTTTGGTTATTTGACCTGTTTAATTGTATTTGGTAGTTTATTATATAGCATGATACCTTTCTAATTAAAAGCCCCTTTGTACAGAGTTGTCTGATGGGGTTGGATTGCCAGTTTGGTTTTATTATAAGTGTGGTGATTTATGTCTGCATTTACTTGAAACCGATTAATGTTGGATTGATTGTATGATAATACTTCACATATTATATACATACGTTAAGGGCAATTATAAAATATGCAACTTTTTACATATTGGCCAACAGCTACTTGTTGATGGCTTCCCGGCAATAAGCCTTAGTATAAGTTTTTGCTGCTTGAAAATTTTGTTGCTGTTTGACAAGTTACCCCAAAACATGGCCTAATATGTTAGAAATGTGTGAAAATAAGAATAATATAAATACCCTGAGAGACTTGTTACTTAAGTTTCTCTACTACTGTTCTGATAGCAAAGCAGCTTTTGCTTAGTTTTTGCGTCAAGAAGTCAGTGTGTGAATGCCATTTCAGATGCCCACCTACATGAATTCCTAAAAATTTTGTTGTAGTGAGCAGATAATTGATTTATTCCCAAGTTGTACTGTATGTTTATCTAAATTTTTATTATTTGAATGGTGAAACATCATTGCCACTATTTTCATCTCGTTTACTATGAGCTTGTTATTTTCAAACCACCCTAAATGTTGGTCAAATGATTTGGTAATATTGTTGTGTAGGCTGTTTGCATTTTTAACTTTAATAAACAGACTTGTGTCATCAGCATATAATATTGTACTGGCATTATTTAATTCATTTGCCAGATGATGGATATATACTGAGAACAGAATTGGCCCCAGGTTGAAACCTTGCGGCACCCCAATTTTATATTCTTTTCCTTGGAATAGATGCAATTTATCAACCTAGTCTCATAATCTTTATATATGATTTGCACTGTCTCCAGTTACTTAAATACAATTCAATCCAATTTAGTGCTACCTCCCTTATTTCCATTGTTTGTAGTTTGTGCAGTAGGATATTGTGGTCCACCAAATCAAATGCTTTAGACAGATCCATAAAAAGCCCCATAGCCATTTCCTTATTATGGACTGCTTCATGGACCCTCTTGAGAAAATCTGTGATTGCGGTTATGGTTGATTTCACTTGTTGAAATCCATGTTGCTTGGCTGACGTAAGGTTGTACTTTTTAATGAAACTGTACTATCTTTGGTGCATGATTTGTTTTTTTTGTTTTTTTTTTTTTTCCCCTGTGATTTTGAAAAATCGGAAAGCAATGACACAGGTCTGTAATTTTTTACCTCTTGTTCTGACACTTTCTTGAATACTGGTTTGACTACTGTCAATCTCAGCCGCTTGGGAAATTCTCCTGTACTAAAAGATAAATTATTTATTTGGTATAATGACTGCAAGAGAGGTTTATAGCATCCTTTCAACAACATATCTGATACTTCATCGAATCCTGTGGAGCATTTATTCTTTAGTTTCTTAATAACGCATTTTATTTCATCTTCTATTGTGGCTGATAAGAAGACTGTATTCGTAATTTTATGGCGCATTGAAGGATATGGTTTTTAGGTTAGTGTTATTTTTTTTAGTAATAAGTTCTCTGCTAAGCTTGTATAATAATTATTAAAGGTATTTGCAACTATCTAGGGTTGAGTTTCTAACCTACCATCTACATTTTGAGGTTCTTACCTTATTTGTTCGATTTTCCTAATTCCCTTTTAACTGCTTCCCATAATACCCTTGATTGCCCTCTGCCGGGTTTATAAAGTTGTGTAGTCATTGCTGCTTGAATTGTTTTGTTATAGATTCATTTGTGGATTGCAAAGTATTGCTTAAATTGATCAGAATTATTGCCTTGTTTTAGCATTTTACTCGGAACTCTTCATTTTCTGTCTGAAATCTGTATTCCCTTTGAGATCCAGTTGTTTGACTTGTTTTTTACCTTAACCTTTCATCTGGGAGCTGCAATATTTAAATAATGGTTAAATGTGCTGGAGTATTCTAAGTAGACATCATTACTGCGTGCAATGTGACACTTTCCCTCATGATTCTGTTTTTAAGAGAGAATTTAAATAATGGCTGTTTTCACTGTCAAAGTCCCTCCCCATTTTATGCTATGTACACTCTTCCTGTCTTGAAGGCGAGAGACAGAATATTTCTAAAATTTGTGGATCATGGTCACAAAATCCCATGTTATAGTTACCCACCTTAAAGTCCCAGTTCATAGTGTAAGAATGACCTGATCGAGAATAGACTTGCATTTATTTTTTACCTGGGTGGGCTCTTTCACTATTGGGGATAGACCATACAAGTTGAGCCATGTTTTGCCATGTTGGCCATTTATATCTAGATTCAGATCTCCTAATGTTATAACATGTTTACGGTTATTTTTTAAGCTTATATATAACATAATCTAGCTTATGAATTAATATGTTTATATGACTGGTAGGGTTTCTGTGTATGCATATTACAATGACTTTTATGTTACTAATCTTCATCATACCAATTTCAAACTGTTCCTCTGCACTTCTCTTCAAACCGCATTATAGTTTTACATCTAAGTTGGATTTTGCAAAAATACATGACCCTTCCCCCTTTTTATTTCACATATAGTAACTAGAAATTAATAATTATGTGCATTTATACAACTTATGTATGCTTCTCTTAAGCAGTGCTCTGTGAGACACAACACGTCAACATCTTTAAAAGTTCATCTAATATCAGTACCCCTAGAGGCACTAGTTTATTGAATAGGCTTTGTACATTATGATGCAGCTTTTTTAGTGGCTTTTGTTGCCTGTCTGATTAGTTTTGGTGATAATATCTTGCTTTTGTGTATATTTTAGTATTCTTAACATGCTCAGGTCTATTAGGCTTTTGCTAGTTTTTCTGAAATACGGAGCTTATTGTTTTACATAGCAATTCTCCAAATTTGTGTGACCCCCTCCTATTCAAGTGTATGCCATCTCTCCCAAAGTCATGGGCATTTAACCATAGATTACAATCGACCATCAGACAATCTGTAGTCATACACATCCAGTCTAGCTCCTGATTGATTAACATTTTCCTCATACATCATACCTGCTCAGGATACTACTTATGTTAATCTTTTGTTTTTTGACTGGGACTGGATACTACTCACTAAATCCATCATTTCACCCATTACTTCTTCAGCCATTTGGCCTTGCCTAATAATATTTGTATCAGCATGCATTAACACTACTTCTGGCTTCATTTTATTTATGTTCATCTGTTCTACTTTGTGTTGTAGTTCATTTATTTTTATGCCAGGAAAACAGCATACCTCATAACTGTTGTTCTTGCACATTTCTTCAAAGGACTTCAACATTGAATCCCCTATCAGTAGCATGTTTTTTTTGTTTTCCCTGCACTGTGATTTAGGTGAATTCACATTTGGCACTTCATTAACATTCTCTTCCACTTTGTTTAGAACTTCAAATCTGTTATTGCTTAAAAAATTTACTGCTTCACATCGATTGCGATCACATTTTTTTACAATCACAGAATAGTCATCTTTTCATGATTTGTCATCAATTTTCTTTCTCAGGACTGCTTGTATTGACTGCTGTCTGGAAATCTCTGTTCAGCTTATTGATCACAACATGCAACGACACTATTGTTTCACTTTCATGTGGCATCCTGTCTGCCGATAGCATATACATGGAACTACAGTTTCCCCAGTGGGATTTATTTGAATGCTTCTCCTTTCTGATGTCGCCTTCATTTTCACTGGTTTCCTGTCCGCTGTTATTACAATCAAAGTTATCTGATGAATGATTTTTACCCATATTACTGTTATTTTCACACAATACTGTTTGAGATAGCTTCACCCTACCAACATCCGCCATCTTGCATATTTTGTGTAGATATGATCTGCAACAAAGATAAGGAAGCTGTACAGTGGCAAATGTCATAAAAGTAGTAACCCCTGGTTTTTGGTAAATAAAAAATACATCAGTGTAAAAGTATTGTAATAAAAGTTCCTAACAATGTTAGTTTGCAAATATGAACAATAAATAGTCATTAACAGTGGCATTGTCAAGATCTGATCAAAGGGGTTATGGATGGGGTGACAACTGTAAAAATGTGCATAAAATCTCAAATGTTCTCTTGTGCATACACTACCGCTCAAAAGTTTTTGAACAGTCTGTTTTGCTGCAATTAACAAGTGTATAACGCCAAACAAAGCCAGTGTCATATTATAAATGGTAGAAATCCATGGAGACATAATTGAAATTTACTATGCTACCTTTTGTTTGTCAATTACATGCATTTTGAGAATGTAGCATTTGTTGGCCCTTATAAGAACAATTACCCTAATGTTGTTTTGGATGTCGTAATATGTCTGTGATTCCCTAGATGTCGTTCATGATATCTGTACATAGGTATTGGCTGCTAACAGCACTTCAGTGCTTCATAAGCAGGTGAATGGTACACATTGTTATTGTGCATTTGAAAAGTCTGAAATGAGTAAAAGAAGGGAGCTTTCAGCAGAAAAACGTGCTGCAATAGTCAGTTTACATAAAGCAGGCCACACCATGCGTCTAATTGCCACACAAGAACACGTTTCCTTGGGAAGTGTCCATTACACTGTAAAGAGGTATGTAACTACAAATAGCAATAAGGATCATTATCGAAAGGGGAGGCCTAGGGTGACCTCGAAAAGTGAGGATAAACATTTAATAGTGACCAGCAAATGTGCTCATTTCAAAACAGCACCCATGCTGACAGCAGAACTGAACCAGTGGAGGGATGAATCTGTGAGTGTTTCTACAGTGAAGAGACGACTTCAGGATGCACATCTGAAAGGTTGCATTGCGGAAAAGAAACCCCTATTGAGAGCTGTCAATAAATGGAAAAGATTACAATAGGCCAAGCGACATGTAAGCTGGACTGTTGATCAGTGGAAAAAAGGTATTATTTACTGATGAATCTAAGTTTGAGCTATTTGGCTCAAAACTTCGCCAGTTTGTTCAACATGCAAAAGGTGAACGCATGGCACCTCAGAGCATATCCCCTACAGTCAAGCATGGAGGTGGTTCGGTGCTGGTATGGTGGTGTTTTGGTGGCAATAGGACAGGCGATATTGTGAAAATAGAAGGAATTATGAAGAAGGAGCATTATCACAATATTCTCCAATGCCATGCCAAACCATCTGGGATGCGGTTAATTGGCAAGGGGTTCATTCTGCAGCAGACAATGATCCCAAGCATACATCTATACTCTGTAGAAGATACGTTGAACAATTGGAAGAGAGACAAGTCTTGAAGAACATGGTTTGGACCCTCAAAGTCCTGGCTACAATCCTATTGAACTACTTTGGGATCATGTGGACAGAGAGGTAAGAAAGAAACAACCCACTAATGTAAATGTATTGTGGAGTCATGTGCAAAACATATGGAGGGATATTTCTGAAGATACACTGGCGCACTTAATAGAAAGAATGCCCAGAGTTTGCAAAGCTGTAATTAATGCAAGGGGAGGTTACTTTGAAGAAAGCAAAATGTAACATGTATTGCTGATTTTCATTAAATATACTGTTGTGACTACAAATTATGTCTTTTTTATTCCATTGTTTCAATAAATCCTAAAAATGAGGTGTGTTCAAAAACTTTTGAGTGATAGTGTATGTTCATGCTCTACATATATGTATTGTTATTACTTCATTTTATGATGATGATTATTATTTGTTTTTATTGCCATTATTATTATTATTATTATTATTATTATTATTATTATTATTATTGATGTTGTTTTTTTTTTCTTCTCTATTACTTACCTGGAAATGTCTGTTGAGTTTCCTAGTATGAATTTATGCATTGATTACTGTGGTCAGCGTCAAATTTGTCAATTAGGTCCCCAATGTCCAATGCCTTTATAATATCCTTCTCTATAGCAAGGACTGTCAGATCGCTGAAATATTCTTGGCTCATTCTACTCTGCAAGTAGGTTTTAATGCGACTTAAACATGAACATGCACACTCACAGCCTACACTGGAGCTAGTGTTACAATAGAAATTATAGAAAGTTTATGAATTTCATTAACTGCCAATTTTTAATCCTGAAGAAAATTGACAAATTTTAAAATGTTATAAATAGGACATCCATTCTCATAACATTCAATCATTTTGTGTAGTAGTTTCACTTTGGCTTTCATACTTGTTCATATTATCCATAATGATGCACTAAGGGACGTAATTGTTTCACATCCAAGAAATTCTTAGATTGGGGTTGCAAACACATCATGCCTCAAATGACTGAGCTATGTTCAGAAAATCTGTGTTCTAATTCATTTAAAATTTTATCCAGAATAGGAAGAAAGGCATACACATAGTAATCATTTTCTGATTCAAATTTGTCTCTATGACAGTACTGATTTGCTCAGGAAGATCGTGTAACCTTCCACGTTTGCTGTGCCTTGAATTTAATTTTCTTCTTTCAGTAAACAAGCTGCTAGCCATATTTCTCCAAAATCTTCCCTAGGGTTTCTTAGGTTCTTGATGATTGACAGTGCTTTCCATCAGAGTGTAGGCACTACTTATGTCACAGTCTTTACTCTGCAGAACGTCTGACACAACTTTGAATAAAGTATAACTATGCACAAATGTACCAAAAGGTCAATATCTGTTAAGTTAAGTAACTCGTAAGCCTTGAATTAAGCAATCCATAAGCCTGCTGTGATTGATCTTCACTTCCTCTGCAAGTCTGTGAAGGGTGACAATAATGGCTGGCAACGTTTTCTTGGTAACTTTGCAGCTGCTACTTGGCAAATCCACATCGTCTCACTCAGAGCTTTCAATTCTATAACAGATATACTCATTTCTTGCTGAACATTAATAAAAAGGGAACGTGTAGCTGATCCTGACTAAAAATATTCAACTTCTGTAGCAAAGAGAAAAAGCTGTTAACATTTTTACAAACATCAACAGTAACTGGATTTAGTCAATGATTAATGCAATGGGTGTAAATAGATTGGAGTACATCATTTCAATAGAAGTGAAATAGCATATAACAAGTAAGCTGGTCTAAAACCTCAAAAACATTCATGAACTTTGCCACTTAGGTAAAAGCAGCAACTACAGTTAACTGTTCAATTTTACTTATGTCTTTAGTTTCATCTATCACAGTAGCAAACTAAATAGCAGAGTCTATTTGCTTCCTCACAACTTCAAGAATAGCACTGGCAAGGAGATTTAAAATTTCATTTTGAATTGATGGGCAAATATACTTAGATGTTTTTGGTTTCTCTTTTAGTTTGTTTTCCACAATGGGATTGTTTCTAGATATTACTGTAGTAACTCTTTAAGAAATTTCCGCAGTTTTCACTATCGTGGGTTTCATCACTGCCTCTCTGTGATATCTTGCACAGCAGTAAACCTGAGGATTTCTATTATTTTTCCAACATACATGCAATTTTCTTACACCTTAATTTCAAATGCTTTGCTTATCAAGATTCCAACAGATGTTAGTGGAACTCTTATTTTCATGCATTGGTATTCCTTCCAAGCAACACAACTTTTCTTATGTGATTCCACATTGTCATGTTTTCTTATTCCTGCATCAGAGGAAAGTAGTCTTCTCCATTTGTTGCATCCATCTTTCGTTGTCAGAGATGAACAATGGCCACTCTCAGTAGCAAAGAAATGGCATACAAAACAAAACACAGAATCTTGGGAAACACTATACTCCAGCCAGGGTGAAGTTTTAAAACATTCAATTTGGAAACTTATTTCTCCTCTTTTGCAAATGTTCTTTTTGTATACTCATTCAACACCGGCTGTTGCGGACCATTGGACACTAATTTAGTGAAATTGAGTGGGAAGCCCTTATCACTCTCATTAAGTATGGGCACATCACACTCTCTTGCTTCATTTTCAAATTCTATCATAACACCTTCCTCTTAACTTAATTTTCTTTGTTTCTGCATAATTTTTGAAAAGAAGTTCAAAATATTTTGTTTATACTTGGTAAACATTATAACTGAAACATTTGCCTTTCACACCTAAATTACTAAGATTTTATAATAGGCCTATTACATGAACAAAATATTCTAATATACAATAGTAAGCAACTCGTAACAGCACATACCACTGTGAAGAATTCAACTGTACTGCGCTGATTTAAGATTCTCTTTGTTATTTTGATGCTTTTGTAATGCTGCATAATAAACGTGACGTCATATGAAAGCTAAAATAGTTCAGTCTTCTTGAAACTTCACAGATAGTTTAGCCATTCCATGTAGATTATAGTCACATTAATTTCACTTAATCTTAATAATAATGTTTAAATGTATTAAAAAAAAAGTAAAAATGGCCTTTACAAGTAATGAGTCCAAGTGTCTAGTAATGTTCATTGTTGAGTGCATTGCATGAATACATGTTGATGCTAAATGTATTTAAGGGAATGTAACAATATTTATTAGTGAAGGAATAACAAGAAGATAATGTTGATTTGGGTATAACTATGAATTGTGTAAAATGTTATGTAATGTATAAGTAATTGTTAGTTTTATCTCTATTGAATAATTTCAACTTCATATAGGATGTATATGCTTTGTTCTTCAAATTGACTTACGCATAGTAGTTTTTAGATAAATTTTCCATTTAGTTGTAAATGCACTTTGGGGGTATGCAGTGAGGTGCTTGCACACCCTTTTGCAACCCTCTAGCGACATCATGGTTATTTCTATCAGCAACATTATATTTTTAAGCAAGTTACAGTAATAAAATTTTCAGTAATAACCAGAAGTGGTTATCAAGATTTGGTAGAAAAATAGCTTTGGTTCCCCTAGATTTGAGGTCGCTGTTAATAGAGAGTTGTTGGGTCCTCCTTATCTATCAGTAGATCTGCGAGCCCTCAACAATTTATAAACTTTCAAGGCTAGATAGAAATTAAGAA